>CM071870.1:32298930-32402865 GCA_036759665.1 Gynandropsis gynandra | reverse complement strand
CAACTCTGTATTGTCCCATATAATCACGGAGTGATTTAGTAGTATAGACATTTGAACCTTTGTCAATGTGGAGTCACATTGTAAGTGGAATAAATGCCTGAATTGTGACTCCTTCTCGAAGTAATGCAACTCGTGTTCATTTCAGATTCCTCTCAGCGTCCTTATTGTCTCGTGAGGATAACACTTGGTGGTGATCTTTGACATTCTGTTTATGTGCTTGAATTCATACACAAATTTCGGCTTTGGCGCCACCTGCAAAATGACCAATTACGAATACATTATACTTCTACCGACCTAAGCGACCCATGTGACTCAACCGACCCATGCGACGCAACCGACCCGTGCGACCCTTAACCGACGTGTGCGACCCATGCGACTCAAACGACCCTCAGACACTCCGCGACACTCAACTGCCCACGCCCCTCAAACGACCATTGCGACCCATCCCACTCATTGAGACAACCGACTCACTGAATCGAATATGGTCATGCAACTCCTACGACCCTTACTACTCAACCGACTCACTGGGTCGAAGATGTTCATGCGACTCCTGCGACCCTTGCGACCTAACCGACTCACTGACACTGACACTGCCTTTCACCCATTTCAAATCAATAAACTGAGTCGAAGATGGTCATGATACTACTCAACCGACTCACGGAGTCGAAGATGTTCATGCAACTCCTGCGACCCTTGCGACCTAACCGACTCACTAACACTGACACTCACCCATTTCAAATCAATAAACCATTTTGTGACTCGAAAGCTTGCAAAACCCTAGAAATCGAACTACTTACACTTATTGACGCCATTGAAGATTGACTCGTGCTCTCTTCGCCAGTGATGCTGCTGATTCTAGCCATTTTCCTTCTCGCCAACTTCAAATCGATCCCTCTCAAGTTCGACATCACTTATTTCTTTCTTGCTATCAACTTTTAAACAGGTTTCACGGCGAAAAACTATTCGGCGTTCTCGTTTTCGGCAGTTTTTCACGTCGAAAAACTGCCAAACTTCCATTTTTCCACGTTCGAACATTAAGGGCAAATTTGTCTTTTCTTCAGTTTTTTTTTCGGATTTAATAATTATTTTGGGGAAGGGTATTTTTGAAGTGGTTTAGCCCTATAAGGGTATTTCTGATATTCCGCCTTTATTGAAACAGTTAAAGTGGGTTTGTGTTAACATTAGTAATGTTATGGAAATCAATGTTAAAAATTGCTAAAACAGAATAATGTTGAGCCGCATAGTTAAAGAAAACAAGAAATCAACGCAAAATCTGCATTATATTGTGCGTGGCTATAACACCATTTACATGAAACGAGGAAACACTATTCCAAAGCGGATTGTGTTGGAAAAATTTTAACTCTTTTTATAATAAATATATTCAAATCTATTAAAGTATATTTTAACACTTCTAACATTAAAACAAAATAAAAAACTAATTCTCATTCAAAAGATCTTTAAACCCGCAATTTTGATTTGTTGTGATGATGGAGACGAAGATTCGGATGACAGTGATGTGAAAGTGTGAGTGCAACAGCGGCAAAGTGTGATATCAATTGACGCAAAATCTCTTCCACATATTCGAGATCAATGACCTTGTACCTCATTATCTTGGCATCCTTCAAATAAATAAACATGGTGTTGATATCGGGGGCTTCTTCGGATTGAGTTTGTTGTGGCGGGGATGCGTCTGGCTGATAATTTTGAGTTTGGGACTACGTCCTTGGCTGAAAGTTTTTGATTTCATTGCAGCACCCGCGGTTGGAAATTCCGTGATAGTTGTTGCGCATTAAATGCATCGTCGGAGTTCTTATACGAAAAGTTGGGCTGATTTCTCCGTCCAGGGTTATAAGTGTTACCTAGAGGCTGGTTGTTGCTCACGTAATTTACCTCCTCATACCCTTAAATTCCTTGTTCTCCCGGTTGCTCTAAGTAGTGGGAACGACGCACTTCGAACATCATATTGTAAATTCCCACAACTTGATCTTTTACTACAGCTATGTCGGCATATAAGGCGTGTGTCTCATTTACATGGACTACTTTTGCTGGAGTGTTGCAGTTGTATTCTCCAGCAGCATTGCTTCCTTCATCAACCAATCGATCTATCAAATCTTCGATTTGCAGAAACATGAGGTTACTCAAGGAACCTCCAGCAGAGGATATGATCAAAATCCTCGTGTTGTCCATAAGTCCTTACAGAAAGTTGTGTATAAGGTAATTTTGATCCATACCGTGATGTGGGCAAAGGCGTTGATAGCCTTTAAATCTTTCACAAGCTTCGTATAGACTCTCAGATGCTCCTTAAACGAATGTGTTAATCTGATTTTTAGCTAGTTGAGCTTTACTTTGAGGGAAGAAGCACATCACAAATTTCTCCTCTAGTTGTTTCCATGATCCTTTGGAATTTACCGGTTGAGAATACATCCAATCTTGCGTCTTATCTTTCATTAAAAACAGGGAGGCAGCTAGCATGAGTCTTCATTCGAAACCCCTTCTCCCGCTCTAGTGGTTTGGAAAAGCATCTTGAAATCGGTAAAATGTTGATTTGGATTCTCAGCAGGTCACCCTCTGAACGATGCGTTGCTGAGCATTTGGATGAATGTTGGTTGTAATTCGATGCGGACGTCCCTCCTAGTGATGCATGAAAAGACTTTTTCAGACCTATTGCGGATACTAAGTAGCAGTAAAAATTTTGTATCCATTTTTCATGATATTATGCATGGATCAGATATATCATGGCGAATTCTTCAGAAAAAATTGTGCCTTCCACAAAGGAATCTGATAAGTGAAATTTCGAGTACCCTATCTGTTGCGGGTCGAGGACTCCTTCTCCGTCCCCTTCTTCAAACTCAGATTCGTATTTTTCATAGATAAATCTCTGATCAACGGCCCCTTGAGACAGAGAAAATCTTCAACAGATTTAAAGTTTATACGATAGGCGGGCAAGTCATTTTTTATTGGTTTTTTCCTACTCTGCGGGGGGTTCGGGCAGGAAATGAGCTCAATAGAGATCACTTTTCTGTCCATCATGAAATCAACCAATTTTCTACCTACCTTTGAGCGCCTGAATCAATTTTCATCCTCTAGTTGGGCTGTCTTCGAGCAAGTTTTCAACTTCTGTCTTCCATTCCTTGAACTTTGAGAACACTTCTGCCTTGTTCTTTAGGAAATAGATCTTTAACACGATAAGAATTTTTGGTGCAACAAGACGTGGTGCGTTTTGGTTGATACGTTGTTCCATATGTTTGTTTTCCCTCTCGTCTGCAAGTTTTGGTTCGATTACCTCCTCAAGCTCGCTGCATAAGTCCCCTAATGTGTCGTGTATCGGTTGGCTTGCTCTAGATTTCGATGTATTTCTTAAGTCCCTAAGAATTTTATTGATTTTTAGATCATAAACTAAATTAGCACTTCCGACACTTCTAATGCACTAGTGAGCTACACAAGAAAAGACAAACACAAAGAAAATTGTGAGAGCTCCGAAAGATAAAAGAAATTGACTAAAAAAATAAATAAAAAAATATGTCCTATGTCCTAATCCAAAAGTATCCTAACCCTAAAACCGTAATCAATTCCTCGGCAAAGGCGCCAAAAACTTGATGAGGTTAATCTCAAGTAATAATTACCTAGACTAACGCATCCGCAAGAATATGGATCGTGTAGTACCGGGGTCGAAGGAAATCGATGCAACTCTAAAGCTAGTAAACTAATGAATAGGCCGATTAAAATCAATAAGTGTCGGAATGTGAATAAAGATAAACTAATTAAACAATTAAACTCGATAAACTAAACACCACAGGTTTTTAGAGATGCACGATGATGTAATGAAGTTCTAACATGATCATTGGTCTTAGATATTATCACGAGTTCAGAGAATTCAAGCTCTACTATTGGAACTGATTGTCATAGACTTGTCCACTACCTAGCGTGCGTACTACCAATCTTCCGACTACGTAATCTTACCGCTAGATGCATTAAGACTGCTATCCTAAACCATAGATTCAATCGACCGACCTGGCGTAGATTCTAAACCGATTAAATTCTAACTCATGGCTAAGTTCCAAAGTCTAATCCTCTAAGGTAGATTCATTAGACTCCTACAATCAATCATTCAAGTTGCATGCAAGATCGAAAGCATTAAGAAAAGCCAATCATTCTTAAAACGATCAAATACCATAATCATTCATTCAAGTAGCGTACAAGAATAAAAGCATTAAGAACCACCAAACAGTAAGAACAAGACTTCATTACATATCGAAAAAGCTCTCTAATTCGTGGCTGTGGATCTACTCGGACATGGACTTAGAAAACAAAACGCAAAAGAAATCTATATTCAACATAGATAAAGAACGAGATTACTCCTTATTCTAATACTGATGTCTTCAACAGCTCCTCTGTGTTCCGAATTCGTCGCCCCGTCTCTATCCTCGTATGTGTTATGCTCTTTCTCTTCTCTCTCTCTATGTTTTTATGTCTGTCTGTGTATATTTCTGTCCGAACTAAAGCTATTCTCTTTGTCCCCTTTCTTCCTCTTTCCTCTTTCTTTTCTTTCCTTTTCTCCTTCTTTCCTTCTAGGCCGTGTATTTCCATTCTTGTTCGTGAGTTTTCAATTGTGTTTAGTTAGCCGGAGGTTTCCTTTTCTTCTTCAGTGTGTACGTTTTCTTCATGCCCGACCAGGCACAAGAGAAATCTCGATCGGGCACTTCTTCCATGGCGTGATCGATCGGACTTCACATACGTCGAGGCCGTGCTGCATGTTCGGGGATGTTTTCTGTTTGGTAAGTTTAGTCGGGCTAGGAATGATGATCGGTCGGGCATCCCCTTTTCCTTGAATGCCCGATCGTGGAGAAGAGTGTGACTGGTCGTGCTCTCCCTTTTCCTTGTATGCTAGATCGTGCTGAAGAGTGTGATTGGTCGGGCGGTGCCTTTTCCTTCTTTGCTCGGTCATGCTATGCATGTGTGATCGGCCAGACATGTTACAACGGAATGGTATACAAAGTCAACAGATCGTAATGAATACAAAATAAGATTTATGGCTACAAAAACTGTTGAGGATAGTTCTAGATCTAGTCGTCCAAAAAGAACTTCTGTTGGGGGTTTATTGAAACCATTGAATACCGAATATGGTAAAGTAGCTCCTGGATGGGGAACGACCCCTTTGATGGGTCTTGCAATGGCTCTATTTGCGTTGTCTTATTGGTGAGCGGCTAGGCACTTCCTTCACAACTTGGTCGTGCATGTTTAGGTAGTTGTAGGGCATTTACTCGTGTTAGTGTTCGACATCTTCATTTCCTGTAAATACACGAGAAAATGCTAGAAGAGGACTAAATGATGCTTAATTCTCGGTAAAATCAATGAATGATTAAACTAAATATGATAACGAACTAAAGTACTATAATAAAATAGACGTTATCGGTGATGATGGAGACGAAGATTCGGATGACAGTGCATGTGAAAGTGTTGGTGCAACAGGGGTGAAGTGCGATATTGATTGAAGCAAAAGCTCTTCCACTTATTCAAGATCAATGATCTTGTATCTCATTATCTCTGCATGCTTTAAATAAATATATATATATATATATATTTAAATTTATAAAAGAATATTCTTAAAACTTCTAATATTAAAACAAAATAGAAAAGCTAATTATAATTCAAAAGATCTTTGAAATCCACAATTTTGATTTGATGTGATCATGAAGACCAAGATTTGGATGACACTGGATGTGAAAGTGTGAGTAAAAGAGGGCAAATGGCGATATTGAGTGATACAAAAGCTCTTCCACCGATTCAAGATCAACGACGTTGTATCTCATTATCTTGGCATGCTTCATATAAATAAATATATTTAAATTTATATAAGAATATTCTTAACACTTCTAATATAAAAAAAACTTAAAAAATAATTATAATTCAAAAGATCCTCTAAACCCAAGATCTTCCAAACCCGCAATTTTGATTTGATGTAATGATGAAGACAAAGATTTGGATGATGGTGCATGTGAAAGAGGGGCAAAGTGTGATATCAATGATAGGAAAACTTTTCCACCGATTGGAGTCAGTAACCTTGTATCTCATTATCTTGGCATGCTACACCTCTACAAGTATCGTGAGATCATCCACCTCGTGTGTACTCATCGTCGCCCCATTCTCCGATGTCCTTCTGATTTTGTAGTTTAACTAACCAAAACCAAATATCTGTCCCCATAATTTTGGTTGTACAATCTGAAAAAAAAAAACAATAAGATTATATGAAGATTAAATAGTTTAAAGTCTAATCAAATTTTCTTTTCTCGACATTTACATCCACGTAAATCTCATGGAGCATGACTTTGGTGATCTCAGCCAGTCTTAACCCTTGTCTCCGAGTCGACGATCTCTTCTAGGATTCATAAACTATATCCACTATTTAAAAAATAATTAAAATTATTTATATATTTACATCTATATATATAATATAGAATTACGAAACTATTTCTTAACATCTTGGCTAATTCTTTAATCTTGTCATGGATCCATGTTTTGTCTTGATTATGATGGGTCTTCTGAATAAGCTCGAAAAGACTTCGAGGTCGACCATAATGTTTAAAAAACAATTACTATAACTTGTTATTGAAAAATTGATTAGAAATTTAAGTATTATATACTTACCAAGTCATAAAGACTTTGACTAACAGTTTCGCAACAGTTTCGCATCAGATGTATAAAACAAGGGCACCGCTTCATGTGCAACGAGTGTTTTATGCTTGCTCTTTGCTTATTTTTTCCAATAAAAAAGTTTCTTAATAGAAAAATGGGCTACAATTGCCTATCAAATCTGCTGAACGATGAAATTTGGAGGCACTTGTCAGAATAGAGATCGGTGAGCTAGTTCTCGTTTTGACTCGTGATCAATGATTTTGGGCGCTTTGCCATTAGGTACTTTTATCGATCATACACCATATTATAGTATTGAGGTTCCAATAATATTCTTGTTGAAATAAATAAATTAAAAGTTAGTGAAAAAACTTAATTACAAATATCAATTAATAAATTTAAAAATGTTAATTACCATAAATATAATCCACCAATAATCTTTGACAGCTTGTGGTGTAGATATCCAACTTTTGTATGAGTTGAAGTAGTTTGTCTTGATTCATCACGTAGTGTTGCATCTGACAATAACATCAATATGAAACCTAAAAGACCAAAAAAATTAGTTGAGTAAAATACAATACATAATATAAATTAAAATTAATGATGTTCCTTTTTAAACTTACTGCTATGTTGGTTTACCGTTGGAGTCCCTCCGAGGCTTTGACCCGCCGAAGAGTATGGACTAGTCAACCATGTCCATATAATCAATGAGATATTCTATATGATAAAAAAAAAACATAATTATAATTTGATCTCCAACCCTAAACCAACCGAATCTCCAACTCTAAAGCAACCCTAATTCCAACTCTAAACCAAAGTGCATCTCCAAAATCAACCCATTTGCAACCCAATTTTCATCTCAATACCAATTCAAACTTAGCTGACATAAACCAAATTCAATCTATATAACTCAAACTGCGCCTAAACCGAACCTAAATCGCTTCTAAACAAAACCTTAAGCTCTCCTAAACCAAACCAAATCCGCCATTTGATCAAAATGGTACAAAAATCCACTTTTCCTTAACCCACTTAAACCAACACAAAAACAAAATATTTGTACCTAAACCGAAATTAATAATCTAACTGAATCCAAATCTTCCAAATATTGGAAATATATACTTCAAAACCTAATAACTCATAATGAAATAAATAAATCTACATTACATTACAACTAAATGTATCCTAAATAGAAATATATATACATATATAAACAAACTAAATCGAATATAATCAATGTTAAGCAATATATCTTCTAACAATGTGATTTTGGTGGGAAATACTAATAAAATGTTGAATTCGGCTAGTAACGGCGAGAGAAAGTGTCGGCCAAAAAGAGAGAAACAAGAATTTGGAAATTTATTGGAAAATGAGAGAAATTAAACTTGATATCCGTGTTTAAAAACACTTCTAATGCATTTGGGTTAACCCAAAATTGTTAACATAAGAATTATGTTTAGTATTAGGCCTACTAAACATAATTCTTATGTTAACAAAAATTACATATGAAAATACAATTATGTTACAAAATAATGCGTAAAATGAGAAAGTTCAATGTCACGGATGCCAACTCTACGCTGACGCCAGCGCATTAAATTTCTAATATGGTGGTGTTACCCACATAGGTTTCGATTTTGCTAATGCCAACATGTTGACGTCCGTAATGATAGAATTAAATTGAACTTGTGCATGTGTGTAATGCCGCCACGTTACACAGAAATTACCACATAAATACTTTTAACGCTACTGTGTTATCACTTTTATTTAATATAAAAAAATTTGATCATCATATTTAATATTACAATTACATTATTAAATATCATCATTCTCTAAACCATGACATTCATTATCTACATCATCACATTATTCATTATTTTCGACATATTCATCCTATATTAGATCTAACCGGCTTCGAAATTTAAGTTGTTTGATATGTAATAGTGATGGTGACTTATTATGGTAATATTAAATGATCGTACTTCTAAACTTGACATGATATCTAGATATTATTACCTCTGTGCTTATGTCTTCTAATCACAGTGAAAAAGTATCATCTTTCGTTCAACAAATCATTGATACTCGAACTGCAAAACCTTTTTAGAAGTATCGTGAAAGTGTGGGTTTTCAGATGAATCACAATTATTTGCTTCTTTTACAGAAAATATCATAATTATTTGTCTTTCTATCTGATCCATGACTAACTATGTGAAATGTGTAGACACGATTAAACATTATAGGCTAACCTTTCACCATTCTTTTAAGAAATCATACCGAGTCATTCAATAATGCGGACGAGGAAGTATAACTTGTATTGTAATTGTAAATATAATATATATCTATATATATATATAACTATTCATTATCATCATAATTACATGATTAACAATTCACGAGATAATCTTCCGTCCCTCATCATAGAAATGCTATACATATATGTGTAAACACATATTTAATATCTTTATATACTTACTAATATATATGTATATACATTAATAGTTTTGAATTTTACCTTTCATATTGAATAAGCTCTTCTCAATTTTATAAAATGTAAATAATAGATGACAAGGAAGTATAACTTGTGTTGTAATTGTACATATAATATAACTATTCATTATCATCGTAACTACATAATTAAAAATTCACGAAATAATCCTTCGTGCCTCATCATAGAAATGCTATATATATATATAAAGACATATATAATATATTTATATACTTACTAATATATATATACATTAATAGTTTTGTACTTTACCTTTCACATTGGATGAGCTCTTCTCAATTTCATAAAATGTAATGTGTGATGAAGCTCTTGATTGGTCAATAATTTTTGCATATTTTTCACTCAAACTTACCATTTCATTGAAAATTTGAGGAATATCAGTAAAACTTTTCACTATATTCCAGAGGATTCTTATTCTTATTTCGTGATGTGTGCTTGGATATTGTCGCAATGTAAGGGCCGAAATAGTGTTCCATGAAATGTATAACGTTGATGTATCTATTCACACTTGATTCTAGTTTTTTTCCGTCATCCTTTCAAGAAGGAAAAAGAAACATTCGAAACGAATACATCTATCAAAACTATAATATACCACCTAACTCAGCTTTAATATCATAAAACAAAATATGGAGGAAATATCTTTTCCAAGGTACATAAGATGTAGATAATATATTTTTCAAAACATATATGCCATTGACTATTAATGTTTGTGAGCAAATATATATGACAAATGAGCTAACATCATAAATCTACTCGTGAACAATTTTAGGAATAAGTTCTACAATAGCTATTGGAAGAATTCATTCATGAAAACTTGATAACCATGTCTTTTCATCCTTTGCAACTTTTCACCATTATAATCCATACACCAAGCTATGTTTGACGCATAAACATCCGAAAATTTAACATCTTCTTCATATTATTTTAGCATTGTGTTGCGTGTTGCAACGCTAAGTCTAAGAATGATTACATGTGCTTTATCATCTCTACTAAGTTTAAGCTCCTTTCATGTACATATATCTCTAATATCCAACCTTAATTTTTCATTGTCTTTCTAATTTTAAAGGCATTAATTATCATATTGATAATGTTATTGCATAAATTTTCTCTATATTTATAATATCATGGTAAGGACGAAGGAGATGATGTGCAAATAGAAGGGATCACAAAAACTATTGTGTTTCTATCAATTATGGTAAACTTCAAATCCTTTCCATCTATTGTCATCACAATCAACAATAATTTGTATTGCATCTTATCGCTCAAATTGTATATTATCTATCTCAGCATACATGGTGCATGTTTATCCATCATCTTGTTATTCTTAAAATTAATTTTATTATGTCTCAAAGGATGGTCTAATGGAGGAAAGTGATGATGAAATCAAACAACGCGGTTCCTACCTAGTTTTTAGTATGACAGAATATGTTTCATCTATATAAAATGGACATGAAAGAGTTTTGTGTATTCTCCAACCACAACACCTCGTTAGTAGGAATATCACTTATTGTCCACATCGATATGGTTTTCATGTAGAAATTATGTTTATTTAAAATATCATTTACTTCACACTTTATTTCCATAGATATTTCAAGCCATCGATCAACGGTTGCGAAAAATAAACTTGTCGGATAATCCAAACTACGAATGAGAATACACAAAAACAATAATTTCCTTTTCAAACACGAAATTTGTGGAAAATTATATGCTCACCCAATCACGGACCATAATGGATATTGTTTAGTAGATGCATAATATGAAGCGAAACCATCTGACAAAACGCAAGGTAAACACTTTTTTTCAGAAGAAAATTCAAAATATACCTTGAGAGAATACTTCCACACTTTCATGTGTGGTGTTATATGTTGTGATTCATACAATCTCTTTAATTTGTTAAAATTTGGAATGTAAAATATTCTTTTTTACGAAATTATTTTCCTTTCATTTGTGTTTTTAGATTTAAATCTTTTAACATCACAAAAATGGTTATTGAAAAAAATTATATTCTTTCCAAAGATCATACATTTGCTTACACACACGTCAATTTGTTCATGTCACATTCTGCAAGAGCCAATAACCTTATAATAAAAAATATTTTGTGTGGTGTTATCTTTAATGATATATTGGATCCTCCATAACATGTTCAAGGACAAACAACAAGGGACAAGACATAAGAGCTTCAAGGCATGTTCACATGAGAATACAGTAAGGAGCAAGGCAAAGGAGTTCCAAGACGTGTTCGAACAATTGGATATGAAAGGATGGATAAACACCCTACAATGCATATTTTTACTAGGCTAATGTGTCCGGCTAGAGCAAGAAACACATGCCCCTAGTGTTTTCTCACATCCAATTTTCATTAGTTTTTTTTTAGTTTTTAGAGTTAAGAGCGATTTTCTCAGATCCAATTTTCATTAGTTGTTTTTGTTTTCAGTTTAGAGTTACAAATTACTCGGTCGAGTGGTTGGATCTGAGAATGTTTTGTTCGTCCTTAACTCTAAAAGCTTGGCTCGATACAATGTGCTTGGCTCGATCGAACGATTTTATCAACTTTTTTTAAGTTAACATATTTTATTGAAAGTTTCATATATGTTTTGTCCTTATAAAAAGAGGATCTATTGTATGAAATTTAAACTAAGTTATAATAAATTGAGAGTGGTTTTTTAATCCTTCAGATTTAGCTACCGAACTCTTGAAAGATTCCTAGTTGTTCACCGACTTATCAACACTAGATCACAATTGTTGTGGCATTGTTCGTTGTGTCTAAGGTTCTCTAGTCGGGTTGTAGTCATGTTTTATAATGTCCTTTCTTTGCGAATATAAGTTCTAGGTTCTACTATTAAACTAATATCGGGTTTCATTCCACTCCAATCTTTTTAATATTAGAACGTTATCGATCCAGGATTATAGAAAGTAATATCACAGTCTCGTTCTTACGTTAGACTATCCAATTTCAATTCTATCATTTTATTTTATTTTTAGTTATATTTTATATAGTTTGTTTCATTTTTAGTTTGCTTTAGTTTTTATATAAAAATGAAAGAAAAAAGGCAAAGAAAAAACAAAAAAAAAGAAAAGAAAACCACAAGAAAAATCAAGAAAAAAAAGACAAAAAGAAAACCACAGAGAGAGAAAGAAACTGATAAGGGAAAAAAACAAAGAAGAAGAAGAATGGTAGAAAAGAAAAAAAGCCCAAAAACAAAAAAAAAGGTACGGTAGAAAAGAAATAGAAAGATTCATAAGGTAGAAATAGAAGTATAGTAGCTTAGAAAACTTAGGTTATTCACTTAGACATCCAAATCTATTGATATTATCAAAACTTTACTCTGATTTGTTCTTATGGACTGAACTAAGTCGAAGAGGATAAATCAAGAGAAAGAAAAGCGAGTGAGTGAGAGAAATTGTCCGAAACACTTTATTAAGGGATTGTAAGATTCGTTCATATTGTTTTTCTTCATCTTTTTTATTTCAACTTTCGAATGTCTTGCTCTAGGAGTCAACATGATGAATAACCTTACGGTGAGGGAGCCGCTTTGCTGCAGTTGTTGAGGATGAATTCAGGTGTATGAGGCAAGAGACCAATATCGTCAACCAACAACTTGGTCGGATGGAGGAAACAACATATGGGATTTGCCAGGATCAACCACATAGGAGGCCATACACAAGTCGATACTAAACCATCTAGACATGGATGAGGAGAAGTATATTGGGGTTATAGATAAGGAGTATGACCATTCCATGAGGCATAACCAATGCATGAAAGATCAAATCAATGAAGATATAAGAAGTATTAAGACGGATATTCCATTGTTAATTAGACGAATCGATGTGGAAGCATACTTAGAGTGGGAGAAGAAAATTGAGATAGTTTTCGATTTCGATTAGTATATTGAACTAACAAAAGTAAAGCTAGCTTCGGCGAAGTTTAGTGAGCACACTCATTCACATCGGTGGTATGGATAGAAACTAATAGTGATATGGTATGAAATATGTGCAGTGACGAGATGTCAATTTGCACCCTCTTATTACAATAGTAAGGTAAACCAACATCCATAACGATTGGTGCAAGGGATTCCAAGCATAGAGAACTCTTACAAAGAGACATCTAGACTAAGAGCACAAGGTACCTACAAATTATCTATGTGTAATCATGACATTATATATCTCAAATGTCAGGATAAACACCAACGATTGTTAGACCCATCGAACAATGTTGGTACAAGTACATAAAGCGGAAGGACTAGATTTGGTGTGGTCGAGAAATGAGGTTTGGATGTATGTGCGCTTAGAAAAGCTCATACAGAGGTACAAATTACAACTTCTCGTGCAATGAGATGGACACTTAAAGTTTTCAAACGCACCAAGGTTAATGCTTCCCAAATTGAATAGTTGGATTCGAGTACAAATCCTTTTAAAGAAAGAGGGAATGATGTGAACGAGATCGTGGACAGCCATAAGTTGCACAAGGAAAAAAACTAGAGACAAGCCAAAGGAGCTTCAAGACATGTTCGAACATCTGGGCAGAAAGGATGTATAAAGACCCTACGAGGACACCCAAGAACACTTAAGACAGACTACGAAAGATCCTTACAAACAGAGGAGGCCAAGAGGAGCAAGAAATATGAGCATTAGGCAATGTTTGGCCATTGCAGAGTTTTGCTCGGTGAAGATGCTTGACCCGAGCAAAAAACAATCTCGACCTGAGCATTTTCTCCGGTCCAATTTTCTTTAGTTTTTCTGTTATTAAGATTAAGATTTATGCGGCGCTCGATTGGAAGATCCAACTACTCGACCAAATTATTCTATTATTTTTTATATGTTAGCATATCTTATTTAATTTTTCATTTTTATTTTGTCTTTACACTAAAAAAGAAAAAAACAAGCGAATATCAACAGACAGATTGACTTTAATTCCAATGGATTTTAACGGATATCATGAGGGTAATTCGTTTAAAACCTGTTGGAATTGTGCCGAATCTTTTCAACGAATGACAGTTGCTCATTCTAATGGATGACCATTGATAAATTTAAAATTGTGATGCAAGCACATATATCCTTAATTTATGAATTCAAAGATTTGTGGAACAATGGAATTGTTGCATATGACGTAGTATGAAGCAAAACTTCACGTTGAAAGTAGTGTTGTTGTGGAAAATTAACGATTTTTCTGCCTATGAAACATTATCTTGATGGAGAATGTACGAGAGACTCGGATGTCCATAATATATTGAGGATACATGTTCCTTTTTTCTAGTACATGGGAAGAAATCATGTTGGTTTGATGGTCATAGAAAATTTTTTCCTCTTATACATACATTTAGAAAAGATAAAAAAAACATTTTTTAAAGAATGGTGTACCAAAAGAAAAAGCACCATGCATGAAAATAGGAACAAAAATATTATACAAATGACTAAACATGATGGCAGATTTTCCAAAAATCTGTGGAGTGTGGAGGAGATCTTGGGCATCAAAAAGCACAACGCTAAGGTCTATGGCATAACTAGTACAAACGAAGCATTTTCTCGGAATTACCATATTGGAAATAACTCATATTGCATAATAATTTAAATGTAAGGTATCATCGCTACCATTTTGAATGTGACGGGGAAAAAAGAAAGCATACAATCAAATAAATATTTGAAGAAAATATGTTGAAGGACTAAGTTGGAGTTACGTGATGGAAATGCACCTATCCCTATATTCAGATCGTTTTGGCTTGCGAAAATAGCATTATTTAGTAGGTTAAAAGAAAACGTTAAATTTTCATATGGATATGCATCAGACCTTGCTCGGTGTGTGGATATTAGGAGTTCAAGGCTCATTGGGTTGAAAAGTCAAGATTTTTATGTTTTCAAGAAACGACTCATTACAATTTCAATTATGGAGTTATTACCACGTAACTTGTACAACGTGTTATGCAGAATTAGCATATTCTTCTAAGTTATCTGTTCAAAAATGAATGACTTGTAGTAATTGAAAAACAATATCTCGAAGGTATTAGGCTTTTTAGAGAGGATCTTTATGCCTTCGTTCTTTGATTTCATGGAACATTTGCTAATACATTTACGAGTCAAGGTAATACTCGGTGAACCGATTCTTTCAAAAGGATTCATCCATTCAAAAGGTTTTCCATTCATCTAAAAAAAGTGAAAACAAAGCAGCTGCTGCTATTGTTAAACAATATTTTTTTAAAGAGATTACATATTTCAAGACATTCTTTTTCAGTCGCATATTCTCACAAAATAGAGAAGCTTAGAACAAGATCACAAAAGATATATATATATATATATATAACCCTCGATTTGGCGATATCCTTGAAATCTTTGCACCAATTTGATGTACAAGAGGAAAAAGTGAGAATATTTGCTAACATCAAGGGAGTATAATCACGTCCACACATATATCTTGTTAAATTATCAAGAGCTATTACCTTTTGACAGATACAAAATGATGCTAATCTTTAAATTTGTTACATATATATGTGTTAACATGCTAAACAATAACATTTTGTTTAATTGTTTCCTTACAAGATCCTTGATGAAGAAGTAATGGATACATATTCTCGAATAAACATATAAAGAACTTAACAAAATGAAAGTTCAACAATATGTCTCGTGGTTAAGAGATTATGTAATATATTATAGGTTAAGAATCACGATAAGAGACATCCTATTTGATTACAAGATTTGGCTAATAGTTCTGCAAAAAAAAAAATTGTGTTGGCCAATTATGTTTACTTGATACACATTCTGCACATATAAGCACAGAAAATATAGAAGCGCATAAAATGAAGACATTTGGATTAATAGTGAAATAGAGGATGATAATTTCTATAATGTTTTGCTCCAAATCCAACAAATCGAATATCTTGGTATGTTCGGATTGAAGAAAATACTTTTCAAATGGTACTGGTTCAACCCAACCATAGGACTTTCTACACAAAAAAATCAATGGAGAGGAATTGACATCAACTCGACACGATGTTATGCAATGTATGATCCATTTATCATAACGGATCAAATAGATTAGGTATGATATGTGCAATATTCAACAACATTAAAACATCAAAGAGAACAGTAGTGGATTGTAATTAATATTAATTGATACACTTAATTGATACTCAAAATCGTGAAGAGATTCTCATGAAGCCCAACATAAATGGTGAAAACATCAACGGTTATGAAGAAGTTGAATTAGAAGATGCGGAAGATGAACATGGTGACGAATTCAATTCATCGTCGAAGGAAGACTCACCAATTGAAGAATCAACGGAAGAGGAGTTGTGAATTATGTAATTATAATATCAAAGTTTTGTAGTCTAAACTTTTTCTTAATTCTTTTAGCATCTGTTGATAATTGTAAGAGACGATCGTTGATTCATAAGAAATCTATTCGAGACTTAGTTAATTTTAAAGATTTCCTCAGTTTCCACCTGACATCCTTAACTAATTTTAACGGATGCCTATTAAACTATATCATACACTATCAATGGGAATCCGTTGGAAAAAATAATGATGAACTATTACGTCTAGCTCGCAATTGTGAGTCTATTGCATTGATAACATTATTTCCAACAAATGCACCTTAGAAAGTTAAATGTTTGTTCAATAAACAACGCCAATTAATTGGACACCATTTCGAACTAGCATCTGTTGGAAATTCCAATGGATACCCGTTGAGAATTCTGGCATATAATTTGTTGAACAGTTCTATTTACAACAAAATCTCAAAATTAAAACTATGAATTCTCTCAAATTCTTACCATATATCTCTAAACATGATGACACTTAAGTGATTCATCGATCATGAAGGATTGTTGATTAGTTCCGCTAAAGCCTCGCCACCACCTCCTCCACCACTATACCATCCTCTGTCACCTAGCAGTATTCATATTTTATGACAGATATGATATGGTTGATATCGATGCTTTCATTGATACCTTCGATGATTGTCCAAATGTTCACATCATCGATCCTGAATGTCATGTTGAGACGTTATGATATAATATTCTTTTACATGTATATATTTATATTATTGATTATGTTTTGGAATTATCTAATTTTTCATTGACACATGTAGGTTTGACATGGGTGATGTTCTTAGACACAGACAACAACATCATCCAAGGATCTATGCAAGATCGGCTCTAATAATCTTGGCAAGTGACACTTGAGCTAATACACTGTCGAGGGTTGTATATTTTTATTGTAAGTATTATTTCATATAATTATAATTCACTATTTTTATTGTAATTTTATTTAAATTTCATTTTGTAGCGAGCTTATATATGGCATAAGAAGGACACATCGCACATCTATACCACGTGTATGCATGAAATATAATCATGAATGCGCCTGATGATGAACAATCCCAAATGGAACAACTACAACAAGAACACCAAACCGATATGAGAAACAAATTTTAGACAACTTGTCCAAAACTGGGAGCTAGAAGACTTTAAGGCCAAGAGTGAAAAAGCCAAGAAATGTCAGTACGGCGTGAAGGTTTTCGGATATGGTCTGTATCGCCATACATCTAGAGCGAAATACTTCCCGAGAAGGAAAATGGTATTGATAAGAAATTTTAATTTTTAATTTATATTTCTTTTTATTTTAAATTTTATCTACTTAAAATTATTGTAATAGAGCACATATAGAGGATGAGAAGAGAACCAATACTTCTTGAGTTGATCGTTGAGACACATGCCAAGAAAAAGTCTATCGTTGAGGAAGATGTCGAGAAACCCGAGTTCGTCGACCCTCGGGCAGAGTGGATGGTGAAAGTTATGACGGATAAGATCACACAACAATCACAAGCCAACGGTTCATCTCCGAGAAAAAGATAATTATATTTATAGATGAATTACGTTTATCATTTATAATAATAATCACTTAATAAGTATATAAATCGATATAATAAATGTAAAATATTTTATATTGCAGTCTGTTGGACCGTATAACAGACTTCTATACGGTTTTATTTCTCTACAAAAAAATATGTAGAGGATACCTCTACAGTAACCCCCCCCATGGAACGATATCGAGTAACTCTAGGCTACACTTCGAGATACGATAGCGAAGATGTGTCATATAGAGAGCATCATAAAACTGATGACCGCTCAACCCTAATAGCCACCACCACCTACGGACATCCATTGATAACATTTAAAGTTTCACGTCAAACTCCAATGGACATCCATTGATAAACCCCCGTGAAGGTTTCCAATGAATTCTCATTGGTTTCGGCGAATGATCCAACACATACCCATTGGAATGTGCACCGAGCATCCATTGAAATTTTTAACGCCATAAATTGTTACAATCAATTGATAAATTTGGAATGAATAGTTCATGTTGAAACACTTTTGGAAATTTCAATGGATTGGATCTTCCAGTGGTCAAAAATCTATTGAAATCCATTTAAAAAGATTGTTTTTGATGAAAAAGTAGCCATTTCCAATGGATTTGGCCGTTGAAAATGGTCTTGTGTTTTGTAGTGTTATAAATAGAGTACCCATTGTAATACATTTAAACTAAGTTATAATGAATTGAGAGTGTATTTTTTCTTTGATAATTCTAGAGGTGTAGCTACAAACTCTTGGAGAGATTCCGAGTTGTTGACCACCTTATTATACTAGATAACAAGTGTTGTGGCATCGTTCACATTGTCTGACGTTCTCTAGTCAGGTTAAAGTCAGGGTTTAGGATGTCATTTCTTCGGGAAGATAAGTTCTAGGTTCTACAATTGGGTTGCAAGTGGGTTTTATTCCAATTATATCCTCCTAACAATAGAACCTCGATCTATGATCATATCATCTAGGCAAAACATCATGCAACATGTGCCATATTTTGTGGTATTGCAACTTATCTTAGCTCTTGTCAATCTAGTTACAAATGATAACTTTTAATGATCATCAAAGCTTGTTTGACTTCATAGAATATCTCGTAGAACGAATTACTTTCAGTGTTTAATTCATTCATATTTCCATCATACATAATCTGATAACCGAAAAAGGCATCCTCAATTATTTTCAGAAATTCATCATAATGAGTACGATCGTCGAAACTACTTTCATTTGTAATCATTTCATAGTTAGTACAAACATCATCTGACTAGAACGTACGTTTAGTTCGCATTGTGCACATATCTTTGCCACGATAAACTTAAATATATTAGTTTTCCACAAAATATTTCTTGTATATGTGTATTAACACAACATATTTACTAAGCATGTTTTTTTCATTTCTACCCTTCAAAAGGGAAAATATAACTTACCGATCCTTGCGTATCAAACTTGATTTGCAGCAAATTCCATAAAAATATTCTAACCCTCTTTAGAATTCAGAAAAAAAAAAACATTGTTTATCTGTGAGTCAAACCTCTCTTACATCCACCGTCGAAGTGATCTAATATTGAAACTGTTAAAAGACATTATATCAGTGAGTGAGAGAGTTTTCATTATTTTGTAGTTTTAGATACGAGTAAGTTCATAAGGTTGAATAAAACATATATATCCATAATTATAAACATAATGGTGTTGCCCTAGCATTACCTTGTCCAACTTACCAACGTAATAGCATTGACGGTTATGGATATTGTGAAATGTTACTTGTTCCAAGTTTGCGTTAGTTGAATAATGCAATTTTATTCCAATACCATATGTGATAGCATTACTCTTTATAACGCCCTCTCAACTTTATTTGCTTTAGACAACCTGCATTACTATGATGTTACAATCGACAAAATTTCCTGCACAATTCGAGATGTCAATGGGTTAGATTGTGTCCAACCCATTGAAATATAATGGGTTGGATTATGTCCAACCCATTGAATATAATGGGTTTTGTAACTTAATTGGGTTGGTTCAATCCAATCCACATAGTTATGGGTTAAATACGCTGGGTTAAGCAGGTTAAACGAGTTTATTCATATAAATAATATTTTGTATATATATATATATATATTATCATTTAATATTTATAAAATAATATATATTAGATATCATAATTAATATATTAATATTCAAAAATATTAATTTATAAAAAAGATTTACGATATATATTGAGATATTTGATATATTTTGAATCCAAAATCGAATTTGTATAAGCGCCGAGCATAATCCACCAATGTCGCAAAAGTCACTATGGGTGTCCAAACACTAATTTTATGTCGAGTAAATGTTATATTTCGAACCCAAACTCAAATCCGAAAGACACGAGTACTTGAATTGCGAGTATCCAAAAACTATATGGTTACACGCGAGTATCGGAATATATATATATATATATATATATATGAACAAAATTTTATGAACGAATTTTTTATTTGTCTTAAATTTAGTGATAAAATTTAAGGAATGGATTTTTGTTCATCATGGAATTTATGGAAAAAATTTTAGTTATGCCTTTAAATTACAAACTAAATTTTATAAAACTTTTGTTCTATCTTTATATTAAGGAACGCAATTTTGGATAATCAATATATTTAAGAAAAAAATCTTAGAGATAAAATTTGGTTCATCCTTAAATTAGGGACATTGTTTTTCTCACACTAAGTTTACGAATAAAAGTTTAAAAATAAATTTTTTTGTTAATAATTTGAAAACAAAATTTTTTGGATAAATTTTTGTTATAGATAAATTTTAGATACAAATTTGGTTTATCCATAATTTATGGATGACATTGGTTTATTCCTTTTTTATAGATGAAATTTGACATGTTCTAGAATTTAAGGCAAAATTCTATTTATTCTAAATTTAGGGAAGAAATTGTATTGATGAATTTTGATACATTTCTAAAATTATCGCTAATTGTTTTTTAAAAAATTATAGGTTAAATATTAAATTTATAAAAAATGTTAAAAATTTATCAGGTTAATACAACTCATTTAACTAACCCAAAAGTGTTTTTTAATGGGTTGGGTTGGGTTAACTTGCTAAACTCAACCCATGTTGACATTTGTATCCATAATATTGGTGATACTTGATAGTGTGAATTACAACTTCGTTAGATAATTCAAATGCCATAGCCACTCAAATATGACGTTAGATATGCATACACTACGTAGGAATAACGTGATAATGTGCAGCACAAGTTTAAAGCAAATCTTGTGTAGCATTCACGTTACGTTTGCATTGACTATGCGTTGAAAATACATGCGAATTTGCATTGGTAGGTACGTTGAAAATTTCGTACTTTTTTATAGTATTATATGGCTATTGTGATTCTAGACTGCTTGTGCAATCTCTCGCCATTTTGTGAGTGGAAACATTTTGCTTTTTTGAGATTATGATGTTGCATGGAAGAATAAGAAACAAACTTTTGCCTCGAGTTCGTCGGTTGAGAAAAAATATTGTTCCATGGTCGCTTGATTATGCAAAAGTTAGTATTGTTTACAATTTACCTATAAGTATGTATTGTGACGATTAAGTAGCTTTATATATTGCATTGAATTCAGTTTTCCATTGTCGAACAAAACAATATAGAAGTATTATTATTTTGTTCGTGATAAGATCCAAGCTTAGACTCTTATTACATTTTATATTTGTTCTTCTAACCACTCAACCAACATCGTTACCAAAGCGCACAGAGAACATTCGTTTGTGCATTTACGGTCTATGTTATGTAAATTGGGGCTTATTCAAAGTTGAAAATAGTATTTGTTGAGAAAAAATATGTGTTGTGTGTTTGTTCGGATTGTTATAAATCTATTTATTGGGGTGGGAAAATACCGAATATCCGTAAATATCCGACTATTTCTATTCGTATTCGTCGAATATTCAATTTTCCTATTCGTAAATTCGAATATCTGTAAATTAGAATATCCACAAATATTCGGATACTCGTTGGAAATATGTATCCTTATTCAAAACTTTTTTGTAACCATAAAAAAGTTATAATAAAAATTGATATTTGGCATAGGACAGCGTGCAAGGTAGGAGTGCGTCAGGCGGAGGAGGGTCTGCAAGGGCAAAGGGCATGCGAAGGAGGAGGGCATGTGATGGAGGAGTGTGTGCGATGGAGGAGGGTGTGCGACAAAGGAGTGTGAGCGATGGAGGATGGTGTGAGGTGGAGGAAAGCGTGCAAGGGAGGAGTGTGTGTGGCGGAGGAAGGTGTGCGACGAAAGGCGTGCAAGGGAGGAGTGTGTGTTGTAGAAGAGGGCGTGCGGTGGAGGAGGGCGTGTGTGTGGCAAAGGAGAAGAGGGAAAATAGGGAAGAAGAGAAAAAGAGGGAAGGAATGGGCGACAATAGTCTCTGTGAGGAAATAAAATTTTAGGTTAAAACAGATATTAGGGTTAGAAGTTTATAACAATTATATTTTAGTCTTTTAATTTTTAGGTATAGTGCATATTTATTTATATTTAAAAATTTGGTCTTAAAAATAAAATTAATAATGTTTTTATTTATATTTTGATCCTTTAAATTAGTTTTATTATATATATCTTTATATATTAAATAAATGATTTATTTAATATCTACGGATACGAATAATTGCGGATAATTGAATAGACTATTAGTATTTGTATTTGTCTCTGTTGAATATCTAATCTCTTATATTTGCATTTGTAGTTGTTCCTTCAGATATTTGAATTTTGATTCAAATACGGTTCGAATACAAATCGAATACGAATACGTTAAATATTTTGTCCAACCTTATCTATTAAGATTTGAGTAGAATTCATAGTATAATTATTGGTACTTTTATATATTGTTTGTATATCTCTTTCTCTTGTATATAAACTTACTTGAATCATAATACGTACGGATTTTTTCTTCTTTCACAATTTTCACAAATGCATGTAAACTAGATTTTATCATGCAAGTCTTACCAATTTCTAGAATATGCATGACACAACCCGACATAATATATATATATAAAAGTAAGGGAATATAACATAAAAAAATATCCAACTATTTTTATTTTAGCCTATAAAACATGAATTATTATTTACAACCTAAAAAATCCAAACTTATCTTCCTTAAAAACACTAACTTTAAGAATATAATGTAGAAAATACTAAACTTTTTAATTTTTGCCTATGAAACATAAACTATTACTTTTACCTTAAAATGTTGAATTTTAAGTTTTGTCTAAAAAAACACAAACTTATCAAATGTCACGATAATGGCTTTAACGTGGGTTGTACCCTCAAAGTCGAACTAGACACCGTTCTTGATGATGTACTTTGTCTACTGCTTGCCCCTATAATCATCATAGATTGAATTCCGTTGTATTTTGATTGTTTTGAACCTAATTGGAACAACAAAATTCATGTTTGTATTTGGTTGGTTTTTTTACTATTATTCAATAGAATGTATTATCACCCGAATTCGAACGAGGTAATTGAAAAAGAGACCATTAAACTTTTTGATACAGATACCGTTTATCCTACCTCGGGCAGCGAATAGGTGAACCCCGTGCATGGCGTACCAAATAAAGGAGCGATGACGGTAGTGCACAATGAGAAACACGACCACACTAAAGGATGGCACAACACAAAGATCTTACCTCATGAATTTTAGCCAGGTGATTTGGTTCTACTTTTCGACTCTCATTTTAAATCTTTCCCAGGAAAACTACGTTTCCATTTTTCTGGTTCTTTTAAGGTGCGAGAGATGTTCACGCATGGAGAGGTATAACTATGGAGCGAGACGAGCGGAACGTTCAAAGCAAATGAGCAGTGTCTGAAGCTATATCAAGCCGCTCAACCGATCGAAAGTGGAAACTCCATCTCCCTATTCAATCCACCCATCACGAGCACATGAGGCATGGAGACGTCAAGCTTAACCACGTTAAATAAGCGCTTTCTGGAGGCAGTCCAACTTTTTTTTTCTTTTGTTTCGTAATTTCGGATTTGGTTTATTTAAACAAAAAAGATGACCTACAACCGTGACTTCACCTTCCTTATCCTCCATTGGAGCTTCACGTCGACGACGTCGTTCAATTCAAGTCTAGGAGTAACTCACATTTTTCAGGTGATTTCGTTTCATTTTCTTTTGTTTTTCTTCTTGATTTCGTAGTTCTTAGGTTAGCTTTAGTTTGTTTTTGTTTTCATGAGTCAAATTTGTCCAAGACACTTGTCCGGTACCACGTTTTGAGATGAACCTTGAACCTAGGATGCTTAAGAAGTTGACATTTTCCGTGATATCTTGCATTTTAAAGCTTATTAGTCAATTGAGGAATGAGTAGGTCGTAAGTCTTTGGGAATCCTAGTGTTACTTGTGGAAAGTTTAGACGAGGTTGCTGGTCGCAGAGGTACAAGGGTCGAAGGGAGATAAGGGTCGAAGAGGGTCCGAGAGTCGCAGGGGACAAAGGGTCGTCGAAGGGAGATAAAGGTCACAGTGGTCCAAGTGGTCGCAGATGTCCAAGGGGTCGCAGAGGTACAAGGGTCGAAGGGAGACAAAGGTCGGAGGGGGACAAGGGTCGTACGGTCCAAGGGTCTAAAAAGTGTTTACTCGTTGATTATGGAAGATGTAATTTGGTACATTGATCTTTTTTAACAGTTTATTTGTAACATAATTTTGGGAATGGATAATTCAACTTTGTACATTGTGGCGATGCTTTACTTATTTTTCACGAGGATAATTTTATCGTATAAATTGAGCTTGTTTTGCATAATAAGAGAGCACACTAACACTCCACTATCGATAAAAATAATGCCCTAAAAGCATGATCTAAAATCGATATTAATGCATCGACCTTAATACTTTTTCGATGGTTTGGGACTAAGTGGTGGGTTGGCGATCATATTTCTACGTCCTAAGAGCAAGGTGCATAAAAACACCATCTACTCTGCTGCACTCTTGAACGAGATGCAAGAGTATACCGTCATCGGTAGCTTGGGTCTAAGTAGAGGTTGAATCTCTTCAAATCTGATGTTCTAGAAGCCTAGCGTGCTTGCATATCAATAAAATAAGAAGGAAATAAAGAAAGAAATTGAATAAAGGAATAAAGAAGCTTGTAAATAAAAAAAGTATCCTCTTTGATTCTATGTTTAGGATTTGTTTAAAGTCTTGTTTGGTGGAGAGATTTGTTGTTTCTTGCTTAGCTCGTCTTTGATTTGCTTTCTTATAGGTAGCAATGGTGAACCTAGGATGAAGATTGAAACTTATTAAGCCGAATTTTCTCTTAACTTGCTTGTTGATCAATTAGGTTTGCTTTAGCGGCATTTCTAGGAGGAAAGATAAATTCTCCACTTTTATATCTCCTACATGTTCAACGTTTACGTTTGCTTAGGGACAACCAAACATTCAAGTCTGGGGGATTTTGATCATCTCGTTTTCGTACATGATTCTCGCATGATTTTGAGATGTTATGACGATAGTTGTGATGTTTACGTGTGATTTTGTATCTGGTTTAATTGTTTTCATGTTTTCACGTTCTTATAGGTTTTAATGCGTATTTGGTTCATTTCGGAGCTAAAGAACATACACGGGACAAAAATTCATATTATGTGTAAATAATCTTTTAATAATAAAGCGTAAAGGGTCGTAGGGCTCCAATGATAACAGAGGTACAAGGGTCGCACCATTTGTCCCTTGCGAACCCTTTACCCGTTCGACCCTTGACCCTTGACCATGCGACCCTTTTACCCGTTCGCAGAGGTCCAATATCGCAGAGGTACAAAACTCAAGTTGGATGGCTCCAAATTCACTGATGGATGGACAGATTTCTACAACGACCAAAATATTCGTATTGGGGATATCGTACTTTTCCGTCACGAAGGTGACATGATCTTTAACGCCATCAGTGTCACTCTTGATGATAGGGTTTTCATTGTACCAATCACGGGTCCAAGGATCACGAGGGACAAGGGTCGCACGAATACAAGGGTCCCGAATTCGTAGGTATTTGAGTCAATTATTCGTAAATAACTTGATAAATTATGTGAGTCAATCATGCAATTATTGATGCATTATAAATCGCTGCATAATTATCTATATTATAAACAAACTTTCATATCGATACTAGAATTTGTGGGTTGGTGCATTTTCCTGGCTTGGTTCTAATCATATAACTAATCACACAATTTAATAATTTCGTATTATTTCATAATTCTTAGTTCTAGGTCAATAAATAATAACATATAATGCTATTTTCTCGGCATTATTCATAGAGAACGCATCCATGATTCTTCTTGTCTGCTCGTTCTAGTCGTAACATTAATTATTTACTAGATCACAATATTTTTATTATAAATCATTTATTTTATATTTATTTATTAATTAATTTATAAATTGAGATATATTAATTATTAAAAAATTAGTGGTCAATAAAAATTTAAACTTATATTGGTTATTGTAACTTTTTTAAAATTATATTTATTTGAAATTGAAGTCTTTAAGAGTATATACCATTATAATCTAATGTTTAGAAAAAATAATTAAAAATGTTATTAAAATATTATCTATTAGCAATAAATTTATTTATGTATTAAAAGAAATATTTTTAAAAATTGTTATTTATTTAAATAAAATATTATGTTTCATTTCTTATAATTATTTTAATTAATTAAATATTAATATATATATATATATATACACATAAGAAAGAGAGATGAATTGCGCGAATATAAATAAAAAAGAAAATAATTATGTTATTTATATACATCTGGTTTATGTTTTGGGGGATTATCAAAAATGCCCTTGTAGGGCTAAAGTGCTTCAAAAATACCCTTGGCTGAAAACAATTGGAGATCATAACGTAGCAAACGGGACAATAAACAAGCAAGGAATGTGATACGACATAAGGAGACAAGGCCCCTACGCGGGTGGTTTCCTTAGCCTGCTCGGGCTGAACATCCAACAATTGTTGCCCGCCTCGGACTCACCTTCAGCACACACGTATCAAGAGCTCCTGAGGAGCCCGCGCGGGGTGCTCCCCTTAGCCCGCGCGAGGTAGTTTTCCAACAAAATTTGCTCGACTCGTGCTCATCCTTAGTACGCGTGGGTCATAGAGGAGTTAGGGAGGCCACACGGATTGGCTACCGAGCCCGCACAGGTCGTGTCCGCAACAACCTCCCTTGAAGTTCTCCAACGGAGAATTTGTTTAAAAAAGGGACCCCCAATTGGTTTCAGATGAAGGAAAACACAGAGGGGAACCCTAGGAGGGTAGATTGGAGCCTATCCAGCATTGGAGAGAGCCCTCTTGACGGGAGACATGCAAGGAGACGGAAAATTGAATCGGGACGATGCTTCGTTTGATTTCTATGCTCCTTAGACATTCTATTTCATTTATGTTGTTTGATTCTGAACTCATGACTGAATAGTTGTCTTGTTCGAGGATAAGTGATAATCCCATGGCTATCCCGAAACCCTCTTTGATTTCTTTATGAATGAATTTCCTATTTTGCTAATCTATTCTTTGTCTAAGCATTGAATGTCTTGTATTTACGAAGGCCACGTAGATGCATGTGTTAGGGATTAGGCGATGGACCGAAAGGATAATTCTAGTCCTAGAAGATCAGGCTTCGAACAACCAAGACTAGGTCACGAAAGTAGGATGGTAACGCTTGAGGGTTAATCGGATGAATCATAAATCGTATGGGGTTTAGTTGGGGTGTCAGCCATGAAAGTAGGGGATAACTCAATTGAATCACGTTCCTATGCCTGGAGAGAGGGTAGGAATTACATTAGGATGGTCCGAATTAGATATCTTGATAGGGAACGCATGATTAGATAGATCGATAGTCGATTTCGGAAGCTATGCGGTGAAACCGTATCCTAGAACGTTTGTCTCATTTGTCAAGAACTCCTAGGTTTTCTGCATATTCATCATTGCATATCACAACCATCATTTCACCACAGCAAGTATTGATTCTAGTTTGATTTTGGTCCATGTTGCGTAGTCCCTGTGGGATAGACACCTAAAATACTACACATCCTGCACTTGGGGGTAGCACATGAAGCTTGGAGACGTCAAGCTTAACGACGTTAAACAAGCACTTTCTGGGAGGCAACCCAACATTTTGTTTTCTTTTGTTTCATACATGGTTTATTAAAAAAAACAAAAAAAAAACATAAAAGGAAGAAGATCTACAACAATGACTTCACGTTCTTTATCCTCCATCGGAGCTTCACGTTGAGGATGTCGTTGAATTCAAGTCTAGGGGGAGCAGTACACATTTTTCAGGTGATTTCATTTCATTTTCTTTTGTTTTTCTCTTTGACTTCATAGTTCTTAGCTTAGTTTTAGTTTGTTTTTGTTTTTATGAGTTAGAGTCATCCCAGACACCTGTTCAGTGCCATATTTTGAGATGAACCTTGAATCTAGTATACTTATGAAGTTGGCCTTTTCTGTGATATTTTCCATGTTAGAGCTTATTAGTCAGTTGATAAATGAGGGGTCGTAAATCTTTGGGAATTTTAGTGTTACTTGTGGGAATTTTAGACGAGGTTGCTAGGTTAGTTTCTTGTTCATTTTCTCTATCCAAATGATTATACTTCATCGAGACAGTGCTTTACTTCTTTTTCACGAGGATAATTTGATCATATGAATTGAGCTTGTTTTGCAGCATAAGAGCGCACACTAACACTCCGCTATCAATAGAAATAATGGCTAAAATCGATATGAATGCATCGAACTTGATACTTTTTCGATGGTTCGGGTCTAAGAGTTGGGTTGATCGATTAGGTTTACTTTAGCGGTATTTCTAGGAGAAAGGGGAATTCTCGATTTTTATATCTCCCACGTGTCCCACGTTTACTTTTGCTTAGGGACAAGCAAACATTTGATTCTGGGGGATTTTGATCATCTCGTTTTCGTACACGATTCTTGCATGATTTTAGAGATGTTTACAACGATAGTTGCGATGTTTACGTGTGATTTTGTATCCGTTTTACTTTTTTCTGTGTTTTCATGTTCTTATAGATTTTAATGCGTATTCGGTTCGTTTCAGAGCTAAAGAACATACACGGGACAAGATACGACCATCGGAGATCATAACGGAGCAAACGGGACGAGAAACGGGCAAGACATGAGATACAACATGAGGAGACAAGGCCCCCACGCGGGATGGTTTCCTTAGCCCGCTCGGGCTGAACATCCAGCAAATGTTGCCCACCTCGGACTCACCTTCAGCACATACAGATCAAGAGCTAGTGAAGAGCCCGCACGGGGTGTTCTCCTTAGCTCGCGCGGGGTGATGGTCCAGCAAAGGTTGCCCGACTCGTGCTCATCCTTAGCGCGTGTGGGTCATGGAAGATGTGAGGACCCGCGTGGGACGTGTCTGCAACAACCATCCTTGAAGTCCTCCAACGGAGGACAAGCTTAAAAAGGGACCCCCTATTGAGTTAGAAAAGAAGAAAACACGGAGGGTAACCCTATGAGGGTAGATCAGAGCCTATCCATCATTGGAGAGAGCCCTCTTGACGGGAGACACGCATGGAGTCAGAAGGTCAAATTGAGACGATGTCTCATTTTAATTCAATGCTCCTTAGACATTCTATTTCATATATGTTGTTTGATTCTGAACTCATGACTGAGTAGTTGTCTTGTTCTACGAGAAGGAATTAGCCCATGGCTATCCTGGAACCTCTTTGAATTATGTATGAATGCATTTACTGTTTTGCTAATCTATTCTTTGTCGGAGCATTGAATGTCTTGTATTCACGACGGCCACGTAGATGCATATGTTAGGGGTTAGGAGAAGGACCGGAAGGAGAATTCTAGTCCTAGAAGATCAGCCTTGGAACAACCGAGACTAGGTCACAAAAGTAGGATAATAACGGTTGAGGGTTTATCGGAAGAATCATAAATCGTATGGGGTTTAGTTGGGGTGTCAGCCACGAAAGTAGGGATAACTCAATTGAATCACGTTCTTATGCCTTGAGAGAGGGTAGGAATTACATTAGGATGGTCCGCCTTAGATGTCTTTATAAGGAATGCATGATTAAATAGATCGATAGTTTGTTTCAGAAGTTATGCGGTGAATCCTAGAACGTTTGTCTCATTTGCGAAGAAATTCTAGGTTTACTGCATTTTCATTATTGCATATCACAACCATCACTTTATCGTATCAAGTTTGATTCTAGTTTGATCTTAATCTGTGTTGCGTAGTCCCTGTGGGATCGACACCTAAAATACTACACACATGCCATTCCATTACGGGTAGTTTAGGTTAACTTGTTTAACTTGACACTCATCAAGTGACAAGGTTCCCCCCGACAAAGGTACAGAACCCAGTCATTGATTTTCTACCTTTGCGCTCACCGGCCCAATCTACATCACAGTACCCAATTAGACTAGTATCATTGTTTTTACTCATTGGTATACCTTTTCCTGGAGCGTTCTTGATGTATCGGAGGATTCGCTCCACCGTTTTCCAATGTGATTCTTTCGGAGCATGCATATGTCGGCTAACCTGATTCACAGCATATCACAAGTGAGGTCTTGTTATCATGAGGTATATTAGCTTACCGACAAGGCGTCTGTATTGTTTTATATCATGAAATGGTTCCCCCTCATGCAAGTCTTTGTATTTTTCTTCGATGGAGGTCTTGGCCGGCTTAGATCCAAGTTTACCTATTTCATTCAAAAGATCTAAAGCATATTTCCATTGAGAAAGAAATAAATTATCATTAGATCTAGTTACTTCAAATCCAAGAAAATACTTAAGTTCACCTAGATCCTTTATATCAAAAGTTTCTTTTAGAAAATGTTTAACACTTTCTATTCCTTTATTATCATCACCAGTTATGATTATATCGTCAACATAAACTAAGAGAACGATGATACCAGATCTGTTTCGAATGATGAACATGGAATGATCAGCCTCACTCCTCTTGAAATCATATTTTCGAACATCATCATAGAGCCTAGTGTACCAAGCTCGTGGGGACTATTTAAGTCCATAGAGAGCTCCCTTTAGTTTACATACGATTCCTTTTTCATTTTAGAGAATCGGGGGAGGTTTCATATAGATATCTTCCTTTATTTTCCCTTAAAGGAAAGCGTTTTTAACATCCATCTGCCATAAACTCCAATTAAGGTTAATAACAACAGAAAAGATAATGCGAACAAAATGAAGTTTAGCAACAGGGGCAAAAGTCTCAGTATAATCTTCCCGATACTTCTGATTATACCCTTGCGCTACAAGGCAAACCTTGTACGTTCTACCTCAGCATTACTCTTATATTTGATTTTATATATCCATTTGCTTCCTATGAGCTTCTTTTCTTTAGGAATAGGGAAGGTCCCATGTTTTATTATTTTTTAAGGTCGGTAGCTCCTCGGTCATGGCTTCCTCCCATTCTAGCTTCCCTTCGGCTTCTCTATAGGTTTGTGGCTCGATATCCCTGTCAATTTTACAAATAAAAGCTTTGTAATCATTAGAGATAAATGCTAAAGATCAAAAGTTTTGAATAGGGTGTTTGGTTGCCACGCCATTGAATAGAATTGTGAATCCAATCTGAGATTGGTTGTCTTATTCTAGTGCTTCTCCAAGGCACTATCTCATTTAGAATCCTTCCTTCGACGTCATGACCCTCACTTTGGTTATGATCATGGCTTTGTTCTTCATTCTCATAATTTGAGGTCCTAGTTCCCTCCTCATGATTTTGCTCAAAAGGTATGATCTCATCATTGCTTTCTTATTCCTCATTTTCTGAGATTTCTTGATCATTTCGGTCTTCATGTTGCTCAGGTACAATTGGCTGGAGACCTGTTTCTTAATAGATTCCAAAATAGTATTTACTACATTTTTAAGGGACAAACCTATATCATTTGGTTCCGAGATTCCTTTAATCTCAACCCAGGTGATTTTATCAAGAAAGCTCTTGTCTTCCAGGAACATAACATCTCGAGACACCATTACATGCTATGTTTTTTGATCGAAACACTTGTAGCCTTTTTTATTTACTGAGTATCCGATGAAAATGGCTTTAGTGCTCCTTGGTTCCAAATTGTTTCACTGTGAGTCAAGAACAAGAACAAGAACAAAACACACACAACGAAAAGTTCTAAAGTACTCAATATCATGTTTTGTAGAGTTTAATACCTCATAAGCTATTTTGTCCTTTAGAACCTTTATAGGAATTCTATTAATAATATGACATGTGGTTATGACCGCATCAAACCAAAAACTTTTAGGGACATCTCGATCGAACATGATAGTTCTCGAGACTTCCATTAGGTGTATGTTCTTCCTCTCAGCCACTTCATTTTGTTGCGGAGTATAGGGACAGAGGTTTGGTGTGTAATGCCTTATTCTTCAAGGTGCCTGTGAAACATGAGACTAGTATACTTTCTACCATTGTCAGTCCTTAGACATTTTATTTTAGCATCATATTGAGTTAAAACATGCTTATGAAACTTTACAAATACATCATAAACACAACTCTTAGACGAGAGAGTATAAAGCCATGTAAACTTTGATTTTTCATCGATGAAGGTTACAAAATATTTCTTTTGATCACGAGAAACACATGTAGTTGTCCAAACATTTGAATGCATCAACTCAAAACTGTTTTTAAAAACCGAAATAGAGTTTACAAAAAAATTTTACATGGTTTCCTAAGATGCAAGCTTCACAAGCTTCATGTTTACCTTTAAGATCAGGAAAAATGGTACTTAGAACTTTGCTATAAGGGTTTTCAAGTCTCGCATGCCACATAGAAAATTTATTGATGTTTGAATTTGATAGAAACACGGACTCGGGATCACAACATAGACTTAAGAACATAAAGGCCATTAAGGAGCTTTTCTTTGTCGATTACTTGTTTGCTTTCAATATCTTACATCTAAAATGAGTTAGAATTGAAACAAACATAGCAATTAAGGTCTTTTGCAAGCTTTTGGACAGAGAAAAGATTATTCGAAAATGTTGGAACAAAGAGAGCCCTTGTATCATAACCGAGAAGCTTAAGCTTCCATGTTCCTTTAGAACACTCTCTCCATTCGCAATAGAAACAAAGCCACTATGAGGTTTTATATCTTTTAACAAGTCATGATTTTTGATCATATGATTTGTAGCTCCAAAATCTATTATAATATGGTTTTGAAAAACAGAGAAAGCAGAGATAACATTACCTCCCTCTTCATCAGCTTTGTTTGTTTGATTTCCTACCATAATAATTTGGAAAACCCCATCTAGGTCTGCCTTGGTGACAAACTCAGACTCAGAGGTCATATTAGCCTTCCCTTAGCCGTCACGGCTTCTGTTCTTTAAATGGGGGTGAAGAATCGAACATCGATCCTTTGTATGACCTTTCTTTTTGCAGTACTCACAAGAAAACTGCTTTTTGAAAGGCTTGATAGTAGCGGCTTGGCCAGAGGTGTTTTTGGAGACATTATCTTCCTCGGTCATTCCTTTAAAGAAACGGTGTGCCCCTTCCTCCCTTGTCATCATCATACAAACTTTGTTAAACGAGGGTGATATGATCATGGAAAACGTCAAGGATCCCGAATTTTTGTTCATTTAATTTACAAGCCTTGCATGGCTTGCATGCATTTATGGTGGCATTGAAGTCTTGCATGACTTTTTCTTCGTACGGCCGACAATCCCCCTTGTAAAAATCAACTTTCCTTCAATTTGAATCTTTAATTTTCTCTTTGAGAAATCTCCATTGTTGGTGTGTAATATCTAGCATTGTTTGTGTGTAATATACAACACGAGTTTGTTCTTCGTAGGTGCGTCATATCCTCGAAGACGATCTCGGTAAATCGAGAGCCTTCTGCAACTCTCGTGTGACCTATCATTCCACATGCCTTGCGTAGGAGAGTCTTCCGGCTCGGCTGCAACAAGGGTTATCCGTCCTACCTTCATTTTAGAGTGTCGATTCAGCGAGGATCGCGTCAAATAGTATCAAAGCTCACTCTAGAAAACGTTGGTTCATCTTTTCGGTTGTTTGGTTGTTCATAGACTGGTAGCTAGTTGATTGAACCGTGCGTAATTTCTTTTTTTTTATTACGTATCGTTCGTCGTTTGTGCGTTTTTGCTACGAGTATTGGATGCTCGTATGCTACGTGTACTTCTTGTGGGATGCTCTTGTGTGTTATGTGTACAGGGTGTCCATTGTGGTTGTTGTGGGTATATTCATTAAGGCGCAATGGATGACAGCGGTGCAGAAACCAGCCGAGTAAACAAGTTGTTGGTTGAAGCTCTTACGGCTCGTTTGGAGCAAACTCTTAATACCAAAATGGATGAGTTTCGGCAGGAGATTTGGCAAGGAATTCAGGGCCGACCAAGATTAAATCCTACTTCTACGATTACACTTTAAGTTGCTGGGATCACTTAGTAACTTCTAGGCATCGTAATGGAGAGAAACCTATAGAAACGTGGCTGGAAATGAAAGTTATAATGCGTAAACGGTTTGTTCCGAACCAATGTCACCGAGAATCTACTTCCGAAGTAGAAAAGAAATCGTTTACGGAGAAAAGAAAGCGTAAATGGTACAGCAGATCCACGAGAAAGCTAGGAAGAACATATAGGAGAAAACAAACCTCTATGCAAAGCAGGCAAACAAAATACGGAAAGCGTATGATTTTCGAATCCGATGACCAAGTGTGGATTCGTTTGTGAAAGGAGTGTTTCCCGAACAAGAGAAAACCAAAGTTCATGCCCCGGATTGACGGACCCTTCACAGTGACCAAGAGAATCAGCAATAACGTTTATCAACTCGTAAGTATAATGTGAGTTTCCATTTTAATGTTACTGATTTGGTGCCTTTTTTCGCAGATTAAACAGATTTAATGACAAATCCTTTTCAAGAGGGAGGGGATGATATGATCATGGACAACGTCAAGGATCCTAAGTATAATGTGAGTTTCCATTTTAATGTTACTGATTTGGTGCCTTTTTTCGCAGATTAAACAAATTTAATGACAAATCCTTTTCAAGAGGGAGGGGATGATATGATCATGGACAACGTCAAGGATCCCGAGCAGGAAGAGGACGCCTCAATATTACAAGAAGGTCCCGTGAGCTAACGCAATAAAGGAGGACGCGACTTGTGCTGTGACGAGCGAAGAGGACGCAACCCGTGCTGAGGAGGACACAACCCGTCCAAAGGAGAGAAAGGTTGATGCGACCCGTCCTAAGGAGAGAAAGAAAGACGATGGTCCCGTGACCCGTGCTAGGGCTAGAGAGGAGGATGCCTTAACCATACCAACAGGTTCCATGACCCGAGCTAAAGCTAGGATGCTCAAGGAAGCTATCGTTGGAATTCTCACGACCGTGCAAGTTCAAGACGAGTGCTCGAGTCCACAAGGAAGCTCCAACATCCGAGTCATACTACAAGGCGAAGCAAATCTCGCAACGATCAACAATTAGGGTAAGTGTTTCGTGTGTGCTCTTTTCCCACCGTTGGTTTTGTCCCACGTGATTTTCCAGCGGCTGGGTTTTTAACGAGGTTACGACTCACTTTTTTTTCCTAATTGTTGGCCGGAGACTTCATACGTCGATCATATCAAAGTATTTTATCTTACGTTTATTTTGAATTTTGAAATTTTTGTTCATTTAAATTACAAGCCTTGCATGGCTTGCATGCATTTATTGTAGCATCTAAGATCTCTGACAGCGTTGATGATTCTTTTCTCCGACTTCTTTATTTCCTTCACTAATTTCTGCTCCAGTGTAGCCGGACTGGAGCTTCTTTTCCTTCAGCTTCATCTTCATCCTCGCGTTCTCTTTCAGCATCAGCTTCAGCATCTCCGAGCATGAAGGAGATGCCTGAACATTACAAGAAGGTCCTGTGACACGAGCTAAGGCAAGAAAGGAGGACGCGACCCGTGCTGAGGCGAGAGAAGAGGACACGACCCATCCAAAGAAGAGAAAAGCGGACGCGATTCGTCCTAAGGAGAGAAAGGAGGACGCTGGTCCCGTTACCCATGCTAGAGCTAGAGAGGAGGATGCCTTAACCATACCAGTAGGTCTCATGACCCGAACTAAAGCTAGGACGCTCAAGGAAGCTATCGTCGGATTATTCATGGCCGTTAGGGTTCAAGACGAGTGCGTGAGTCCACAAGGAAGCTCCAACATCCGAGTCACTACATGTTGAAGCTCATCTTGCAACTATCAACAATTAGGGCAAGTGTGTCGTGTATACTCTTTTCCCAACCGTTGGTTTTGTCCCACATGGTTTTCCAACGTCGGGTTTTTAACGAGGCCACGACTAACTTTCGTCCCCCTAATTGTTGACTCAAGACTTCATACGTCCATCGTATCGAAGTACTTTATCATTACGTTTATTTTTATTTTAAATTTTAAATTTTTGTTCATTTAATTTACAAGCCTTGCATGACTTGCATGTATTTATGGTGGCATTGAAGTCTTGCATGACTTCTTCTTCTTCTGACGACCGGGCATCCCCCTTGTAGAACTCCACTTTCATTCAATTTGAATTTTGAATTTTCTCTTTGAGAAATCTCCATTTTTGGTGTGTAATATCCAGCATTGTTGGTGTGTAATATCCAACACAAGTTTGTTCTTTGTAGGTGTGTCATATCCTCGAAGACGATCTTGATAAATTGAGAGCCTTCTGCACTCTCGTGTGACCTATCATTCCACACGCCTTGTGTAGGGGAGTCTTCTGGCTCGGCTGCAGCAAGGGTTATCCGTCCTACCTTTGTTCTAGAGTGTCGATTCAACGAGGATCACGTTAGAGGGAAACTTGTTATGGCGAAGTATGTGATCAATAAGTTCGTTGTATTTGACGTCAAAGGAGAATAAAAGGAAAAAGACCTGAACCTGGTTCGCTCTCTGAGCAATTTCCATAAGATCCGCAGTATGAGACCTTAGAGTATCGAGTTCTGACCATAATTCTTTAAAATCATCCAAAGCATGGTTAAATGGCTTTCCCTCTTGCCTTAGATTATTAAGGGTTTTCTTTACTTCATACACACGGTTAAGATTGGATTCATTGCCAAAAACTTGTTTCAGCTCGTCCCAAAGCTCCATAGGAGACTCTATATACCCATATGTACGAAGTATATGAGATTCGAGGGAATTTTGTAAAACAACCAAGGCAATGAGCTTATTTTGTTCCCATTTTTCTAATATGACACTTGAATCCACCGGTTTCACATCCGATCTTGTCACAAAACTCCAAAGACCTCGCATGCCAAGATTGGCCTTAGCAATCTTCGTCCAGATGGAATACTTGTTTCCATTGAACGAGATTGAGATGTTTTTGGTCGAGTCCATGATAAGAGATCTGAGAAAACAAAGGGAAACACAAACAAAGAGAGACTAAAAAAAGTTTGATAGAAATCTACTTTTGAAAGAGATGAAATTTCAAAAGGAACAAAATCGATCAAAGATTTTCTGAGATTCGATTACCGCTCTGATACCATGTATATTTTGTAAATCAAAGATGAATCAGCGGAAGCAAGATTAGAAAGATTGAGAGCGAGCAAAAGATCGAGAGAATTAGAGAGATAAGAATAACTATTCTCTTACATTCAACATTGGATACAAAGGTACATATTTATATTACAATCATAATAATTAGAAAAGAGAAAAACAAGGAAAATACAAGTAGAAATGNGCTTTGACCGGATGACTTGAGCAAATAGACGCAGGATGCGGGACGCGAGACACGAAGAGCAGGACGCGGAGAAGAGAGCGGGACACTGCCAAGAGAGCGGGATACAGTTTTAAGAGCGGGACGAGACCTTTCTTCTTAACATATCCAACATTTAAAAAATCTCTTTGCATCAACAAAGATCTTCTTCAGTATTTTGTTGTATGGTTCCATCGAATACATTTTGCACAATTTCAACATAAGGGTTCATTTTGACATATCTACTCATCCTAGTAACATCATTATGTGTAACAATCCTATTAAATTCTTTAGCAACATTATTATTTTCTGGTTCAAAATTAGCTCCATGAGTTAACTACGTAAAGAAATTAGGAGTGAAAACTCTTAAAAAAAAGATGATTCCACAAGGTTCTTTCACTAAAAAAGTTTTTATTCTTAAATTCTATTCATGGACAAATAAACTTACCAATTTTTTTGTAAACTTGTTTATATCTAGCCCTTGTCATAAGTTGTGTAACGTCGTTCATAAAATCTTTCGAGACACCTTGAGATTTTGAATCAATTCATTCGTACATCCATCATATTGAAATATAAATATTCGATATTGACGCAATGCTACTATAATATGAAATATAAAGATGATATTAAGTAGAATATATGACAATTTTATGTAGAAATATAGAAGGATGTGGTGTGAGTTATGTAAGCAACTTACGAACGGATTAGGGAGATACGATAATGGATTAAGGACCAAATGACAAACAATCATAAACCGTCAATAATTTCAAACGACAATACTATCATCCGAAATTTATAAATAGATATTTCGAATCGTCTCTAAATTTCGGATGAATATTTGATCCTCGGTAAATTTTTTATGGACAACACAAGTTTGTGAAGTCCGAACGATATGAAAAATCGCTTGTATATGATTTTTTGACGAATGGTCTATGTCATTTTTAATCCATCAATAATTCGTTCATAACCTTATGGCCAGAGTTTTCATTCAAAAAATTCATATGTTAATCATAAATTTCTAGTAGCATATATTTAGAATTTAAGCCTCCTCGGGTATATCTATTTTAAAATTTGCTAAGTCATTTAGCAATTCACATTCACATTATCCTCAACCAATTTTGATACATCCTTTTTGAACCCAATGAGCCATAGTTTGATAAGACCTTATGCTTGAATTTTTCTTCCAAGACTTTCCAAATTACAACCATAGTTTCATGTCTCATTTTCTATTATGGAATCTGTGGACATTATAATATCCTGTCTCCACCTTAAACTTGTATCCCATTATACTTGTCTTTACTCGATCTTCTTTCCTTCTCCACAAATTTAGAATTCTTAAAATGCGTAAAAAAACCCCAATTTTAAGTAATAAATTATGTCTAACTCCGACTGATTTTGCTGTTCTCAAGAATCAAGAAGCACAAACTTGACGATAAATCGGTTTAATCTCAATCAGATCTGTTATGCCACTTGTTGCACCTCACACTCAAGCAATTTTAGAAATTATGCAAACACTTCAAATTAATTTCAAAATGTAAACGTAATGACGAAATAGAGAAAAAGAGATTTGCACACATAGTTTAACGAGTTCCATGTCACATCAACTGATAGGTACATCTCAAGTGAATTAGAACTAGAAATTTCACTAGTTTAAAGAAAATACAAAGCTCCAAACCATAAGTTTATTCCATGTCACATCAACTGATAGGTACATCTCAAGTGAATTAGAACTAGAAATTTCACTAGTTTTTCGTGTTTTTTTAAAGAAAATACAAAGCTCCAAACCATAAGTTTAAAAAGCAAAGAATACAAAATAATCTTCTATCTTATGAGTTGCTTTCTTGGTTTCTTTATTTGTTCCTTCGAATCAGAGTAATAACTGAAAGGAGAACCATTTCTTCAAATTTTGCCCTTCCTCCAATATTATTAACAATTTATTGGTTGATTACCAAACCAACCTTACACAAATCTGCAAGGATTTAATATTTAACAAACATTTAGTTTTACATAAAAAAAAGTATTTTAGATGGAAAATCTGGAAACTTCTAACTATAACAAAACATCTGATGTATGTGTCTTCTCATGTCTTCTCAGACGTATAAGTACTGTATTGTTAAAGGAAATAAAATAAAGATTAAACAAAGAAAATTGGTCAAACGTATGATTAGCTTTTTAATCCATCTTATACCTTCATCGATTAAATTAACTCGAAGTGTTAATATTGGAAAATTTCTTAAAATTTTTCTCATCTTACCTTAAACTTACTAACCTCAAAAAATTTATTAAAAAGATAATTTTTATCATAGTTTTTTCCCGAAATTTTGAATAAAAAATTAAAAATATTGTAGATTGTTTTTATTATTTTAATTTATCTAAAAACATAAAATCATATAGTTGTGTAATATTTACTCAAAAAATTATTCTGCCATATACTTTGAAAAGCTCAATGATTTAGACTTCAAGACTTCATAAGGCTTCAAATACAAGAAGCTCAGAATCAAAGAGACTCTCTCTCCCTCTCTCTATCGCTTGCTATGGCTCTTCTTCGTTTCTTCCTCTTTTTTGCGATTGTCTATCTGACCCTCGTTAACCCGACCCGTTCCCTCTATGAACCCGACCCGGATTCGGTTTCTCCCACTGTCTATGAACTCCTCCCGAAGTACGGCCTCCCAAGCGGACTCTTACCGGACTCTGTTAGCAACTACTCTTTGTCCGACGACGGCAGGTTCGTCGTCGTCTTGTCCAAACCATGTTACATTCAATTTGACTACCTCGTATATTACGAGAAGACCATATCAGGTCGGATCGGGTATGGGTCAATCACCGATCTCAAGGGTATTCAGGTGAAGCGGTTCTTGATCTGGTTTGATGTTGACGAGATCAAAGTTGATCTCCCGCCTTCTGATTCGATCTATTTCCTGGTGGGTTTCATCAATAAGAAGCTCGATATTGATCAGTTCAAGACTGTTCATTCGTGCCGCGACAATGGCGTCTCTGGCACTTGTGGAGATTCCTGGAAGGGTTTCCTCGAGGTATTTAAATTTATTTTATTAGGGTTTTGAGAGTTTTCTTGGATATGGTTCTGTTTTTTTAACTAATTTTTACCAAAACATGCGAATTTGCTCGAATTTAAGAATTCTGGATGTGCGAGGGTTTTTCTGCGATGGACATTAGGGTTTTGACTGTTGACTTTACGGTTTCATTAGATTACGCGGTGTATAGCACGCATCTGGAAAACATTTATCTGGTTTTCTTTTTTTCACTGTGATTTTCAGAATTTTCAGAGCTTCTGGGTTCAAGGGTCCAAAATTAGGTTTCATGAATCTTGAACCTGACAAAATTATTGACCTTGAAATAGAAAAACATAGATGGATATGCCGAAACTGAGTATGTTTTATTGTTAGGGTATTGAATAAAGGTCTGTTCCGGACCTCCTCTGTGATCAGTATAAAACAAATATTTGTCTAGGTGTCTCACTCAGCTTGGCTCCTGATCATTAGTTTGAAGCAGTGAAAAATGTCATAGGAGGAGTAAAGTTTTATGGATGATTTCTGTTTTGGAAATTACTGTGTACTTGGACACATCAGGATTTAGATCAACGCTTTTCATGAACTTAATTTTGCTTGATTTCAGTTGGGGTTGATTCAGCTACTAGGAAGTTTGGCCAAGAATACAAAGATGAAAATTTATTTTGTTTCATTAAATATCTACTAGAGATGTTTCGATTTCGATCGGGTTAGAAAATGACAAGGCTTTGAGGAAGCCACATGCTATGCTTTCCATGTTGTCTGTTTTCTGGAGATAAGATATGTTGGATTCATCTGAAAGCAGATCTGATCTCTTCATGCAAATAGCATTTCTTATCTGTCTTTTGTTTTCTTAATTTTTAAATGTCTTTGTAGTTATTAGTCTTAATCAATATATATCCATAAGAATGCATAGCCACCCTGTTACGGTAAAAATTGTGGTAAAAAAGCTTGTTTATACTTTTGCAATGAAAACCTTACTCGCACTTCTCCTAGGTGATTTTCCAGCTATCTGTTTTTGAAATCTCCCCTGGCTAATCATGTTGCAAACTTGCTGTCCATCTGGAGGGGTTTCGGGTCAAGACATGGTAGATTAAATCTCAGCAAGTTTACCATAAAGTTGATTAAACAACACATTTGCTCTTTTTCATTTTCCATTATGGTTTTATGTTAGTTTTGGTAAGAATTCGTCTTAGAAAATGATCATGTAGATATTGGTTATAGGATCACGTTACAAAACTTGTACATTCCATGTTTTGTGATTGTTCCTCTCGAAATACAGTTTCTAGAAACTTTCTTAGTTCTAATGGGAACTGCGTTTCCTCTTAATGTCAAAAAAGTCTTTTCTATTTTATCTTCTCTCATCGTTGCAGCTTCAAGGAATGATGGATGATGCAGAAATGCTGATCACCGAGTAGATTCATCCGCCTCGCCTCTGCTACTCGATCCAGACACACAATTTAGAGATCTGGATCCGCAGCCATCCACGCTTGTACAATTAAAACTGTAAATTATACTAGAGATCGATGTTTTAGTTTGGATATGTAATGTTGTGCTCACGTTCGAACTTGGTTCTACGAAATGTGGTATATGTATATGTCTACAACTGGAAGCTCGTTCAGAGCTTTTGTACGAAAGCTGGCCTAAGATGTACGAGCTTTCACTTTCTATGTTATCGGGTGGTTCTATCTTATGACCCTTTTCTTCAATACCATATGAACTCGGCCTCTTGAAGCATGGATTTGTCGATGCAATCAAATTGAATTTATCCAATTTGGCATCTATGCGAAGAGGCTAATTCATAAACATGATCCATACTAATGTACTATTCAATAATTGTATACTTCAAAACATATTTTTTCTGTTGGTACCCATAAAACTTTTGTAATAAATTTAAAAATATATTTCGTTTAAATTGAAATCCTGTATTTAATTATAATCTAATTCTTGGAAAGATTTTTTCGTTTAAATAAGACATATTTTTAAAATTAATCAAAAGATGTTCTTTTAAATAGTCATTTATTACCAATTTTTTTAAAAGAAATACTTTTAAAATTTGTTATTTATTAAAATGAACGACAATATTTATTTGCTATTATTATTTTTAAAACAATTAAAACATTAATAGTATATTTTGCTTGTGTAAAAGGTTTCTTACCATATTTTGCCTCAACATAATTAACATATTTTGAGTATTCATTTTCGTTTGATGTGTTTATGAGTTGTATATTTTTCAACCTTTTAATACCATAATTCACATGTCCTAGCCTATTGATAAGCCATTTTCGGTTTATGTGAGGAAGAATCAGAGGAAGGAGATGAGAGCATCAGAGAACTAGGAAGAAGGAAGAAAGACGGTGGAGTTTTTGGGCTGAAGAATTGAAGACACTCGGTGGTTTTTGATAAGGAAGAACAATAAGGTTTTTAATTAATTGAGTCCGTTTGTATTTCTTTATTATTGCTTTAATTGGTTAAATGTCAGAGTTTGTTATTCAGCTGCTGGGAAGGTTGTTTCCCAGCGAGACTGAATATAAATAGCTGGGCATGGGGGAATTTCTTTTTCATGCATTTTTGGTAGCATCTGAATTGGTGTAAAGGGCGTGTGGAGGGGTACACACGAGAAACAAAGACCTCCAAATTGTCCTTAATTTCTTTTTATTAATACAAATACACAGTTCTTCTACTGAAATCCTTATTAAATTGGTATCAGAGCACACCTATTCAGCCTAAATGACGAGGAGCACTTCTCAGTGGGGAGAGAAGGTAGATGCTATTAATGACCAGTTGACATCTCAGCAAGAGTATATGGAAGCGCAGAATCAAGAGATGGGTAATATCAAAGAGAAGATGGACTCCTTGCAAAAATCATTGTTGGACCTGATGAGGATGATGAAGATGCAACAAAAATTACCGGAGACCGAAGGTACATCAGCTACAACAAACCCAGAAAATTCACATAAGCAAACTGTTAAAAATTGGAGATGCCGATTTTGAAGGAGCCGACGTTCTGAACTGGCTTGCTCGGGTGGAACAGTATTTCGAAGTGGGTAAGTATGGAGAGGAGGAGAAGATGTTGATCGCCTCCCTGAATCTCGAAGGTGCGGCGTTACGGTGGTTCAACTGGAAAAAAACCAGGAAGGATTTTCTGGAATGGGACGATTTCAAGTTGAGTCTCTACAATCAATTTGGGGGTTCAAAATTGGATCGGCCAATGATCGATTGTTTGTACTCAAGCAAACCGCGTCGATCTATGAATATCTAATTGAGTTTGAAGACCTGGTTTCACAGATCACCCCCTTACCAGACAACGTGCTCATCAGCGCGTTCATGAATGGGTTACGACCCACGTTGTGGAAGATGGTTTGAGTGCTGAATCCGTAGAGATTATAGGAAATCATTGATATTTCCCTACGATTAGAGGATTTTGAAGTGGATTTGGGTGATTTGGTTCCTTCGGAAGTAGATTCGAAGCCTAGGAGCATCGCGCGTCACAATTCCTTCTCCATTGTGAAAGGACTTGGGAACACGAATCATACCTGAATTCAGGCTTTAGGACAATCTGTGATGGGCAATCCGGGAGCTAAGACCACCATGGCTGTGCAATCGAATCGTGATAAGCCCCCTGATAATCGAGGTAACTTCCGACGTAACAATTTTCGTCGTTTAACAGATGCTGAAGTTGATGAGAGGAGAAGAAAGGGGTTGAGCTTCAGATATGATGAACGGTACTCCTATAACCACCAATGTAAGCAACGAGAACTTCAAGTGTTGATAATAACGACGGAGGACGAAATCCATGAAGTTGAGGATGAACGGAAGGAGAACATCGAGAAAACTACAAAAGGGGTGACTGGGCTAGCTGAACTTTCTTTGAATTCTGTTGTAGCGTTGTCGACTCCAACCACACTGAAGCTGAAGGGGAGAATTAAGGATCAGGAGATTGTTGTTATAATTTACACTAGAGCAACCCACAACTTCATTTCTGAAATTGTGGTGGATCGTCTGGGACTAGTACCGGAGTCGACCAAGAGTTATGGAGTGTCGTTGGGAACTGGATTAACGGTTAAAACGGAAGGAATTTACAGAGCAGTGGCAGTGCAAATACAGGAAACAACTATATTATGTGATTTCCTGCCTCTTCAATTAGGAAGTGTCGATCTTATATTGGGGGTTCAATGGCAGCAAACCCTCGGACAGATTCAAATGGACTTCAACAAGCTTGAGAAGTCTTACCATCTCTTGGGAGTGAAGGTTACGTTAAAGGGTGATCCCACTCTCAACATCACTTTGATAACCTTTAAAAGTTTAATTAAAACAGTCCAAGAAGATGTGCATGGGTATTGGGTCGAGCTGATGAACATCAATGTTGAAGCACCAATACTCAAAAAGAACCTGAGGAGATTCACCAATTGTTGAGTCAATATGAGGACATTTTTGCTGAATCAGTGGGACTACTACCTATGAGAGGACATGAACACAGATAAATTTCCAATACCCATGATTGATCAGTTACTAGATGAGTTATATGGGGCAGCATGGTTCTCTAAGTTGGATTTAAGGGCTGGATACCATCAGATTTTAATGAAGAAGGAAGATGTGGCTAAGACGACTTTTCGAACACATGATGGGCACTACGAGTTTTTGGTAATGCCGTTTAGGTTGAAAAACGCGCCTGCAACATTTCAGGCCCTCATAAACTAGGTTTTTCGTCCCCTCCTGCATAAGTTTGTGCTTGTATTTTTCGATGACATATTGGTGTACAGCAGGACATTGTCGGAACATTGCAGAAATTTAGCTCAATCTCTACAACATCTCAGACAACACAAGCTTTACGCAAATCGAAAGACGTGTAATTTTGGTGCTACGACATTGGAATATCTCGGCCATTTAATTTCACATGAAGGGATTTCTATTGATCCTAAGAAAACAGAGGCAATGAGGTCATGGAAAACACCAAAGACTGTCAAAGAGCTTAGAGGATTCTTGGGATTGACGGGATATTACCGGCGGTTTGTGAGACACTATGGCATCATTTCAAAGCCATTGACCGAGCTGTTGAAAAAGGATTCATTTGTTTGGAAGGCAGCGGCGGAACAAGCTTTCCAACAGCTGAAATCGGCCATGATATGTGCTCCAGTATTGGTATTACCAGATTTTGAGGATTTGTTCGTTGTGGAAACGGATGCTTCGGGCAACGGATTAGGATCAGTGTTGATGTAGAAGAAGCGACCAATTGCGTGTTTCAACAAGGGATTAACAAAGAGAGAGAAGCTCAAGCCAATATATGAACAGGAATTAATGACAATCATGTTCGCTCTACAAATGTGTCGTCACTACCTATTGGGCCGAAAGTTTCAGGTATGCGCTGTTAAAAAAGTTTAAAATTTTTACTCGAATAGAAGGAGATCAACATGGAATATCAACGGTGGCTAACTAAGCTATTGGGATTCAATTTCGATATCATTTACAAACCCGAGCGAGAAAACAAGGTGGTTGATGGGTTGCAGTTTCACGATTTACAGGAACTGATGACCAACACCATTACAACATTTGTAATGGAATATTACTTTACAAAGGTCGATTAGTCATATCGGAGGACTCGAAATTCATACCACTTATACTCACTGAGTTACATGATGGACCAAGTGGGGGTCATTCAGGTGTTCTGAAAACATTGAAACGAATTCAAGGATTATTCTACTGGAAGGAAATGAGGAGACAGATTCAACAGTATGTCGCCCAGTGTCCGACCTGCCAGACTCAGAAATACTCGACCTTATCGCCTGTTGGGTTACTACAGCCCTTGGACATTCTGCAACAGATATGGGAGAATCTCTCGATGGATTTCATTAAAGGACTTCCCAAATCATGGGATACAATGTGATCATGATCATCGTGGATCGTCTTAGCAAATACAGTCACTTTCTTCCTCTCAAACATCCATTTTCGGCTGAGGAAGTAGCGAGAGTGTTTACAAAAGAAATCATCCGGCTGCACGACTATCCTAAATCAATCGTACGGATCGGGACAAGATACTTTTGAGTGGGTTTTGGAGGGGACTTTTCAAGCTTGCTGGTACGAAGTTGCGATTCAGCACGACTTTCCATCCCCAAACTGATTGGACAGACAGAGGTGGTTAACAGATGTCTCGAAACTTATCTGCGTTGTTTGGCGGGAGCACATTCGAGGAAATGGGAGTGGTACTTACACTAGGTCGAATTCTGGTTCAACACCTCATTTCACTCATCTCTCCAAGAGACTCCATTCAAAGTGGTATACGGCAGGGATCCTCCTCTCATAATCCAATTTGAGAAAGGATCTACTTGCAATTTCGCCTTGGAGAAGTCATTACTAGAGCGGGATGCGATGCTGGAACAGATTAAACAGCAATTGCAGAAGGCACAACATCGATGAAGACACTGGCAGATGAGTCGAGACGAGAGGTACAGTTTGAGGAGGGAGACTAGGTCTACCTCAAGCTGCATCCCTACAGACAGTAGAGTGTGGCACACAGACCTTTCCAAAAGCTGGCATCACGGTTCTTTGGTCCGTTTCAGGTACTCCGACGTATCGGTTCGGTGGCATATAAATTGAAACTTCTGGTGGAAAGCAAGATTCACCCCATATTTCACGTGTCCCAATTGAAGAAAGCCTTGGGCAACAACATCATAGTTCAACCGTTACCCTAGAGCTTATCCGGAGATCTTGAGCTGCCGTTAGAATCTGATGAGTTAGTGGATGAGCGCTAACGCAAAGGGTCACTTGGAGGTTTTGATCCAGTGGAAAAATGCACCAGCACATGATTATATGTGGTTTCTTTCTCGTGATTTTGTCGCACAATATCCACACTTTCAGTTTGGGGACAAGCTACGACTGAAAGGGGGTATTGATAAGCCATTTTCGGTTTATGTGAGGAAGAAACATAGGAAGGAGATGAGAGCATCAGAAAACTAGGAAGAAGGAAGAAAGACGATGGGGTTTTTGGGCTGAAGAATTGAGACACCCGGTGGTTTTCGGTAAGGAAGAACGGTAAGGTTTTTAGTTAATTGAGTTAGTTTGTATTTCTTTATTATTGCTTTAATTGGTTAAGTGTCAGAGTTTGTTATTCAGCTGCTGGGAAGGTTATTTCCCAGTGAGACTAAATATAAATAGTTGGGCATGGGGGAATTTCTTTTTCATGCATTTGGTAGCATCTGAATTGGTAAGGGGCGTGTGGAGGGGTACACACGAGAAACAAAGACCTCCAAATTGTTCTTCATTTCCTTTGATTAACACAAATACGCAGTTCTTGTATTGAAATCCTTATTACCTACCATGCCACAAATTAACAAATTTAACGATATAAATAGAACCAGAGTTATTCTATTCACAAAAGCTGAAACAATGTTTAGGACAAACAACCTTCACACAAATAACTTTTTTTCCCACAAAATCCTCATTCTTGGCTAATATCACTTTATCATCATCAAAGACAAGTTTCAAACAAGTTCTATTCAGCAAATTACCAGAGATTAGGTTCATACGCAATGATGGAACATACAACATATCATTTTTCCTGATATAAGTTTGAGGATAATTTTTCTTTTACCAAGAACTCCAGCGGTGGCAGAATTACCCATGAAGACGTGTTCACCATTCAGGACTTCTTGGAATTCTTGGAAAGATCCTTGTTGGAACAAAAATGTTTGGTTGCTCTAGTCTCTAACAACCAGCCCACTTTGTTTTCCAACAAGTTCGCCTCAACCACCACCGCCACGATGATCCTTTTCAGCAACATTAACCCGTGGGGCAGAATTTGTGTTACACTTGTTATCAGGTTTTTTTATCCTTTCGGTTCTAGCCAGTGTTCTAGAAGTCGCTAGGCGCTAGTCGGGCGGTTCATCAGTGCCTAGCGACTAGTCGGTGATTAGGCGTTTTTATTTTTTTTAATTTTTTATAAATTATATTTTTACATTTATGTAATAACAAAAAAATATAACATTAATAAAGTATCATATATAAAATATAAAATCATACAAAATTATAACACATATACATACAAATTTATTAACTATAATCTACAAATTAAATTGAATTATAATTGTTGAAGTCAATATTACGTATTGGTACTTATCAATATAAAATAGATCCGCTTCCCTTTTTTCCTGTGAATCAAATTGTTCGATTATTACTAAAAAAAGAACAAATTTAATACTGTCTCCCAAAAAATTACCTAAAAAAAGGGCTCATAGCATAGTTTTTTCCTATGCAATAACATTACATAGTTCAGGGGACAGTCCGCGTCTCTTGTCACATATCAAAATAAAATATCTTGGATCTATATCAAATTGGTGAGTATAGTATATGTATAAATCAAATGAATTTCGTTCTATTTCGATGGGGCAGATAATTTAAATTAAAAAAAAAAAGAAAATCATTGCATTGATATTTATCAAATAAAATATAAAAAAAGCCCCAAATATCCCATTAAGTAAATCTGAATTTTCATTTCTAGTTCCTAAATGAGCTACTAACCACTATGAGTATAATGTATATATATTTAATATATATAATAATATATAGATCGATTGTATTTACCTAGTGATTCATTGAGGAATTAAACCAACTCGACCCTTTTAACTCATTGATAAATAAAATATAATTTTTGAAGTTAATATTAAAATAAAATTATAAAAATTTTAAAAAAAATTTGTATACTAAACCAAAAAATTAATAAAATTGTAAAAGTATAGAGAATTTTTTTAGTAATTTATATATAATATCTATTATAAATATTTTAAATTAAATTTTAAATTATAATATACCATCATTAATATTATATTAATATAATAATACATTATATTATTATAATAGTTTTTTTTCACCTCCTTTTCTCGCATCTCTTTACCCTCTTTCTCTCTCTTATCTATCTTCTTTCTCTTTCTCTCTCTACTATTTCTTCTTCCTACAGAGACAGTTTTTTATATTCTACAATGAGGAATACAAGTAACAATATTGTCTCCCTTAGTCAAAGCTTGGTGGATCTTCAAGTCCTACACTGTCTTCTTCCTTCCTTTCCTCTTCATCCATACGTCGTTTTTTTCCTTTCGTTTCCTCTTTTTCCTTACCACCTTCGACTAATCGGCCGCCCAGACGGTGATTTCACGGTGTCCAGGCGCCGACCGACTATCATGAACAATTTTAGATTTTTTGGACGGTGCTTAGCCACCTAGCGTCTGGCGACTAATTGGCCACCCAAAACGTCGTTTACATCACTGGTTCCAGCATTGATATGATTTGTGGTTTGGTTTTCCACATTCATAGCACTACAGAACTTATAGCACTCTGCCCTCTTTCCGCCATTCCCTTTGAAGCTTCTAGTTTGGTCCCTTTTTGAATTTTTTTCCTTTCGGTTTAAACCTATCTTTCTGTGCAACAAAAGATTCGATCAAGTTAGCTTTAACCAAAGTGAAGAGATACAGTCTAGCTTATCTTTCTACTGATTAGCCTACTCGGTTTTCATATGACTTATGAACTCTTGGAGTGGCAGATCCTTCTCCTTGTGTTTGAGACGACATCGATACTCAGACCATGTGGGAGGGAACTTTTCCATAAGAACGTTTGCTTGCAGAAGTTTGTATATTTTAATTCCTTCCTTGAGCACATCTGCGACAAGGTTTTTGTACTAATTGATTTGATCTATGATCGGTTTTTCAAAGATCATTTGGAACTAGATACATTTTCTCACAACATACTTCTTTTGTCCAGCGTGATCAGCACCATATCTCGTTTCCAATATGTCCCAGATCTCCTCAGCATGTTTGTACTTGATGAAGATGACGAACAGAGGGTTGGACATATGGTTCAGGAGATGTCCACACACTGTTTTGTTATCCTTTTCAATTTTTGCCTTCCCATCATTATCCATCTTCTTGGATTTGTCGGTTTGAGGCATGGCTAGAGGAGTGGAAGGTGTACTTGGGTGGGGCGTGTCTTCTAGGACGTCCCCGTAAAGGATGTAATCGACATCCACTTGCTCGAAGACGATGAACAGTTTCTAGGACCAACGACGGTAGTTCATACCATCCAGCGAGTCTAGTTTGGTGAGGTTTGGCAGTGATCTTGGTACGACAGCCATGGTTAAGAGGACAAATACGTTTTCAAAATGTTAAAAAACATATCTTAAACCAGGCTATGTCGTGAAGAACCACTGTCCTGAAAACGTATTTCGGCACGATCGTGGTGCAACTGATGACCGAACGTTTCCCAAGATTAACACAATAACCTTCCCCCGATCACCTGCACTCGTAAAGAGAAGGGTAGAATAGCATAATTGTAACACTTAGGGGTAAAACTTTAGGGTAGAAAAGAGAAAGAAAAAGATCTATTCGGTGTCATCTCTCGGTAACCTCATACCTTTTCATATATGGCCGAACCGACCTAGTTAAAAACGTTCCACAAAGTAGAAACCGCCCTTGAAGATAGCCACGTTTAAAAAAGAGTTGAATTAGTTCGGATGAAAAATGTGTATATACTGTATGTTAATCCGAAAAATATATGTGAGTACGTAAAACATAGCCCAGCCCAATCCGGTCCGGGCGGCGGCGCGGATGGCGACTCCGTTGACGCGCGTGTGTGATAGTTTTAATAAAATCGAACACATTCTTAAAATTTATCTAATGAATCCTTTTGATAATATTGATATTCATTACTATATTACTATATGTATAGTATAATTTTCCAAAAAAGGATAAAAAGGACAAAGAAAAAAACGAGTCATTTCTTCCAGCAAAAAAGTACAAGGTACCTAATTTGACATAATGTCCACGTATACCCGAAGCCGAAGTCGAAGCGATTTCAAATTGGTCTTGGCTTTTCTTGGTTGGTGAATTTCGGACCTTTCGATTTTCTCTGGTTAGGATTCGACGATCCTTCGCCAACCATCTAAAAACGCTAAATCTGTATCTGGGTCTTGTTTAGTTTCTTTGAATTTGTCTGGGAAAAGTTTTGGAAAGGAATGGTAGGTGCCATGTCTGTGGTTGGTCCATCGGTGATGCACACACCGACCAGTTCGTGTTTGAGGAGCTCGAAGAAGCATCTTGGTAGGGCAAGAAACCTTGAATTGGGAAGCTCTTTTATTGATTCTGGCGTGGGTTTAAGGGTTTCGAAGCGAATATCGATTCACGTTAATTGGAGAAGCTTGAGGAAGCAACAGAGCAAGAACAAAAGGTTCTTAGTTGTTAGTGAGGTTGCCGGGCAATATGAAGACAGCTTTGAGGATGTCAAAACGGTAAGAATATTTGTACTTGTTCAAACAATCTTCTGTTAGTATGCCTCGTAGAGGAAAGACTTGAATCTTAGGTTTTCAAATGAGCAGAGATTGATTTATAGTTCTTGTATGAGTCGACTGTAGTATTTTGTCAAGATGGAGTGCAGATTGAATGGATGTGTTTTGGACATACATTGTGACTATAATCTCGCTGCACGGTGAACTACTGGATTGATCTTCCATTGTTGATATCTAGAGTATAATTCAATGCAAGTGAATCTTCTTCTAAAGGTAACTTGATCTACAAGTATTTATGTGGAAGGAGTTGGATAATATATATACACACACAACTCTGTTAATGGTTCCCTTTCCTAGTATGAAACAATATGTATCAGAAGTTTGTGAAATGTTGTGCGGTGGTTGTCTGTTGTCTTCCGTTGTGGGGCATGTTTGCACTAAACTTCTCAATAATTGGGGTAACCTAATTTCACTTTCTCATTGTCTAATGACTCAATAATTTCTTCTGCAGCAACTTCTTAATTATTTCACATACAAAGCTGTTAGGACGGTGCTTAACCAGCTTTACGAGATGAATCCTCCGTCGTATAAGTGGTTTTATAAGTAAGTTTCTCTCGGTATCTTATCCTTTATGTTTGTGTAACTAATGGCAAAAAATTTGAATGCTTTGATCCATGAATGGGTAATCTAATTGTGATCTTTTCAAGTTCACTTGTTGGCTTAATACGACTTACGAAGCCTCTTCTTGACGTATGAATAGATTAACAAAGAGGAACTGAAGATTGGCTTTGTTTCTTATGTTTTTATCTCTTGATCACAGTTACATTGCATCGAACAAACCAACTGATGGCAAGCGTTTCCTCCGCTCCCTTGGCAAGGTATTCAAAGTATTTCGAGCCAGAAACAAATTTGGTCTATTGCCTAGATAGAGGACGAACTGGTTCTTGGCTCTGAAGAAATATAGCAGAAATTGACCAAAATTTCCTATGCTTGGATGAGATTTGCTCGTTAAGGGATAGTTGGAAAGACATCTTTTTCAGCCAACAGATCAATATATCGGGATCGAATTACTTTCTTCATGTATGCGAATCTTTACTACTTGTAGGAGAGACAAGAGCTTGCAGAAAGAGTGATGATCACGCGTCTCCACTTGTATGGCAAGTGGATCAAGGTAATTCCTATCGTGATCTTCAAAATGAAAACTTATGATCCCAGATTGCTTGGGAACTTAAAACATGCCTACCTCAGTTTTGATTTTGAGGATGGATTTTTCAGAAATGTGACCATGGAAAGATGTATCAAGAGATCTCGGATGAGAACTTGGAATTAATGCGGGAACGTCTGATGGAAACCGTGATATGGCCCTCAGATGACACAAACACAGGTACGATAGTTTGAACATCCGGTGGAGGAATGAAGATTCACATTTTGTTTCTCCTGCAATAGTCCTTTGCTCTATTCTTCTATCTTCAATCATATCATCTTCTTAAGGTTTTTTAGGCTTTTAGTTTTCTAGGGACATATCATAGATATCTTATTTCTTCTGTTATAACCCCAAAAGCTTAGAGGTACGACTGGTTGTAGCGCCGCGATTATATTAATGGTTGGTTGCATTTTCGCTTTGGAATTCGAACTAATCCATCTTTGACGAATGAGGTTCGGGATCGGTTTTTGTTTTACCATTAAACTACCCAGATAGAATAGACTGTAGGAAACAGATTAAAAATTTCGGTTCGATTTTGTCCTGAAATCTTTTAATGCCGTTTGATATTTTCATTAAAAAAATTTCAAGTGATGACCGTCCGTTTAAAACGTTTTGATCTCCACGGTTGATAGAGGGATAAGATCTTAATCGTTTAATCTCTTCAAACAATCGAGATCATTGATTCAAAAAATCATTATGAATTGTTGGATTGAGATAAAGAAATTTAAGAGTAACAAGAATTAAAGATAATAACCTAGAATACAAGGGAAGAATAAAAACGATTTGTGATTGTGTAAGAATTTCTTGGACTGATTGATGCTTCGAGCGGATTGGCAATACATAAAAAAGATATTTCCTTTCTTATAATACAATAGAAGAAAATTACATATATACAAGAGTTCCATTTCTCTCTAGTGGGCAGCGACCAAGGATGGAGCAAGGGTGACCGAATGGAACACTATAGGAGAGAAGAGTGTCTTGATCGTTCTAGGTTTTAGGTGAAGGAGAATGCATTGAACCCTCTTGATGAGAGTAGGAGTTTAACATTCCTCTTTAAGTTCAAAATGATTTTAACGCCATGAGGCAATACTTTGTTTAAAACGTTACCAAGTAAAACATTGATTAAGGAAAAAGATTACACTCATAATTCATATGTTTGATCAGTATATCGTTCGAGCTTTATGTAAGACTAAAATTGATGAAGATCCACGATGTCTGATTTGTTGCCGAAGGTCGAAAAACACTTGGTCGCTTGTGGCCTTAGTGAATTTGTCAACAAGTTGGCCTGAGCCCTAGATATATGTTGTGGTCATCACTCCTTGCATCTTGATCCAAATGAAGTGACAGCCGATGTATTTGGTACGCTCGTTGAAAATAGAGTTAGTATTAATAGGCATTGCAACTTGATTGTCGCATTTCAAAACCATTGGTCACGTTGTCTTGATCAATAGCCTTCATGGAATACTTTGATCTAGACTAGCTCGAAAATAGTGTTGGCCATGGCTCTATGCATCTCCGATTGATCTAGCCATAACACTTTGCTTCTTACTCTTCTAAGTATCAACATTGCCTCCTACGAATGTGCCAAACACATTGGTGGATTTTCAATCGTCTATTCTCCTACCAACTTTGCATTGTTATACACAACTATGTCCAGATTGTCATTGAGGATCGTTTTCACTATGTCCCACATGTGTTTTGTCGGCACGTGCATGAATTTGCTTACCTAATTCACAATAAATATATCATAAAGCATGATTGTAAGGTAATTTAATTTACCTATCGTTCTTCGATATGTTTCCACATCATGGGTGGTTCTCCCTAACGACGATCTTTAAATTTATCATCTATTGCTCCAAATATTCATCTATCACTTACCAGATCAAGGCATTTCCTTTGAGAAAGCAATAGCTCATTGTTATTACGAACAACTTCAATTCCCTAAAAAAATTTAGTTCCTTTAAGTCTTTTATATCCAATATATTTTTAAATAAATGTTTTCGTGTGTACAATGCCCTTATTTTATCTCTATGGTTACATTATTGTCTACATACATTAGTACAAATACAACAATAGTTCCTAGTTTCCACTTAATAGAAACTATGGAATGAAATACTTTGCATCTAGCATATCCATATTGTAAGAGAGCATTGTGAAGAGTTTGGTATCAGGCACGAGGACATTATCTTAACCTGTAAATTGACATCTTTATGAGACAAATCATAGTGCTAGATTTTGTATATCATGGGTTAGGCTTCATGTAAATTTCTTACTCTAGGTTCTCTTGCAGAAACATGTTCTTGACAACTAGATGTCACATATTTTACTTAAGGTTAATAGAAACACACAATAAGATGCGTACTGTGTCCAATTTTGCTAGTAACGTAAACATCTCCATGTAGTCCTCTTCGTATGTTTGTGTGAAGCCTTCACTCCTAGAAAATCCAATATTGCAAAGAGATTTTCGGGACTACGAGTTCCGTCCCTAAATTTGGGGACGGATTATACACGGATTCGGGACAGATTTCATTATCCGTCCCTAATCCGTCCGAAATTTTGCATACAAATGAACCGTCTCTAATTGGCCCGCAAATACAGACGGATTAAAAACGGATGAGTAGGGCATCCCGGATTAGGGATGGTGGAGCATGGGCGTCCGCAAATTGGGGACGGTGGCACCTTTCGTCCGCAAATTTGCGGACGACGTCGGGCCCGTCTGCAATTTTGTGGACGATGCGGCGGTCGTCCCTAATCAGGGACTTTAAAAAACCAATTTAAGGACGGATTTAGGACGGATCTTCGGCAACTATTTTCTTAGTCCGTAATCCGTCCCTAATTCGTCTATAAATATTCTATTTAACCCATCAACCATTGATCCGTTTTTCATAAGCAACTCTCATATCTTTCACCACATATCTTCTTAGTGTTTGCGATTATAATGGCATCTTCATCAAGATCGAAAATTTTCGTTTCTAGACAATGGATGTACAAAAGAATTGATCCAGAAACTCAAGGTGTATCGAAGGAGTTTATAGGAAGATGTAGAAATGAACCCCTATGTGGAAATGGTGCAAAATGTATTCCGTGAAAGAAACGAAAATATTGAAGAAGATCCGAATGAAGAAGCAAAAAGTTTTTTTGAAATGCTAGAAAGTGCTAGGAATCCACTTTATGATGGTTGTAGGAGTGGTTTATCACAGTTATCTCTGTCTGCACGTTTGATGAATTTGAAGACTGAAAATAATTTGTCTGAGAATTGCATGGATTCGATATTGCAATTAGTAAGAGATTATTTGCCAGAAGATAATAATGCAGTAGAATCCTATCATGAGACAAAGAAGATGATGAGATCTTTGGGTTTATTTTTTCTCTGTCTGCACGTTTGATGAATTTGAAGACTGAAAATAATTTGTCTGAGAATTGCATGGATTCGATATTGCAATTAGTAAGAGATTATTTGCCAGAAGATAATAATGCAGTAGAATCCTATCATGAGACAAAGAAGATGATAAGATCTTTGGGTTTATTTTTATATCAAAAGATTGATGTTTGTCAAGACAATTGCATGATTTTTTGGAGAGAGACATCGGAGATGAGTAATTGTCTATTTTGTGGAAAAGATCGGTTTTATTTAACAAAGAATGGAAAATCGGTTCCATATCGTCGTATGTGGTACTTACCAATTACAGACAGATTAAAAAGATTGTATCAATCTGTGGAGACCGCAAGCGACATGAGATGGCATGCTGAGCATTCAAGTCGTGAAGGAGAGATGTGTCATCCTTCAGATGGTGAGGCGTGGAAACACTTTAACAAGGTATACCCTGATTTTGCGGCTGAGAGTCGAAATGTCTATTTAGGCCTTTGTACCGATGGTTTTAATCCATTTGCGATGTCTAGGAAGAATTATTCGTTGTGGCCAGTTATAGTGGCACCTTACAACTTACCACCGGATATGTGCATGAAAAGGGAATTTTTGTTCTTAACAATAATGATTCCGGAGCCTAATCATCCAAAAAGAAGTTTGGATATATTTCTTCAACCACTTATTGAAGAATTGAAAGAATTATGGAATGTAGTTCAAGCGTACGATGTCTCTAGGAGACAAAATTTTATTTTACGAGGTGTTCTCATGTGGACAATAAGTGATTTTCCAGCTTATAGTATGTTATCTGGATGGACAACGCATGGTCAATTGGCTTGTCCATATTGCATGGAGGAAACAGATGCTTTTCAGTTGAAACATGGAAGAAAGACGAGTTGGTTTGATTGTCATCGTCGTTTTCTTCCTGTTGCTGATGCATTACGGGGCAACAAGAGAAATTTCAAGAGGAATGTAGTTGTGCGGAAATCTCCTCCTCTAGTTTTGACCGGCGAAGAGATTTTGTATGAACGAATTTTTGATTCGGGTATTCCGAGGAGTATAGATTGCAGAGGGTACAATCATCCGAGAATTGGTAGTTGTGGAATTACTCATAACCGGTACAAGAAGAGCATATTTTGGGATTTGTCGTATTGGAAAAATCTGAAACTTCGACATAATCTTGATGTCATGCACATAGAGAAGAATTTTTTCGATAACATCATCAATACGGTACTGAATGTCACAGGGAAGACGAAAGACCATATTAAATCACGCAAGGATCTAGAAGAGTATTGCTTACGAAAGGAGTTACATATAAGTGATGACGGTAAAGCGCCGGTTCCGATATTTAGATTGTCAAATGATAAGAAATATAAATTGTTGAAATGGTTGAAAGTAGATGTGAAATTTTCCGATGGCTATGCGTCTAACATCGGAAGGTGCGTAGACATTCAAGGAGGAAAGTTATTAGGGATGAAAAGTCACGATTGTCATGTATTCATGTAAAGACTACTTGCGATATGTTTTTCTGAATTGATGGACAAACATGCACACGTAGCAATTGGAGGTATGTGGTTGATTTTATTAATATGTAGTATGAATAATATTTGTTAAATACACTAATAATACTTTCATGTTATAGGTATTGGCCTATTCTTCCAAGATTTATATGCGAGAAATCTGAGTATGGATGTTATAACTTGGAGAAGATTTTTCCACCATCATTCTTCGATGTTATGGAGTATTTGACAGTTCATTTACCGCACGAAGCCGCATTAGGAGGTCCAGTTCAATTTCGTTGGATGTATCTGTTCGAGCGATTTATGTTTCATCTGAAGAAAAAACTAAATAAAAAGCTCGTCCTGAGGGTTCAATTGTTGAACAATACGTGAATGAAGAAATATCGTTCTTCACTTCATACTACTTCGAGCCACATGTTCAAACGCGGACTAGAAATCCAGACAGATGTTTTGATGGTGGTGTGACGTATTCATATCCAGTACCAGATGTTCCGGACATATTTTGCGGAATTGGTCGATCTACTGGTAAGGCGAAAGATATATGGTTATCACAACGAGATCTCCATATCGCACATACATATGTTTTATTAAACTGCGAATATCTACAGCCTTTTGAAAGGTAAATTCCCATAATTAACTATAGTTATCACAATGACAATTTTGTTTATTTTTGTAATATTTATAGAATTTTGTTTCTTTTTATACATGACATTTGATGATATATTGAAGAATACATATACAAACATTGATGATTCTCAACTCCAAGAACTTAAAGAAAAAGATTTTTCCACATGGATTAGACAATATGTAAGTACTGAAAATTTACATAAATAACTTTTATAATATTCTGACGATGTGTCTAAGTTTGTACATGTACTGCAGGTTGAGATGTGCAATCACCTGTTGTGGCTACGAGATCTTGTCAAAGGATCGATTGTGAAAGTTATGAGTTGGCCTATGTATTTTATACGTGGTTATAATTTTCAGATTTACGAACATGGGAAATTGAAGTCGGCGATGAATTATGGTGTATGTGTGAAAGGTGAAAGCTATTGTGCAGCCGTCGATGAACCAGATTTTTTTGGGATTTTAAAGGAAATTTTGCAATTGGAATATCCAGGTATGGAAAACAAGTTTAAAACAATGTTATCCTTACCACGTATGTCATTTTGGATACTGACTCATATTTTGATATTTTTTTGAGGTTATATCGGTTTAAAAGTGATGTTATTTCGATGTGATTGGTTCAATCCAATAATCGGTCGCAAGACAAGAGCAAACAAACTAGGCGTTGTAGAAGTTAACTCCACACGAAGATATGCAAAATATGAGCCTTTTATTCTTGCATCACAAGTCGATCAAGTTTGTTACGTTTCCTATCCGCATATTAGAAGATCTTCAGGTTGGCGTATTGCAATGAAGATACTTCCGAGGGGAAAATTTACCGAGAACACAGAACAACAACAATTGCCAATGCAACAACAAATGATCGATATTGTTGCTATTGACGAGGTACACGTTGAAGCACTTACGCAAGATGAAATGGAAGAAATCAAAAGAAATGAAGATGATCTATGAAGATATAGAAGAAAAAGAAGAAGACGAATTTGAATCAGATACAGAAACACAAGAGTCGACGGCACAATTGTGTGACTCTGAAGATGATGAATCATGTTAAAACGTTTACGAATATTCAACTGTTTCTATTTCTTAATGCATTGTTTATTCGGTGTTGAGAGTTTACGGATATTCATGTAAGATATTTATTAATATTCGAAGCATTGTTTCTATTTGTTAATGATTTGTTAAATGTTTACGGATATTCATGTAAGACGGTTACGGATCATGTTAGACGTTTACGGATATCCCGTCACGATCCATCCCGTCCCGTCTCGACACATTATCCCGACATATCGTCCCATCCCGACAAATCGTCCCGTCCCGGCACATCGTTCCGTCCGTCCCGACACATCGTTCCGTCTCGGCAGTATGTCCCGGAATTACGGACGAATGAGCTCGTCTGCAATTGGGGACGACTACCTAAAGCTCGTCCCCTATTAGGGACGGTTACCTAAAGCCCGTCCCCAATTGGGGACGATCGTGATGTAGTTGTCCCCAATTGTGAGCGATCGTTATGTTGCCGTCCTCAATTGTGGACGGGTTACGACTCCTCGTCCGCAGTTTTCTTTAAATTTGCAACAACAGCCCTAATTAGGCATTTTCTTCGCTCGCGTCGTCATCTTCGCCTGCGTCGTTGTCCCACACACACGTCGTCTTCACCTGCATCGTCTGCCGCCCACGTCGTCTCCCACGCCCGCGTCGTTCGCCGCCCGCGTCGTCTTCGCCCACGTCGTCTCCCACGCCCGCATCGTCTTCCACGCCCGCGTCATATTTCGCCTGCGTCGTCTCCCTCGTTCGCATCGTCCGCCACCCACGTCGTCTCCCACGCCCACAGCCGCCCGAAACGCTCTCCCTCCACAGAATAAAAGGTTCGATTAGAATCGTTCTCGTTAGTTTAGGCGGAAAAATTGGCTTAGGAATTGAAAATTTCTTAGTTATGTTGTAAAAACTTTGATTAGGAATCTAGTCAAAATCTTTAGTAGGAATTAGGCGACAAATTTGTGAAGAATTTAGTTGGAATTGAAAGTTGATTAGTAATCTAGTCCAAAATTTTATTAGGAATTAAAATTGGCGAAAAGGTTTGTTGGATATTGCTTAGTTATGTTGTCAAAAATTTGATTAGGAATTGGAATTTCATGCTAATGGAATTTCGTTCCAACGTACGTACTATTTTAATTTTACATTTCAGTATGTCGCGACGCGTTGGAAGAGGCGGTAGAACGAGAAACCGCCCTCATTCTGAGAAAAGTGGTAACCTTTCATCTCATTCTCGACATTCCATTTTAGGATTTGAAGAATATATGAATCCAAAGTTCTTCCGAAACACTTGATCGATACAATCGGCGCAATATACTCCTTATTATCCGCAAATCCAACCACCAGTCGATCCAGCAATGCATCACAAACCTGAGATGCACGATGAACCAACTGTAGAAGAAATTTTATCAATGGATTAAGAACGACTCAATCTTCCTCGTTTAGACCCTATTTGTGGAGACGACACACTATGGTACGTATACTCGAATTCAAATGTCAATTATAAATAGTTAATTAAATGTTAATTTATCTTTCATTTTGATTTGTTGGTTTGGATTTGGTCAACTTAATTGTCACATATCAAAGACGATAAAAGCTAATTATGATCGGTCGTGTTACAATTTGACACAGACCAATCCATAAATTAAGGAACGATAGTGGAAATCATTTGTGGTATGTTTTAAACAATTTTTAATTTTATCAAGTCATTGAAATTATAGTTTAAATATAATAAGATTTTTGTTATTTCAGCAAAAATTTTATTGGAATCCTGAACTTACCGGACTAGTAAAGTCCGAATTTGACAAACATGCGGGAGTTCGTCTCAAGTCTATCGTAAGTACCTGTAAAAGAACGAGAGAAGAGAGGAAATTCCCTTTGGATAGCGGAAGATGTTTGGGATCAGATGTGCGCATATTGGGATGATCCAAAATTTAAGCAAAAAAGCGAGTGAGCAAGTAAATCCCGGCGTTCTGATAGAGAAATATACGGAATGAGCGTACATACGGTAGGATCTCGTTCTTTTGTAAAAGTATACAAAGATTTGGTAAGATTTATTCTACTTTTTATGCATTTATATAAAATTAACATTTCATTAAGCTTATATCTTTTTTTATTTGTTTCAGGCGAAAGAGAAGGGATCCGAACCATCGTACCTAAAATTGTTGGAACGTACGCACGTTAAGAAGTCAGATGGTTCGTGGGTAGATCCCAAGGCAAAACGTCTTCACGATGAAGATGAAAATATGGCAGCGGAACGAGTGTCACAAATTTCCCCGAGAGAAGATGAAACACAAACTACCCTTAGTTAGGTAGAGTACAACGAGTTGTATCTCGAGGTAAATTAATGACATTTCAATATGATATAATTTTACTATTTATAAATGTTATTAATTCTCGATATTTGTTTTACAACAAGTTACGCCATACAAAGGTCGTATTTTCGGACTTGGAGGAATGGCCTCAAAACATTAAACTTCCTCCAAAGGTAAAGAAAAAGTATCAGAGTACGAGTTCCGGAATACGTTATTAAAAGTGTTCGAGGCGCAACAAGAATCCGAAAGGCGCGTTGAACAAGCACTAAAGGAGGCTGAACGATCAAACAAGCGAGCTGAACGATCAGAAAGACGAATGGAACAGTTCCTGTGCAATATGAAATTGCAAATGCCTAACATCGATTGGTATGCATTGCAGAACAATGATTCCGATCACGACGATTCGGAAATACCTCCAACGGATTAGTATTAAAAATGTTAGTTATTTGTATGCTTTTTAATTATTGTTATGTACCAATTTTTATAATTTAATCTAATCAAATTTATATCAATTTTATTTTTTTATTTTTAAAAAACATTTGGGGACAGTTTCAAGGTTGCCCCTAAAATTGCGGACGATCCATTGTCCGTCCCTAAAATTTGGGGACGACCAGCCATCCGTCCGCAAATTTTGCAGATGCCCAAGCATCCGTCCCTAAAATTGCGGACGACCCATGCCATCCCCAAATTCCGACCGGCCCTGAGTCCTCTTTTGGTCCTTTTTTTAAGGACCGTTTTCGGATTGCAATTTCCGTCCTTAATTGCGGACGAATTGTGGATGGATAACATTTGGCGACGCGCGTTTGCGGACTACCACCAGCCGTCCCTAAACAGGTTTAAGGACGGATTAGGGACGGATTCTTCAATCCCTAAATCGTAATTTTCTTGTAGTGTTTGGTCCACTAATATTGGTTTGTAGTGCTCAATGTTTCTGTTGCTCTAGAATTTTATTTTGTAGATCTAGTTGCATCTGATTATCCTTTTTTGGGAGCTCGACTAGGTCCCACGTCTTGTTCTTTCCGCGGGTTTGCAACCTCATTGTCCAATGCCTTTTGTCATTCAAACATGGAGTGAGATTCCTCATCGGATTAGGGTTCATGAACAATGTCAATTTCATTACAAATATTTGATGATTATAAGTAAGTTTAGTAGTATCATAAACCAATTCAATAGGATATGATATATCAGTTTTAGAATAATATTTACAAGACAAAGATTTTAATTTATTATTCCATCGAATGCTATTTGTTAGTGGTTGATGCTCCCCGGTTCTTTCTTATTCTTCTTCTACAAGTTCCACCTTTTTCTTCTCGAGGAACTTAAAACTTAGTGGGTATGCTACTGTGTTCTAATCATGTTACCTCTTGATTATCTTGTGAGGTATGCTATTGTGTTCTAGTCATGTTACCTCTTGATTATCTTGTGACTTATTCGATTGACCTTAATCTTGCTTCTTGTCACCATTTTTTAGTTGAATTTTATCTAGAATATATCTCAAGAACTAGAAATATTTGTGATTTTATAATGATTTCAAGTTCATTACATTTTTTGTAAATAGAAATTTTGACTTTCAAAATATTTGTGATTCATTAGAATTTACCTCCCTCGATACGTGGATACATCTAGTCTCGTGATCATCATTTTTTCTACAAGCTATATCTTAAAAGAAACAATGACAAGAAAAATAATTTCATGTCGATATCTCTTTTTTTTTTTATCATTTCTCATTTTCAGGTTGGTCAATAAAATTGTGACGTTCAAGTGCATTCCACCTTTGTCATCATTTAAGAAAACCATCGAGATCATCATAAAAAAATTTGTCTAAACATTTTTTCTTTATCCATTCGTGACTTTTGTCTAAACATTTTTTCTTTATCCATTCGTGACTTTTGGTATAAATCAACATAGTGTCTTGGTGTACGACACACTTGAGATTAATGTCCATTCATACCGCATTACATATGGTATCTTTTAGCTTTTTAGTCACATTTTCATGTTCAACATCTCGATAATCTTTCCTTTTATTATTTACATAATGAAAATTATTTGGTGGATTACTTCGACCTTGTCTTATATCGTATCCATGGCCACAACCGTGATCACGTCCAAGTCCTTGACCATGACCACACATATATTCATGTCCACGACCATTCCAATGGTTATAATTCGATAAATTTGCATTAGTTTCAGAGGACGGTGCATAACCAGTGAAACGAGCATGATGATTTTTCATTATACCCCGTTTTGTTGTTTTGTGATGAAAAGCAGCTATAACAAATCGCGATATATTTTGAATCATTCGTTCAATATTGTTGTTGTAAAATGAAATTATCAATATAGAATGTTGATAATGTTATCTCCAACTTATCATAGTCACTTATCATTTCTCCACATAGTATAATTCTGGAGATTATCTCAAACATCACAAATTATATTTGTCCACCGACTTATAATCAAGGAGTCTCATATTCAACCAATCATTCCTCGTATTTGAGAGAATCACATATTTTTTATGATCAAATCTATCTTTAAGATACTCTCATAAATCTATGAGATCTTTTTTGTACGATATTCATCTTTTAGCCCATCAGCGATATGATGGCGAAAAATGATCATGACTTTTTATTTTTTCCGTCTTCTAAAAAATAATTTCATATCAAACGTCCCAATGATCTTTTTGCATTTAAGATGCATTTTAGCATCAAATGCTCATGTTATATAATTTTGAGATTCACTAGATTCGACATAAAGATCTCCTATCATTGAATAAAAATAAAAATATATATTATGATATTGAAAACAAAGTTAGAGAAATGATTATATAATAATTCAAGTGTATAGCCATCTATATTCATTTTTTAATAATTCAATCATTTAAAATTAAATAATAAAAACATAATGTAATTAAATAATGGGGCAGAGTATCCATCCTTTGCATAAATAAAACAAGCAACAAAAATAAAATAAAATAAAATAAATAAACAAAAATTCGATGATATAGCCATCCTCATAACAATAACAAACAACATATAAATATTCATAAATATTAATATTATTTATCGGTAGTTGAGCTTGCAAAATCATATAGTATAATATAAATATATTATGATCGGGACGTAGTCCACATTGTCTTTATAATGTGATAAATGTTTATATTATGGTTGGAGATATATAGTCCACGATATCTATATAATTTTTTTACTTTATATCGAATCCAAGTCGAAATTAAATCAATTGGAAATTAATATAATAAAAATTGAAACTAAAAAATAATATATGCGATATAATATCTGTTTTTTTTTTTCATTTGATTATGATATCGTGTTGATAACGTATTAAAAAAATTAAATTACAACTATATAAATATATAAAAGTAATATTTATCATATAAATTAATTTATATTATATAATATCCATCAAAATAAAGGTTTATGTCCATATACATAAATACATGTATAAAGTATAGTCATACTCATAACGTAATATATTATTATTACGAGATATAGGTATATGTATATATATAATATAATATAACTATAAATATATATGTAAAAAAGTATACTCATATATATACGTATGATTATATATATAGTATAAAATAATATAACATAATGATTATATATAGTATAATATAATATAACATAATTATTTATATACTTACATAATATAGTTTTTTATATTAATATATATTATTAGTTTATATAAAATGTATATAAGTAACAATACATATATTTTTTTTTTTTTGTGTGTGTGATTTTACACGATGTGTCTATTTATAGAATATTAATATTCATTTCCTCACAATGAAGAAAGCTTTGTTATTTGAATCCATGGACATCACAAAATAATTCAATACTATCTTCTTTTTTATGATTATCTTCTTATTTCTTTTTATGATTTTATAGTTAACGAAATTATTTTATAATTATTTGATTGCCATAAAAAATATGCGACCAATTTCAATAAAGTCTTAGCTTTATTTTAAATTTTAATTGAAAATTGTATTGTTGTTACAAAATCACAAAAAAGATTCAAGCACAATCATTCAGAAATATAAGTTGAAACATACTTTTTTGTTAGCATTTTTTTTTGTGCACCGATGAGTTTTCAAAGTTGTTACATAAATTATTACAAAATGTCGATACTGTATGTAAGGTCGAGGTGGGTGACAAGAAGATATATGATAGTATTGTGACAATTCGAAGATAAACGGACTGGTATAGAGACATCATGCTAGTGATATTAAAGAAAATCCAGCTGGTTTTCTACTGAAAGACATACCTCAGAAAAAATATTAAGAATATATCTTTTTTACACATCTTTTTTACACAGGAAGATACCAGTGGAGTATGAGCCAACTCGATTCAGAAAAAAGTATTTTAAATGTTTAAAGTACTTCATGTGAAAATTTGAGCTGATAAGCCTCGTATGTGTTGATGGAAACCGATTTGTTTTCTAAAATGAGGAGGTCATCACCATAAACAAGTACATAGAGACGAATTTCATCTTTGAAGAATAACGAAGGAGAGCACTGAGGTTGGTGAAAACCATAGTGTGTCAGGGCAATGCCAGTTTTGCAAACTAACATGCAATGCTTATTTTAGGTCATACAAAGACTTATGTAGACTATAATCTTGATGTGGTTGGTGAGTATCCAAACCCAAAAGGAAAGTCATGTATTCGTATATATTATGTTGGAAACCCATAAACCCTGCATCAAATTTTTAGATTAACTAATTTTGAAGCTCATATCTGGCACAAAGTCATTTTTGTTACAATAATAAATAAGTAGTTTTAGTCTATATTTAGTTTTTACTTTTGAAACACTTATGTACAAATGTTTGTAGGTAAAGACGGAATGAGATAAGTATAGTTTAACTTAAATTTTATTATTGATTTTTGTTAAGTTTTATTACAAAATAAAGAACAATAGAGAATTGTCTTCTTTAAAAGTGAAAAGATAATTTTGTGTTTAATGATATTACACGTAGTTGGGATATAAACATATTGTCACCTACATTATTACCAATGATGATTTTGTCTTCAATAATATTGTTACACTTTCATGTCATAATACAATCAGTGTTAGATTTATTTTTTATAATAAATGATTTAGTATTCCAAACCATTTAAATGTGTTAAAAAATTAGTGTTAGCGTTGTAATTGGAAGAACATAATGGGTTTGAACTTAATATTTTTTAATGTTGTCAAATGTATTGTTCAGTAACATATTGTGATGCTCTATTAAAAACCTTGTATACACAGTTAGAATAGATTGTATATGATTTGCACTTTGTGTGATTAATAGATCTTAAAAACTATCTATAACACATTTAGCTTTTCAAAGAGAATTTCTGGATATGCTAATTTTTAGATATTCTCAGAGACAATTTCTCCTAATCTCAAAACCCAATTTGAGAAATTTTGGATATGCTATTTATGTAACATTTATATATAGTTGTATATTTTTTTGTTAGTTTCAAAACATGATAATAATTTCTAATGTATGATAAATTTGTGAAAGTCGTAAGACAACATGTTTACTTTCTTTAGAATGATGGGTAAAATTTGTCAGAAATATTAGTTGGTTGCTCATTCAATGGTCAAGAATAAGTCACACGTAGTTGTGTAACAGAGTCCGAGTCTTTAGCCACTTTGTTAATAGAGTCCATTTCAGTTTTTTATTTTCAGTTTTTGTAGGTTTCTATTACGTCTGTAAGGCTATATATATGGCCAGTTTGGTTAATTAATAAAGTACTATTTCAGTTCTATCTGTTACATTTGGTATCAGAGCCTTTCAAAACAAAAGAACCAAAAAGACAGAGAATGTCATCGTCCAAGAAATTTGTTCAACCAGCCATTCCCAGATTTGATGGCTTTTATGATTTCTGGTCAATGACAATGGAGAATTTCCTAAGGAGCAGAGAGCTGTGGAATCTCGTGGAGGAAGGTGTTCCAACAAGAGCTGTTGGGACAAAACCAGTGAGTAAGGAACAAAAGAAGGCTATAGAAGATGCCAAACTCAAGGATCTGAAAGTGAAGAACTTTTTGTTCCAAGGCATTGACAGAGAGATTCTTGAAACAATCCTTGACGAGAGTACCTCTAAGTCGATTTGGGAATCGAAGAAGAAGAAGTATCAAGGTTCTACGAAAGTTAAAAGGCCACAACTTCAGGCTTTGAGGAGAGAGTTTGAACTCTTAGCCGTGAAGGAAGGAGAAAAGGTTGATAACTTTCTAGGAAGAACACTGGCATTGGTGAACAAGATGAAAACCAATGGAGAAATCATGGAACAAGGCACCATCATGAGCAAGATAATGAGATCTTTGACTCCAAAATTCAATTATGTAGTATGTTCAATTGAGGAGTCAAACGATCTAAGTACTATGAGTATTGATGAGCTGCATGGGAGTCTATTTGTTCATGAGGGACGAATGTGGGTACAACAAGAGGAAGATCAGGTTCTGAAAGTATCCCAAGATGAAAGACCAAACAGAGGAAGAGGTCGTGGAAGCTTCAGAGGATGCCGTGGTAGAGGACGAGGGAGATCCTCAACAAACAAAGCACTCATTGAGTGTTTTAAATGCCATAATCTCGGGCATTTTCAATACGAATGTCCGGAGTGGGAAAAAAAGGCTAATTATGCAGAACTGGAGGAGGACAAAGAGCTCCTGATGCAAAGAGCTGCTCCTGATGGCATATTTAGAGCTAAACAAAGCAAGCAAGGATGATGTGTAGTTTCTTGATTTAGGATGCAGTAATCATATGACCGGGAACAAAAAATAATTTTGCACTCTGGAAAAGGGTCTCGATAAATTTATGAAGCTTTGAAATGACATGAAGATGTCCGTAGTGGGGAAAGGAAACATCAGACTACAAGCAAATGGGGTCACACAAGTCATAACAGACGTTTATTACGTACCTGAAGTTAGAAGCAATTTACTGAGCATTGGCCAACTCCAAGAAAAGGGTATGGCTATCTTGATACATAATGGGGAATGCAAGATGTTTCACCCGGGTAAAGGAGTAATCATGCAGACTTCAATGAGTGGAAACCAGATGTTCTACCTCCTAGCATCAAAATCACCAAAGAGTCCTATGTGTCTACAAGCTGAAGAAACAATGGAGAAGGAGATGCACTTGTGACATTATCGATTTAGGCATCTGAATCATAAGAGTCTAAGAATATTAGAAAACAAGAGCATGGTGGTAGGTCTTCCTAATCTCGAAGCTTTGAAATGACATGAAGATGTCCGTAGTGGGGAAAGGAAACATCAGACTACAAGCAAATGGGTTCACACAAGTCATAACAGACGTTTATTATGTACCTGAAGTTAGAAGCAATTTACTGAGCATTGGCCAACTCCAAGAAAAGGGTATGGCTATCTTGATACATAATGGGGAATGCAAGATGTTTCACCCTGGTAAAGGAGTAATCATGCAGACTTCAATGAGTGGAAACCAGATGTTCTACCTCCTAGCATCAAAATCACCAAAGAGTCCTATGTGTCTACAAGCTGAAGAAACAATGGAGAAGGAGATGCACTTGTGACACTATCGATTTAGGCATCTGAATCATAAGAGTCTAAGAATATTAGAAAACAAGAGCATGGTGGTAGGTCTTCCTAATCTTAAGGCAACAAGAGAGAACTGCCAGATATGTCTCGTTGTGAAGCAACATCGAAGGTTAGTGCCAAAGAAAAGCTCATGGAGAGCATCAAAACCTCTGCAATTGATTCATTCAAATTTCTATGGACCCATCACTCCAGCTTCTCACAGTTAAAAGCGACACATTCTAACGTTTATTGATGATTTTTCTCGGAAAACATTCATCTATTTTTTAAGGGAAAAGTCAGAAGTCTTTGCCACCTTCAAGGGCTTCAAATTCAGTACAGATAAAGAGACAAGAGCCGCAATAACTTGTCTAAGAACGGATCGTGGAGAGGAGTTCAATTATGTGGAATTTAAAGAGTTCTGCAAAGAACAAGGTATTTCTAGACAACTAACCACCCCTTACACTCCCCAACAAAACAGAGTGGCATAAAGGAAGAATAGAACAATCATGAATGTGGTACGCTCAATGCTGAGTGAGAGACAAGTGCCTAAAAAATTTTGGCCTGAAGCTCCAAGATGGAGCGTACACATCCAAAATCGTAGTCCAACTGCATCACTTGAGAAAAAATCTCCAAAAGAAGCGTGGGGTGGAATAAAACCAACAGTAGACTACTTCAGAATCTTTGGATGTGTGTGACATGTTTACTTTCTTTAGAATGATGGGTAAAATTTGTCAGAAATGTTAGTTGGTTGCTTATTCAATGGTCAAGAATAAGTCACACGTAGTTATGTAACAGAGTCCGAGTCTTTAGCCACTTTTTTAGTAGAGTCTATTTCAGTTTTTTTGTTTTCAGTTTTTGTAGGTTTCTGTTACATCTGTAAGGCGATATATATGACCAGTTTGGTTAATTAATAAAGTACTCTTTCAGTTCTATCTGTTACATTTGGTATTAGAGCCTTTCAAAACAAAAGAACAAAAAAGAGAGAGAATGTCATCGTCAAAGAAATTTGTTCAACTAGCAATTCCTAGATTTGATGGCTATTATGATTTCTGGTCAATGACAATGGAGAATTTCCTAAGGAGCAGAGAGCTGTGGAATCTCATGGAGGAAGGTGTTCCAACAAGAGCTGTTGGGACAACACCAGCGAGTGAGGAACAGAAGAAGGCTATAGAAGATGCCAAACTCAAGGATCTGAAATTGAAGAACTTTCTGTTCCAAGGCATTGACAGAGAGATTCTTGAAACAATCCTTGACAAGAGTACCTCTAAGTCGATTTTAGAATCGATGATAAAGAGTATCAAGGTTCTATGAAAGTTAAAAGGGCACAATTTCAGGCTTTGAGGAAAGAGTTTGAACTCTTAGACGTGAAGGAAAGAGAAAAGGTTGATAACATTCTAGGAAGAACACTGGCTTTGGTGAACAAGAAGAAAACAAATAGAGAAATAATAGTATAAGGCACCATCATGAGCAAGATCGATCTTAAGTCGATTTGGGAATCGAAGAAGAAGAAGTATCAAGGTTCTGTTAAAGTTAAAAGGCCACAACTTCAGGCTTTGAGGAGAGAGTTTGAACTCTTAGCCGTGAAGGAAGGAGAAAAGGTTGATAACTTAAGAACACTGGCACTGGCATTGGTGAACAAGATGAAAACCAATGGAGAAATCATGGAACAAGGCACCATCATGAGCAAGATAATGAGATCTTTGACTCCAAAATTCAATTATGTAGTATGTTCAATTGAGGAGTCAAACGATCTAAGTACTATGAGTATTGATGAGCTGCATGGGAGTCTACTTGTTCATGAGGGGCGAATGTGGGTACCACAAGAGGAAGATCAGGTTCTAAAAGTATCCCAAGATGAAAGACCAAACAGAGGAAGAGGTCGTGGAAGCTTTAGAGGATGCCGTGGTAGAGGACGAGGGAGATCCTCAACAAACAAAGCACTCATTGAGTGTTTTAAATGCCATAATCTCGGGCATTTTCAATACGAATGTCCGGAGTGGGAAAAAAAGGCTAATTATGCAGAACTGGAGGAGGACAAAGAGCTGCTCCTGATGGCATATTTAGAGCTAAACAAAGCAAGCAAGGATGATGTGTAGTTTCTTGATTTAGGATGCAGTAATCATATGACCGGGAACAAAAAATAATTTTGCACTCTGGAAAAGGGTCTCGATAAATTTATGAAGCTTTGAAATGACATGAAGATGTCCGTAGTGGGGAAAGGAAACATCAGACTACAAGCAAATGGGTTCACACAAGTCATAACAGACGTTTATTACGTACCTGAAGTTAGAAGCAATTTACTGAGCATTGGCCAACTCCAAGAAAAGGGTATGGCTATCTTGATACATAATGGGGAATGCAAGATGTTTCACCCTGGTAAGGAGTAATCAATGCAGACTTCAATGAGTGGAAACCAGATGTTCTACCTCCTAGCATCAAAATCACCAAAGAGTCCTATGTGTCTACAAGCTGAAGAAACAATGGAGAAGGAGATGCACTTGTGACACTATCGATTTAGGCATCTGAATCATAAGAGTCTAAGAATATTAGAAAACAAGAGCATGGTGGTAGGTCTTCCTAATCTCAAGGCAACAAGAGAGAACTGCCAGATATGTCTCGTTGTGAAGCAACATCGAAGGTTAGTGCCAAAGAAAAGCTCATGGAGAGCATCAAAACCTCTGCAATTGATTCATTCAAATTTCTATGGACCCATCACTCCAGCTTCTCACAGTTAAAAGCGACACATTCTAACGTTTATTGATGATTTTTCTCGGAAAACATTCATCTATTTTTTAAGGGAAAAGTCAGAAGTCTTTGCCACCTTCAAGGGCTTCAAATTCAGTACAGATAAAGAGACAAGAGTCGCAATAACTTGTCTAAGAACGGATCGTGGAGAGGAGTTCAATTATGTGGAATTTAAAGAGTTCTGCAAAGAACAAGGTATTTCTAGACAACTAACCACCCCTTACACTCCCCAACAAAACAGAGTGGCATAAAGGAAGAATAGAACAATCATGAATGTGGTACGCTCAATGCTGAGTGAGAGACAAGTGCCTAAAAAATTTTGGCCTGAAGCTCCAAGATGGAGCGTACACATCCAAAATCGTAGTCCAACTGCATCACTTGAGAAAAAATCTCCAAAAGAAGCGTGGGGTGGAATAAAACCAACAGTAGACTACTTCAGAATCTTTGGATGTGTGTGACATGTTTACTTTCTTTAGAATGATGGGTAAAATTTGTCAGAAATGTTAGTTGGTTGCTTATTCAATGGTCAAGAATAAGTCACACGTAGTTATGTAACAGAGTCCGAGTCTTTAGCCACTTTTTTAGTAGAGTCTATTTCAGTTTTTTTGTTTTCAGTTTTTGTAGGTTTCTGTTACATCTGTAAGGCGATATATATGACCAGTTTGGTTAATTAATAAAGTACTCTTTCAGTTCTATCTGTTACATTTGGTATTAGAGCCTTTCAAAACAAAAGAACAAAAAAGAGAGAGAATGTCATCGTCAAAGAAATTTGTTCAACTAGCAATTCCTAGATTTGATGGCTATTATGATTTCTGGTCAATGACAATGGAGAATTTCCTAAGGAGCAGAGAGCTGTGGAATCTCATGGAGGAAGGTGTTCCAACAAGAGCTGTTGGGACAACACCAGCGAGTGAGGAACAGAAGAAGGCTATAGAAGATGCCAAACTCAAGGATCTGAAATTGAAGAACTTTCTGTTCCAAGGCATTGACAGAGAGATTCTTGAAACAATCCTTGACAAGAGTACCTCTAAGTCGATTTTAGAATCGATGATAAAGAGTATCAAGGTTCTATGAAAGTTAAAAGGGCACAATTTCAGGCTTTGAGGAAAGAGTTTGAACTCTTAGACGTGAAGGAAAGAGAAAAGGTTGATAACATTCTAGGAAGAACACTGGCTTTGGTGAACAAGAAGAAAACAAATAGAGAAATAATAGTATAAGGCACCATCATGAGCAAGATACTGAGATCTTTGACTCCAAAATTCAATTATGTAGTGTGTTCAATTGAGGAGTCAAACGATCTAAGTACTATGAGTATTGATGAACTGCATGGGAGTCTACTTGTTCATGAGGGGCGAATGTGGGTACCACAAGAGGAAGATCAGGTTCTAAAAGTATCCCAAGATGAAAGACCAAACAGAGGAAGAGGTCGTGGAAGCTTTAGAGGATGCCGTGGTAGAGGACGAGGGAGATCCTCAACAAACAAAGCACTCATTGAGTGTTTTAAATGCCATAATCTCGGGCATTTCAATACGAATGTCCGGAGTGGGAAAAGAAGGCTAATTATGCAGAACTTGAGGAGGACAAAGAGCTGCTCTTGATGGCGTATTTAGAGCTGAACAAAGCAAGCAAGGATGATGTGTGGTTTCTTGATTCAGGATGCAGTAATCATATGACCGGGAACAAAGAATGGTTTTGCACTCTGGAAAAGGGTCTTGATAAATTTGTGAAGCTTGGAAATGAGATGAAGATGTTCGTAGTGGGGAAAGGAAACATCAGATTACAAGCAAATGGGTTCACGCAAGTCATAACAGACGTATATTACGTACCTGAACTGAGAAGCAATTTACTGAGCATTGGCCAACTCCAGGAAAAGGGTCTGGCTATCTTGATACATAATGGGGAATGTAAGGTGTTTCACCCGGGTAAGGGAGTAATCATGCAGACTTCAATGAGTGGAAACCAGATCTTCTACCTCCTGGCATCAAAATCACCAAAGAGCCCTATGTGTCTACAAGCTGAAGAAACAATGGAGAGGAAGATGCACTTGTGGCACTATCGATTTAGGCATCTGAATCATGAGAGTCTAAGAATATTGGAAAACAAGATCATGGTAGTAGGTCTTCCTAATCTCAAGGCAACAAGAGAAAACTGCTAGATATGTCTCGTTGTGAAGCAACATCGAAGGTCAGTGCCAAAGAAAAGCTCATGGAGTGCATCAAAACCTCTGCAACTGATTCATTCAAATGTCTGTGGACCCATCACTCCAGCTTCTCACAGTGAAAGCGGCGGATTATAACGTTTATTGATGATTTTTCTCGGAAAATATTCATATATTTTTTAAGGAAAAAGTCAGAAGTCTGTGCCACCTTCAAGGGCTTCAAATTCAGTACAGATAAAGAGACAAGAGTCGCAATTACTTGTCTAAGAACGGATCGTGGAGAGGAGTTCAACTCTGTGGAATTTACAGAGTTCTGCAAAGAAAAAGGTATTTCTAGACAATTAACCACCGCTTACACTCCCCAACAGAACAGAATGGCATAAAGGAAGAATAGAACAATCATGAATGTGGTACGCTCAATGCTGAGTGAGACACAAGTGCCTAAAAAATTTTGGCCGGAAGCTGCAAGATGGAGCGTACACATCCAAAACCGTAGTCCAACTGCATCACTTGAGGACAAAACTCCAGAAGAAGCGTGGGGTGGAATAAAACCAACAGTAGATTACTTCAGAATCTTTGGATGTGTGGGACATGTTTACTTTCTTTAGAATAATAGGTAAAATTTGTCAAAAATGTTAGTTGGTTACTCATTCAACGGTCAATAATAAATAACACGTAGTTATGTAACAGAGTCCGAGTCTTTAGCCACTTTGTTAGTAGAGTCTGTTTCAATTTTTTATTTTTCAGTTTTTGTAGGTTTCTGTTACATCTGTAAGGCGATATAAATGGCTAGTTTGGTTAATTAATAAAGTACTCTTTCGGTTCTATCTGTTACATTTGGTATCAGAGCCTTTCAAAACAAAAGAACAAAAAAGAGAGAGAATATCATCGTCCAAGAAATTTGTTCAAACCCATTCCCAGAGAGAGAATATCATCGTCCAAGAAATTTGTTCAAACCTGCCATTCCCAGATTTGATGGCTATTATGATTTCTGGTCAATGACAATGGAGAATTTCCTAAGGAGCATAGAGCTGTGGAATCTCGTGGAGGAAGGTGTTCCAACAAGAGCTGTTGGGAAAAGAAGGCTATAGAAGATGCCAAACTCAAGGATCTAATAGTGAAGAACTTTCTGTTCCAAGCCATTGACAGAGAGATTCTTGAAACAATCCTTGACAAGAGTACCTCTAAGTCGATTTGGGAATCGATGAAGAAGAAGTATCAAGGTTCTACGAAAGTTAAAAGGGCACAATTTCAGGCTTTGAGGAAAGAGTTTGAACTCTTAGCCGTGAAGGAAGGAGAAAAGGTTGATAACTTTCTAGGAAGAACACTGGCATTGGTGAACAGATGAAAACAAAAGGAGAAATCATGGAACAAGGCACCATCATGAGCAAGATACTGAGATCTTTGACTCCGAAATTCAATTATGTAGTGTGTTCAGTTGAGGAGTCAAACGATCTAAGTACTATGAGTATTGATGAGCTGCATGGGAGTCTACTTGTTCATGAGGTGCGAATGTGGGTACAACAAGAGGAAGATCAGGTTTTGAAAGTATCCCAAGATGAAAGACCAAACAGAGGAAGAGGTCGTGGAAGCTTCAGAGGACGCCGTGGTAGAGGACGAGGGAGATCCTCAACAAACAAAGCACTCATTGAATGTTTTAAATGCCATAATCTCGGAAATTTTCAATACGAATGTCCGTAGTGGGAAAAGAAGGCTAATTATGCAGAACTTGAAGAGGACAAAGAGCTGCTCCTGATGGCGTATTTAGATCTGAACAAAGCAAGCAAGGATGATGTGTGGTTTCTTGATTCAGGATGCAGTAATCATATGACCGGGAACAAAGAATGGTTTTGCACTCTGGAAAAGGGTCTTGATAAATTTGTGAAGCTTGGAAATGACATGAAGATGTTCGTAGTGGGGAAAGGAAACATCAGATTACAAGAAAATGGGTTCACGCAAGTCATAACAGACGTATATTACGTACCTGAACTGAGAAGCAATTGACTGAGCATTGGCCAACTCCAGGAAAAGGGTCTGGCTATCTTGATACAGAATGAGGAATGTAAGGTGTTTCACCCGGGTAAGGGAGTAATCATGCAGACTTCAATGAGTGGAAACCAGGTGTTCTACCTCCTGGCATCAAAATCACCAAAGAGCCCTATGTGTCTACAAGCTGAAGAAACAATGGAGAGGAAGATGCACTTGTGGCACTATCGATTTAGCATCTGAATCTTGTGGCACTATCGATTTAGGCATCTGAATCATGCGAGTCTAAGAATATTGGAAAACAAGAGCATGGTAGTAGGTCTTCCTAATCTCAAGGCAACAAGAGAAAACTGCCAGATATGTCTCGTTGTGAAGCAACATCGAAGGTCAGTGCCAAAGAAAAGCTCATGGAGTGCATCAAAACCTCTGCAACTGATTCATTCAAATGTCTGTGGACCCATCACTCCAGCTTCTCACAGTGAAAAGCGGCAGATTCTAACGTTTATTGATGATTTTTCTCGGAAAACATTCATATATTTTTTAAGGAAAAAGTCAGAAGTCTTTGCCACCTTCAAGGGCTTCAAATTCAGTACAGATAAAGAGACAAGAGCCGCAATTACTTGTCTAAGAACGGATCGTGGAGAGGAGTTCAATTCTGTGGAATTTACAGAGTTCTGCAAAGAAAAAGGTATTTCTAGACAATTAACCACCGCTTACACTCCCCAACAGAACAGAATGGCATAAAGGAGGAATAGAACAATCATGAATGTGGTACGCTCAATGCTGAGTGAGAGACAAGTGCCTAAAAAATTTTGGCCGGAAGCTGCAAGATGGAGCGTACACATCCAAAACCGTAGTCCAACTACATCACTTGAGAACAAAACTCCAGAAGAAGCGTGGGGTGGAATAAAACCAACAGTAGACTACTTCAAAATCTTTGGATGTGTGGGACATGTTCACGTTCCAGATTAAAGAAGAAGAAAACTTGACGACAAAGCAAGAAGTGTATTCTGTTGGGGGTTAGTGATGAATCCAAGGCGTGGAGACCGTATGATCCTATCGCCAAGAAAATAGTAGTAAGCAAAGATGTTATCTTTGAAGAAGAAAAGGGTTGGGATTGCAACAAAACAAAGGAGGAAGCAAAAAGGGACATTCTTGAGTGGGGAGATGAGACATAAGAAGAAGAAGACGTCCCGAAGGTAGTTCCTTCAACATCAAATTTAAACAGCACAACCGTGAATGTAGAAAGAGGTGAATCATCTGGAACTAACAACTTGGTACAAAGGAGGGGTGTACGTGAACGGAGAACACCAAGAAGTTAGCAGACTATGAACTAGAAGCAAATTTGCTCGAATAAGAAGAAGAAAACATCCGAATGTCTTGATGATGTTGATGAGTGTGATAGAGCAAGATCCAACATGTTTTGTTGATGCAGAAAAACTAGCGATCTGGAGAGAAGCTATGGTGAAAGAGATAGAAGCAATAGAGAGAAATCACACATGGGAGCTCACTACGTTGCCTGAAGGTGCTAATCCAATTGGTGTTAAGTGGGTTTATAAAACAAAATTTAACGAAGATGGTGCAGTAGAGAAATATAAGGCCAGACTTGTTGCAAAAGGCTATGTACAAAACTATGGCGTTGATTATATAGAGGTATTTTCCCCGATAGCAAGGTTGGATACGGTTCGAATAATATTGGTAGTAGCAGCACAATTAAGATGGGATGTGTTTCAGCTCGATGTTAAAAGTGTTTTTTTACATGGAGAGCTCAAAGAAGATGTATATGTTGATCAACCAAAACGATTCATAAGAAAGGGAGAAGAAGATAAAGTGTACAAGCTTAAAAGAGTGTTGTATGGACTCAAGTAGGCCCCACGTGCTTGGTATAGCAGGATTGAATCTTATTTTCTCAAAGAAAAGTTTGACAGATGGCCAAGCGAACACACTTTGTTCACCAAATCGTACGGAAGTAAGTTTATCATCATCAGTTTGTATGTTGATGATCTAATTTTTAATGAGAATGATAGGAGCTTCTGTGAAGAGTTCAAACAATCAATGATGCTGGAGTTCGAGATGTCTGACTTAGGAAAGATAAAATATTTTTTTGGTGTGGAGGTAAAACAAAGTGAAGAAGGAATCTTTATCTCTCAAAGGCGATATGCAAATGAGGTATTGGTACTATGATGGTGACGTAGATGATCGGAGAAGCACCTCTGGGTTTGTGTTCATGTTGGCGTCTGAGGCAGTGTCATGGGGATAAAAAAAACAACCTGTAGTGGCTCTTTCCACAACCGAAGCCGAATACATTGCTGCAGGAGCATGTGTGTGTCATACGGTTTGGATCAAAAGGATTTGAGAACAACTTCAAGTTGTAGAAGCAACTGAGACTCTGATCATGTGTGATAACAGCTCAATGATTCAATTGTCTAAACATCCAGTTTTCCATGGCAAGAGTAAACATATTGAAGTAAAGGTTCACTATCTAAAAGATTTGGTAAATGATGGAGTTGTCAAGCTGTGTTACTCGTACTTCGGAAAATCAGACTAATCAGATTGTAGATATTTTTACTAAACCGCTGAAGGTGGAGTAATTTGAGAAATTGCGTTGCAGACTAGGGATAGCTAACATGTCAGAAATAAACTAAATTGTGATGGTTTAGTTTAAAGGAGAGAATGTTAGTTGATTGCTCATTCAACGGTAAAAAATAAATCACACGTAGTTATGTAACAGAGTGAGTTTTTAACCACTTTGTTAGCAGAGTCTATTTCAGTATTTCAGTATTTGTAGATTTCTGTTACATCTCTAAAACTATATATATGACCAATTTGGTTAATTAATAAAGTACTCTTCCGTGAGAAATATCTTCCAAATCTCAGAAATGGCTCTAGCGGTCCAAAAAGCATGCACATTTATTGAAACTCCAATAATGACTACAGATGAAACAGACTACAATAATGACCACACATAAAGTGCGTGACTGAAGCCGTATGATCAAAATCAACACCAACGACCCTCAAATTCTAACAACCAGATCTCAATCAAACGACGGAGTTGACGTCATGTCGTACAGAAGTCTCAATCCAAAAGTTACGCGACCAAATCCAACAGTTCACAAACATCCATCATCGAAAATCTAAATCGGACGGACGACAAAAACACCCCGTCATAAAGAAATCTCAAAATCACATCGAACTGTCTAGAAGAAGCCAACACATCAAATCCATTTATCGAACCGTCGAAGGATCAAAAACCATATCCAACGACATAAAGAAATCTAAAAACACAACATTTGAAATAAATAGTCAAAATCTATATAACTGAGTCATAAAATATCAATTTTTTACTTTAAAAAACCTGTAGTTTTTTCCTTAACACTCAAAACAAAGTTTATATTCTGTTAAAAGAAAATTTATAAACCACACAACAAAATCAATTATCACTCTCCCCTAAAACGATTGAGGTCTCATTCAAATGTATGAACACCTCCAACTTACCCACCTGAATTCCCTAACCGCTGCCCATTGCAATCCTACTTACGGTCTCTGATGAACGGATATGTTGACTCCCAAGTACTTGTCCATTACATTCTTGAAGGCCTGAACGAAGAAAACAATCATTTTGCAAGTCATACACACTGTCACAGGTCACTAGAAGGTTGACCGCTTCGGCTCTTCTATTTATGTCGAGATGAATGAAACAAAGATCCTAATGACAGATGCAATCGTGCAATTTAGAGTCCTGGGCGAGGCATTAAGGACTTAGGAAACCAAAGAAAAGACTACAAGTCAACGGGATCCACACAAACTCTAACCAGCATATGTTGTTTCCCTAAAGCAAAAGAGACAGAAAAGTACATACCTGAAATGCAAATGACTCTTTCCTATTTAGGATTGCATCCATGGCAGCAAATTGATCGTCAAAGGCATTGTAGAATTCCCGATAAAATTTGTTCCTAACGTTCGAAGGAGGGGTAAAGCAAAAAGGTGAAGACAACACATTATGTTTTTCTCCGTTTAGGTAAGTAAAAAGACACAAAAATAATGTTTTGAAACTCACCTATCTTCTTCACTAGATTGTCGGTCCAGTTCATCAAATTTCTGAGTTAGAACTTCTGCAGCAACTGGTGAGAACATGTGTAGTATTAAGCCCTCCAAAGTTCTTGGGAAATGATGCTGAAATATACATGATATGAGCATTAATACCAATGGTCATCTATTTTGACTGAGACGATGATTCATGCTAGAAACAGATGAAAGAGGGTCCTCTAGTGCTGCGGAAACCATGCTTTTTTGTCACATCTAGGCATAAGTTAACCAACGATAAAATGATGTGCAAGTATGAATACTATTATTAATGAATATCATGCATAAAAATATTATTCTAATATAAGCAAACTCCAGTTTCAGAGACATCATGCAAACTTACTGCCATCGCAAGGAGAACATCTTGTATTCTAGAGGGTTTAAGAGTCCAAAGAATATGGGCAACACGATCATCTTCTAAATGAAATAATTCAGTTGTCATGATCCTATGATCCTTGCTCTCAAGATTTGGTGCATGGAAACTGGATGAAGTAGACTGCAAACCCTGACTTAGATCAGCAGCAGTGACGTGCGCATGAACCAAGGAAATAAGCTCATGTAGTGCCTGTGCAGAATAAGGATCAAGTTTACGCAGCAATGTTCCTTGTTGTTCCCTGTCTTCTGCACTTATTTGGTTGTTTTCATTGTCTGAGTGATGATCAACACATTCTGCATTCATTACATCAAATTCCGTCACCGAAAACGATGGAAGGTTTCTCAGGATGGATATCATCAGCCTCTTACCTGCCTCTCCAATGATAGATAGATCGGTTACATGCTCTGCCAGTGGCTTGGGAAGTATCAGGTTCTGCACATTTCCATTTGTTACACGGAAGTAAAATATCGTGGGCTTGATCAAACGGGAATACGACTAAACTTCATTGACAGATATCAGAACGCATTGGAATGAAATCATAACTTTTAACGATTTTAAGAGACAAGTGACTTACACACCATTTCTCTGTCTATCAATCTTATAACATGGGGTAAGATGCAGACAAACATGCAAAAACAAAAGAACAACAGTCAGTCTACAAAACCAATAATGATAAACCAAATTGATATTCTGCAGAAATAAATGAAAACGAGATTTATGATCAAGTGTTACCTTCTTATAATTCGGCGCAGATAATATGAATCCATATGTTCAGACAAGTTAGACATTATGTTCGACTGCCACCAAAAGTTGATAGCAATGGTCAGATCATCACTATCCACCTGATGAAACCTGCAAAAGTAGGGTGTAATGGTCCAAAGATTATATACTAAGATGAGGCTAAGTCTCATAAATAAAATAATTAAGTACATGGCTTTTTCCAGGTTTGATAGACGGATCAACAGATACTAATCAACATGCAGCATAACCAGGAGATTCTATACTTTATGATGGCTCATGACAGACTAATGCGTTTCATCTGTGCAATATATATGTGTATATGTACCAATTATAATTGACAAGCTTCAATATATTCCCCATATATGTTGAACAGAAAAGTTCAAGAATCTCTATTATTTCAATCTGCTAAATTCTAGCCTTCACATCAACTAAATTTCCTAACTTATTCAGCCTCTATTGCTTAAGATAACTAAACTAGACCAGCCAGAATAATCTTTTAAGAGTTTTTTCTATGTGAACAAAAATTACACATTTAGTCATACACGCTACATATAACTCCGCAGTCCAAAGAATTGCATAACTGTGACTTCTGCACAACTAATAACATTGGCATCCCGCACAGGCAAAAAATATAGATGAGAAGTCTTTCATGGCCGAGGGAAAATCTAACATGTAAAATGCAGGATGTCTGATGATGTCGTCTCAAAACAAGGCTATGGGAAGCTAGAAGATCTATCTGGTGAAAAACAAGAGTATCCTCACCACCCTTCAGGAATGAAAAGTGCATCAAAGGCATCAAGAGTAACCTCCTGAGTGTGCTCCATGGAATGTTTTGCTCTTGGATATTTTAATAAATTTGGATTTTCCAGAACAACTGAACTACATAAAAGAAAGTCCAACAAAAAACTCTCACATGATCAGACGTTATAATAAAGAAATAAACAGAAAAGGGTACAAGACCTACTAAGGTCCAGTTTAGCATTCCGTACACAATTTAAAAAACAAGAAGCATGTTATATATCAGGAGCAAGAATGATACCTGTGATTGGAGGCTTCTCCATATATAGGCATTGGATATAACATGGGGCTGGCAGATGGGGGCCACAACATAACTGTTGATGATACATAAGTTAATGATTGGTGTTAAGAGAAAATGCATGCAACTTTGATTAGTCTATAATGCCAAAACTTCAGCTGATAAGGATATACCAACTTAAAATTTACATTTATGCCATCTGGATGTGAACTATTACGTTCATTTGGAGATGAACCATGCATACTGCAATGCACAAACTCAAATATAAAACATTGCAGCTAAAATGTGAAGTTTTTAAACACCTTGAGCAAAAGCAAAGATTTAACACTTGTAAGCCCCAAATTTGAGAATATCTTACTAGAAGCTCTTGTGAGTATCTAACACATTCTATTCAAATGAAAGTATTGCACTATATATTTGGCAGTGATCAGAGCTATAGTTGGTGGAAAGTACAACAGGATGATCAGAGCTATTGTTATGAAAGAGAAGCTTGCTGTCAATGCTAATCTAATGAAAAGAGTAAAAAAACATTATATGCTGCGATCCACGACTGAATATTTTCTCAGGTTAATAATTCAAAGGAGTTCCAAATGTTAAAAGATCTAGAAACAATACAAAAATATCAAACATTACAGTTATTAATCTGGCTGTCTAGGTGAAACCATTCTATAAATTTCACTGAAAAGAAAATTGTTTGATGTTACCCTTTTTGCGTCCTGCGACGATACATAAAAGATTATGGTGTGGATCATAGTGGATACTTGATCGGGCTTCAGCAACGTTCATCCAAAAATTGATAGAAGATAATGATTTTCCTCCCAAAATTTTGGGCTACATACATTCAGATAGTTTGTGTTATTATATGCACAGATGCCATGTCTGCAGTTCTGTAATAGATACAAGTGTGTGAGGTACAGACCGTTTCAATGTCTTCCCTCAGAATCTTCAGTTGAACTTTCTCCTCTTTCGCAGCATTCAGAATTGCAACCTAGTTTAGGAAATATATGTACAACAAACTATGACTTTACAAGAAAGGAGAAAATTCTATAGAAAATCAATGTAGTTGACCGCAGCATGAATGGGAATTCATGCATAAGAAGAAGGAGAATATGAACTGAACCTGTGCTAGGTACACTTGTCCCGCTACAACGTCCTCAGGGATCATCGAACTATGCTCCATGTTAACAGCTCGGGGATCATGTGCCAAAGATACAACTTTAACATTAACACCAGAACCATTCTCTTTAATGCTCTTATGCTGCTTGCAGACACGGATAAAATCTGAGAATGGTAATGGTACCTACAGACCAGAGAAAAGCACAAGAAAGCAGAACCAGAAGCCGTTTGAGTTATAAATTGAAAACTCCGTTTCCCACATAACTAGCAAAGAATTTGGCTAGTTTTATGGAAAATCCAGATATCATTACTAAGATATAGCATCAAGTACAAATATTCTCCTGGTTCAGAAAATTGATAACGAAATTTAAAAATTTTGATATGGCCATCTGTTTGGGTCAAAACCTCAGGAAACCAAAAATGGCATTACCCTCTCATGGCTTCTGATATCACCATAGAAAACTGGAGCAGCCCTCGAGAGCATTGCTTCCACTTCAACCGGTCCAACAAGCCCCTTCACATTAATTTAAATTCAATTGCCGCATAAGAACATTAACTTAGATTGTAACACTACAATCAAATTCGATAAACAACTTCGAATTCAACCGCTCTGTTTTCTACAACTCAACAAACAGATACCAAATCCAGATAGTCAAAACCCTAATCAAGTATGGAGAGAAACAAACAGACCAACCTCCAGATAATCGAGTCCATCGTTCGAGGGATTCCACTTGGAACAAGCATCCCACTCACTGACACATCCTCGAAAAACCTTCAGAAAGCCGAAACACAGAATGTTTTTGCTGTCAGAACATAAAGTTTTCTCGGAAACATAAATTTTCGTGGAATCCCAACGGCGTAGAGAATCCGTGACGTACTGCGGGGACGTCGCTCGGTTCGATAAGAGACTCGAAATCGGCTGCTGATGGAGTTCTCTCGAAGATCCGGATATCCGGAAACTCGCATGGATGCATCATTTTCCCGATCGCCGGTGAAAACTACGCCAGAATATGTAAAAAAAGGCTGAATCTCTGCCCGGTGTTATAACTTCTACAACTGATGGCAACCAGCACGCCAGGAAGGGTTCAATCTAAAATTAACTTGTTCTTACCATACCAAAATAATCTGGTTATAAAAGTTATTCTAATAAATTATATTTTTCATTTTAAAAATCTTGAAATGCTATTATGATAACCATATATTATACGAATGTCATTCCGTTTCTTTCACATAACATTTAAGTTTCCAAATAAAAGGAAAAACTTTTTGTCGTTATTCGACTTATTATATCTTCTTTTCCCAATAACCTGTGAAAACTTTAAGGGATAAACAAAAAAATCTTCAATAATTTTTAATAAAATCAATATATTAAAAGTTTAAGTTTTTGGTGAATTCTCAGCCATTCTACCCTCTCAGACCGCCACCTCAGCACCTGCATTCATTTCACCACTCTCCCACGATCTCTCTTTCTCTCGCCCACGATTTCCTCACCGCAATATCCACCCTGCAATAATCTCCCACGCCTCTTCACTGTTGCTCTCTCGCTCCTCTCTTCTCTTCCCTTTTGCATTTCTTCTACGATTTATTAGTCGATTTTGCGTGGATTTCTCGGTCCCGACCTCTTCACCGCACCTCAGGTTGCTCTCTCGCTCCTCTCTTTTCTTCTCTTTTCATTTCTTCTACGATTTATTTGTCGATTTCGGGTGGCTTTCTCCGTTATCTAGGTCGTGTTTATAGTATGGGTTTGCACGATTAGAAACCGTTCTGATTTGGAGCGTCTGGCGCAAATCCATCGTGATATATTCCCAATCAGGTATTTGTTCGATGGTTATGTGGATTACTTTCAGTTTACATTTCTTTTTATCCCTCCTTGTAGGTTTATCAAAGATTGAGGAGTTTATCTCTTCAGATATGAGTCCGCGTTTTTTCAGAGTGTTGTGAGCGGATGTGATATCGTTTCTTGGGCTGCTGTCGATCGAAGCCGTCCTGATGGTCACGGTGATGAACTGATTGGATTTGTAACAGCAAAGATTGTGTTGGCCAGAGGAAGCGAGGTGACCTCTTCGTGTCCTTTGATATCGTTCTTCCTTTCTTCACTTTTAGGAGTTCTGCAGCAATTGGATCTGTGCATGAACTCACAGGGTCTTATAAGTTTTAGATTTTGATCATGATAACACGCTCTTTGGCATGATTTAGGACATTTATTTTCTTGTAAAGCCTCTCAAAGTGAAAATTTTCCATAATTGGAGCAGCTTAGAACGTCTCGATTACCATTGAAGCATGGTTAGTGTAGTGTTTGCCTAATTCATCAAGGACTGTTTCCTTTCGGACATTGTCATCAGCTGCCAGATGTTTTCTGTGTCTTGCACAGATATCAGATCTAATTCGATATGATTCTACCAAGGGAGAAGAGACATTGGTGTACATCTTGACACTTGGAGTTGTAGAGACATATAGGAATCTTGGCATAGGTATGTAAGCCATTCTAATACCATTCTAGGATTTCTTAAATGTTCCTTAATCGATAACCAAGTCGAAAGTTCTGCAATTTTCAGCATCTTCATTAATTAACGAGGTCATTAAATATGCTTCTGGTATCCCTACTTGCCGTGGAGTTTACCTTCATGTGATTGCTCACAATAATCCGGCCATCCGCTTATACAAAAGAATGTCGTTCAGATGTGTCCGGAGATTACATGGGTTTTATCTCATCAACGGCCAGCATTTTGACGCCTACTTGTTCGTATACTTTATAAACGGTGCACGCTCCCCTTGCTCGCCCTTGTAAGTAAAACCATATTGCCCAATGACCATAGATGGTATGGCTGCTTTGAATTTAATTTCTGATAATGCATTCTCTTAACCTCATTTGTGGTATAAAAGGTAAGCAATTTTATGGGCGTGTGGAAACGCTAACTTGAACTTGTAGAGTTTTTGCGTTTGCGTGCTCTAATGTTTACAGATATGGTTTTATCGCGATGCTTTGCAGAGAGGTTGTGATGATGGTTCTGAATTATATGAGAAGCGGAATCAGATCAGTGGCGTCAAAGCTGACGAAGAACGAAGAGAAAGGATTGAAATGGATCAAATGCAAAGATACGAGGTGCCTATTGCCCACGCAAACCAAACGAAACCTTGCGTCTGAACGATCATCCGCTTACGAATGCGTATAAATAGCTTCGATGATTCAAGAGATTTATGCATGTTCGTGGTAATAAAACATCCAAAATGTAAATAGCCTTTGTTCATAGGAGAAGAGCTTCCTATGAAATGGAATCCATGTGTTGCATTGTTGGTAGAGTGATGACTTTGGATGACCTTTGTAATGAATTCATTTATCATTTATACATTCCTTAGGAAATCGAATTCATTGCTAAGTGGATAATGTATCTCACTATTACTAAGTCACCATCAAACATCTATGAATAAATTTGATAAATACGAAATATAAACCCTTCTAACGATTCTTCTTTTTCTTATTTCTTATAAATACACCCTTTTTTACAAGTTTATGTCTTTTATTAGAGGAATTTTAAAATTAGTATTTTATTTAAAATTAATTAAATTCTTTTTTTTTGGAAAAATATCAATTTGCCATATAAACCTTTGTATTGTTAAATAATATAGAAACTAAAATTTATTTAAATAGAAAGAATTATTTTAAAATATGGTTTTAAAAACACCATATTTTATTAGAAAGAATTAACAAGTTACTATGAAATTTAAATTTGTAGGTCCATTTGGAGCCGACAATCTGCTTCTCTTTTAGTGAGTTCGACCAAATTCTAGGTTCTATTCTTTCTGAGAGATTTTATTTTGTCCTCCATAGCTTGTTGCCATGTTGGGATATATCGATCTTTTTCATATGAAATGGGTTCTATCAATTTGATTCACATAAGCTTGACGTTCATTAGCTAAATTAGTCATATTGTAAAAGGATTGAATACAATAAGTAAATAATTATCATATTATAAAATCTAATGTATTAGCCATTCAAATCTAAAATATGATTTAGCAATACAAAGAGAAATCATCAACCCGCGCATCGCGCGGGAATATTTCTAGTCTATATATTAAAAGTTTAAGTTTTTGTTGGCTTCTCATTCATTCTCCACTTTCAGGCCTCCATCTCAATATCACCCTGCATTAATTTTATTTTCTCTCCACGCCTGTATTAATTTCATTTCCTCTCCACGATCGCTCCTTTCTCTCCACGATCTCTCCTCTCTCTCACGATCTTCGCCACGCTCTCACAGTGTTATTGAGTCCTCTGCATATTCTCCTCTACCGTTGCATGTTCGGTGCCTCCCCACGTTTTTCCCGTATGTTACCAATCAGCTCCGCCATTCCTGTGCTTTTTCTACAATCCTTTGCCGATTCCCTTTCTCGGTGCCTCCCCTAAACCCTTTCCCTCCGCCGGTTGACCGCCGTCCCACCATTGCCTCGATCCTGCGCCGTCCTTTCTTCCCCAAGGTTCGTTCCCACTCTCTTCTTCCTCTGCTTCCGTTTCTGGGTTCAGAAATTCTTCATTGCCCGCCTTCCACGTTTTGTTTTCCCTGCTTTAGGAACCTGCCTTTTCATCGCCTTCGAACGACCGTGGATGTCTCAGCTTGCAGCCGTGGCTTATTTGTCTCTGGCCGCCAAAGTCGAAGAGATCCAAGTCCCATTGCTCTTAAACCTTCAAGTAAGCTTGAATCTCTCATTGCTTTATCATATATAATGGCGTTTGGGTCCACCAGTTCCTAACTTGGTCTTGCTTATGTTCGTTCTTATGATGTGGTTAGGTGGAAGAAGCGAGATACGTGTTCGAGGCCAAAACCATACAGAGAATGGAGCTTTTGGTTCTGTCCACTCTCCAATGGAGGATGCATCCTGTCACTCCCATCTCCTTCTTCCTCCGCCCATCATGTCTCCTTATTCAGAACGAACCGTACCAGTACCGTACTAGTGGTGATGATTCTATCTTGTATGATCACAATCTTGAGAGGTGTGTATAACATTTCATGGTGTATTCTTAAGATTCTGTTACAAACCACAATAGGGTTCATGGATGCTCTCACCTTTATACTTTAGTTTTCGTGTCCATTGCTCTAATTATCCATAGATGCTCTGAATGTTATAGAGTTTCTGTTTAATTTTAGTTCAATGAGTTAAGCTTGTAATAGTAAAACCTTTTCTGCAGTTATGCTTTGTTTGATATGGATTGGAAACCAAGTTCCTCAAGAGTTGGTTACTAAAGTTGGTAAAACTTTTGAGTGCATTTTGGAAGAGGTACAACTTCATATATAATGGATCTTTACCCTTTATCTTTTTTTGATTCATCTCCATTTTGGTAGATATTTCCGATCTCTGGTTTTTATGGTATCAACCTGTTGTTGTTTTTCAATTGCACATCAACAAAGTTAGAGACGAGCAAGTGGAAGACATGTCGATATCTCAAGCTTTTTCAATTGTATTTGGGAGGAGACTAGACTTGAGGTTTGGATTTTCAAAAGATAACATCTCGATTTGTCCGGATTCATAATATGTGCCACTTTCATATCTTGGGTTTCACAATCAATTGGATTTCCCTTCCAGGTTACAGGGGATTGGCCACAATGTTCTTCAATGGTATCTGTGCCGAATGGAAAGGTGGTTTGCAGCAGATTCTGAAACAATCTCGGCGAAATGCTGGGATCAGGTTAGTCCATTTATAAACTTGAGTTCATATATATTCATTCATTTGTTGCTCATCCTCCAATAAGTAGTAGTTGTTGAGGTATTTTCCATTGATTTTGAGAATATTGTATTGTATACCGCAATGTGCAGGAGTATTGCTATCCGGTGGACACGGTCTCATGGTTATCTGAGGAACACCAGATGAACTCGAAAATGTGCACGGTGGACACGGTCTGATGTTCGGTTTATGTTACAAAAACTATTATCCCGCGCATCGCGTGGGCTCAATTCCTAGTTAAATTAAAAGGTTGAATAAACATTCTATTTTAATTCTATAAAAAAATCTCTAAACTGTATTTTTTAAATAAAAAACTAAAAAAATTTGTCATAGTTATTTTGTTTAAAAAGTATAGTTTATAAATTTTTTATTCAAAGTTTTTTTTGTTTGTTTCTAATTATAATTTTATTATTATAACTCTTCCATTATCCAATATTAATAATTATTTTTTTATTTATAAATTTAATTTTATAAAATTATTTTAAATTTTTTATATTGAAAATGATTCAAAAATAATTATTAAAATTTATAAATAAATATAAAATATATTCTTTGTAAATATATAAAATTTTTTAATAAGAATAAAGTTACCTCTTTTTATATTACTTTTCTTATTATTTGTTTACATCATTCAAGTTTTAATTTATTTGACTTTTTTTTTCTAAATTATATTTAAATATATGATATTTAAAAGTATGAAAATATGCTTTTAATAATCCAAAGAAACTACGATATTTTATTAAATATAGTAAAAAAATTATTTCGGATTGAAAATCTTCCGATAGATAGAAGCAAATAATAATATTATTTATCTATATATCTTTACTGGATTGATGATATTTTTCTACATAATATTACTTTACAAAATAGGCAAATATATTACTACATAATTTTTAGATTATATTTTTAGGTTATAAGTTAACTGAATAATAGTTTTTGTTATTATTAGAAAATGTTTGTTAATTTTTCGTGATAAAAATATTATTAATTAATTTATAACATAGAAATAGAAACATAATATAAAAGTTAGGGACAAACCCAAAAAAATCATAAAAAATAGTTTTTAATAAAATTTAATTTTCTACTTTTAACTCTATAAAAAAACCTCTTAAACTATATATTTTAAGCAAATAAAAACCATGACAAATCTTTATGGTTTTTTTACTTAAAAAGTATAGTTTAGGAGTTTTTTTATAGAGTTAAAAACAGAAGGTTTAATTTTATTAAAAATTATTTTTCAGGATTTTTTTGTGTTTATCACAAACATTTATAAATCTATAGAAAAATGTTTTAAAATCTGAAATCTCATTATCCTTATCACATTTTTCATCTTTATAGGCATTTTTAGTTGCAACGTGTAAATTTATCGTTAAGTTTGTGCCATATTCTTTCAAAAGTTTTCATCTTCCATATTTTTTCTAGAATTTCACTCTCTTTCTATTCTTCGGCCGGACAACCATCTCAATCCAGTAAATTTGTTTGTTCGGTTCTATTTCTTCGTTCTACCTTAACGAAAAATCTCCTTCATCGGTGATGTCGACGATAGTGGCAATATAAAACAACGCTGAGGAGGTTCGGCGATGTGTCTATGATGTTTTCGTGGGTTTTAGAATGTGGGAACATTTTCCTTGGAGTTCGATCAAGGAGAAATGGCCTAAATTTACCTTTTGAAGTGTTATAATTTCCCCGATGCTTGGTCGAGTGGCTTGAATTATCAAAACCGTTCAATTTAAAAGTTTTGGGTTCTTTTTAAAGTCTCTTGTGATGTCAAAATATAGATTACTCGCCATAAATATTGAAACTATTCTCTAAAAATTATCAATATATATATATAATGAAAATAAAAACAAAAAGGGTTTAAAATGCTCAAGATGCCATCCAAGAAAATGTTTGTTTCTCGAACTTGACCACATCTTCTCTAGAGATGAGAAGTATGTCTTCCCCTAGATTGGGTTGGTCTAGATGTTTAATCTTGATCCTTTGCACGTTGACCGTGAAAGTTTTCTTTGTCCATTGCTTAATTCAACTGTGTCATTAAAGACAACGATGTTAGTTCTAGAAGGACCCAACAAACGAGATTTGAGCTTACCTAAAAATAGCTTCACGTGGGAATTGAAAAGGAGATGATGTCCTTTTCTTTAAATGAGTGTTATAAGATACGTTTATCGTGCCAAGTTTTTCGTTCACTCCTTGTATATCCTTGTATTCTCATAGGCATCCATCCGCAGCTCCTCGAGGTGGTGGTGAAAGTATTATGCCATTTATGTAATATTATGATAGTTTGGGTTTAAGTCGTAATAATTAAAAGTTAATAATTATTTAAGAAACGAAAAACATGTTTTCGTTATCAGATTACACAATCGCAAAATCAAAACCCTAGTTGTCAAAAGAAAAAGAACGAATAACGAAAAACAGTTTTTCATTCTTCCCGAATTCCGCACCAACGGTTGGAAGGCAGATCCGATCTCGGCGTGGATACACGTAGAGGGCTTGCGCTATCAAGTCAATCACATCCGACAATCACACGTTCAACGCGAAAGGTATCACGAAATTGGTTCTATATTTGTTCGTCGTTGAAACCCTGAAAAACTAATCCTTAAACATGACTAGATCTCATATTCGGGTTGATAAAAACATGCTTCCGCATTCCAAATCAACCCAACAGTGGTATCAGAGCGTCTGGTAGTCTGTTTAGGATTAGTTTTTTGAATTTTTGTGAAAATCGGATCGAAAAACGTAAAATTCACGCACGCACAATAACAGCACGCGAACGCGTGAACCGTAAACAAAGGCGCCTGGGCGGCGGCCGAAACCCTAGCCGACTGGACGAGGGTCGTCGATCGCGGGCGAAGGTTCGGCCGGCGTGTCCAGTACCGAGACAGCACTGACTAGGCGACGGGCGGCGGTTTCGTTTTCCTATCGCACCATTCGTGTCGCGTGGGCGAGGGAGAACTCGCGAAGGCCGTCGGGAAGGTCGTGCGCCAGAGTGGCGAGAGGCGATTCGTTCGCGCAAGGGTCTGGAGCAGTTGCGGCGAGAATCGACGAGCGAGAGGGAGAGTCACGACGGTCTGTGGAAGGGCGTGAGTGGCGAATCGACGCGACGGTAAGAGGGCGTGCAGCAAGGAGAATAGGGTTTCAGAAAACCCTAACCGCTCCGGTCAGCCCGAGCGAGTGGTTCGAAGGAGCCCGAGCGAGTGACACACGAGGCGACGACACGAGGGTTTTGGAAACCCTAGCTTATGCTCGTCCGGTCAGGCCGAGCGGGGAGCGGGCGACGCATGAGCCCGAGTGGGCGCGCGTAACCCGCGGGTGAAAATTTAAAAAAAATTAAAAAGGAATATTTTAAATTAAAATTAAAGAATTATAATTTAAAATTAATAATTGAGTTCTTAAACGATAAATTGTTTATCGTTAGGCTTTTCCTTCATCGTAGACATTTTGAATAGGTTCTCGTTTACATGGTACGACCTGACTACCAGGAGACATGTAGTTTAAGAATTCGATTCATACGTCTACGACATCAGATGTCTAGTGGGAGGGAACAATTAGTTTTTGTATATGCCTAGACTACCCGAGGGACATAAACTTAATTGTTATCCGACCATGAGATGAATGATGAACTCAACTATATCGATAGGAACGACCTGACTACCAGGTGACTATACGATATAAAGCCGAAGTGAAATCGCTATAAGTTTTATGGGGATAAAATTTATAAAGAATCTATTTTATATGTTTGGAAAACGTCTTGACTACCAAGGGGCTCAGGCATATAGTTATAGATTGACGCTAATTGGAAATAAGATTTCTAATGTTATCGTAACATTGATTAGCGAATATATCATTTAGATGAAACCCATGTCTTAATGATATATACGATGTTTAACTCTCTGCTATAAAATTTTCCTTTCGTTTTCAGATCTCTTGAGAATGTCTCAGTTCAATTTGCGTCCAATTCTCGAAGGGCAAGAAGCAAGGTAAGATTCTCATGAAAAATGTTTTCATGTTATCTTTGACTACTATTGATTCATCTAGATGGGTATTAGATACCGGCAGCAGTTCTAACGTCTGCAATATGTTGCAGGGGCTGAGGATCAGTAGGAGGTTTAGGAAGGGAGAGTTCAGTCTGAAGGTTGGAAATGGCGCAAGTGTTGTTGCTCTAGTCGTAGGATTGATTTCCCTTATTATGCCTACGGTCAAGACTTTGTTGCTAGACGACTGTTATTATGTTTCGAAGTTTATTTCGAACATAATTTCTATTTCTATGCTTGATAGACGTGGATTTCGAACAGTTTTCAGTAATAACATTTGCTCTATTTATCATGGTGATGATTTATGTGTGAATGGTTATTTGCAACAAGGACTTTATATCTTACCTGATGTTAATGTAGAACAAATTAACATGCATATTTCGGTTCATAAGAGAAAGGTAGATGATCGTCAAAGACAGACGTACCTTTGGCATTGTAGACTTGGTCACATCGGTGAGAAGAAGATAAACAGGTTGCATAAAGATGGTCTTCTAGACCATTTCGATTATGAATCTTATGCGGATTATGAATCTTATGCAACTTGTGAGTCTTGTCTCAGTGGTAAGATGACCAAATCTCCGTTTTGTGGAACCGGAGAGAGAGCTACAGAACTCCTAGGACTTATACATACCGATGTATGTGGACCTATGAGAGTTCAAGCCAGGGGTGGATATTCATATTTCATCACATTCACTGATGATATGTCGAGATATGGATTTGTGTTCTTGATGAGACACAAATCCGAGTCTTTTGAAATGTTCAAGAGATTCCGCAGTGAAATGGAGAAACAAACCGGAAAAAGTATCAAGGTGATGAGATCTGACCAGGGCGATGAATATCTTAGTCATGAATTTGTCGATTATCTGAGGCAAAATGAGATTTTGTCTCAGTGGACTTCTCCTGGAACACCACAGCATAATGGTGTGTCCGAAAGGAGAAATCAGTCTTTATAAGATATAGTCCGATCCATGATGGAGTTCACGGATCTTCCAATAAACTTGTGGGGTTATACTTTAGAAGCAGCTGCTTATATCTTAAATAAGGTTCCCACTAAAACAGTCTCTAAGACTCCATATGAGATATGGAAGGGACCAAAACCAAACCTGAGACACATCAAGGTTTGGGGTTGTCCGGCCTTCGTTAAGAGATTTTAGCCAGACAAGCTTGATGCTAGCTCTGACAAGTGTAGGTTCATAGGATATCCTAAGGAAACTATGGGATATTATTTTTACTCCCGTCTGCGCACAAAGTGTTTGTGGCCAGAACGACAACCTTACTTGACAGGGAATTCCTTGAGGAAGAAATTCATGGTGGGGAAGTAGTTCTTGACGAGATTCAAGAACCCGACGAACCAACACAAGCTCATGGACATGAGATGTCAAATGAGCGTTCTTGGCTGGGTGATATGTTGTTAGGCTCCGGCGCTTCATCTTCAAATGTTGAAGTGACAGTGCCCATTCAGGAACAAGTTTAGGAACCTGTTCAAGAACAAGTCCCACGTTCTCGACGTGCAGGTTGAACCTACTACACAGGTTTTCTTGAGAAGGTCAACACGTTCTCGACGTGCACCTGAAAGGCTTAATCTGATGGTGCAAGAGGACGTGGTCGGTCACAGAGATGACGATCCATTAACTTTCCAAGAGGCTATACAAGGTCCAGATTCTGAGAAATGGTGGAAAGCCATGGAATCCGAAATGGAATCTATGAAGATCAACAAAGTATGGACTTGGGTTGATTCTTCACAGGCTTCCAGACCAATTGGTTGTAAATGGGTTTACAAGAAGAAGACTGGAGCAGACGGACAGGTAGAGACCTATAAAACTCGTCTAGTTTCCAAGGGGTATAGTCAACGAGAAGGGATTGACTATGAAGAAACGTTCTCCCTTGTGGCAATGCTTAAATCTATTCGGATTCTGCTTGCGATAACGGCGTACTATGACTATCAGATTTGGCAGATGGACGTGAAAACAACTTTCCTTAACGGAGAGCTCCAGGAATTGGTTTTCATGACTCAACCTGAGGGTTTCACGTCGCCAACTCAAGGTCATATGGTATGCAAGCTTCAGAGGTCCATTTATGGACTCAAGCAAGCTTCTCGAACCTGGAACATTCGATTTAACAAGGCAGTTGAAGAGTTCAACTTTGTTAGATGCGATGAAGAGCCTTGTGTGTACAAGAAGTTTAGTGGGAGCACGGTTGTCTTCCTTGTGCTTTATGTGGATGACATATTGCTCATAGGAAATGACATTTCGACGTTGCAAAAGACGAATTCATGGTTGTCTGATCAGTTCTCCATGAAGGATCTAGGAGAAGCAACCTATATTTTGGGAATAAAGATCTATAGGGATAGATCAAAGAGGTTGCTTGGATTGTCATAATCTCAGTACATTGACAGTATCGTGAGACGATACAACATGGAAAGTTCCAAGAAGGGATATCTACCGATAGGCACTGGAATTTCTCTTTCTAGGGAGGATTGTCCTAAGACCCCGGAAGAAAGAGAACGTATGAGTCGGCTTCCCTACGCTAGCGCAGCGGGAGCCATCATGTACATGACGTGTAGTAGGCCTGACATAGCCTACACTAAGTGTAGTGAGTATATTTCAGGCAGATCCTGGTGAGGAACACTGGAAGGTTGTTAAGAACATCCTTAAGTACTTAAGAATGACTAAGGACCAGTTCCTCATTTATGGTGGTTCCAACTTGGAGTTAGAACGATTCACTGACACGAGTTTCTCGACAGACAAGGATGACAGTCGGTCCATTTTAGGCTATGTATTTTGTTTGAATGGAGGTGCAGTAAGTTGGAAGAGTTCCAAACAGACTACAATAGCCGATTCGGTGACTGAAGCAGAATATATAACGGCTTGCGAAGCAGCTAAAGAGGCAGTTTTGATGAGAAAGTTCATAGATGAACTTGGTGTGGTACCTTCGATAAAGGAAACTGTTCCTTAATTGTGTGATAACACCGGAGCTATCGAAGGAACCAAGGTCTCATAAAAAATCGAAACATGTTCTGAAAGTTTCACCTGATATGAGAGATCATAACGCGTGAGGACGTGCAAATCCAAAAGGTGAATGGAAAGGAAAATGCAACAGATCCGTTCACGAAGGCGCTTGGGGCAAAGGAGTTTGACAAGCATAAGCTGAGGATCGGATTGAGAGAGATGACTAGCTGGCATTAGTTTATAGACATGTAGCGAGTTGTAATTTAGACATCGATTTTATTTTTAATAATATATGGTATTATTTTATTTGATGAATTTTCATAAGTGGATGATAGAGTCCAAGATTAAATCTGAAATTTGACATTATGATAGAGATCATAATAAAGAGAGTCAAGTTTTTGGTATGATTTAATCTGAATTGTTCTTGTTCGTAGGATCACTACTCGGACTACAGTGATCCGGAAAGAACAACATGTATGTGATAAGTTTCTATGGTGATAGAAACCAGTAGATCTCTTTTACTGAATCACATATATGGGTGATACACATGATGATGTGATCACTGAACTGACCTAAAGGGAGAAAATGCTTAATGGTTAAATAACCAATAAACTGTCATAAGATTTCTCCAGACAGTTAGATAGTTAGTTTTTCCTTAGACCTGAGATCAGCATAGTAACTAGCATCTCAGCTGTAAAGATGGAAGGAAATACTAACGTCAACTTCATCCTGGTTCGTTTTGGGTAAGGTTGTTACTCATATGAGTAAGGATGTTACTTCACGCTATCCGGTCGTTGGGGAGTGTTGCTAGACACCAACCTCGATTAGTTAATTAGTGGAGTTGGCTACCGATTTAGTGATGAACCTACGAGGTCACACGCATACGAGTGTCTCGGTATCTACTTGTGATTGTTAGACAATCAGTGTGGAATGCAGTTATATTCATCCGCTAGCACCGAAGAATATAATTGTATTTGTTTTTTTTTTGGGGTTAGTACATAAGATGTACGGGCAAGTATGTGTATGGAGATACATGTACTTCGACTATTTGAGATATTACGTAAAGGTAAGTGAGAGATTGAAAATATTAAGCCATTTATAAGGTAAGTGAGAGATTGAAAATATTATGCCATTTATATAATATTTTGATAGTTTGGGTTTAAGTCGTAATTATTAAAAGTTAATAATTATTTAAGAAACGAAAAATATGTTTTCGTTATCAAATTACACAATCGCAAAATCAAAACCCTAGCCGTCAAAAGAAAAAGAACGAAGAACGAAAAACAGTTTTTCGTTCTTCTCGAATTCCGCACCAATGGTTGGAAGGCAGGTCCGATCTCGGCGTGGATACGCGTAGAGGGCTTCCGCTATCAAGTCTATCACATCCGACAATCACACGTTCAACGCGAAAGGTATCACGAAATCGTTTCTATATTTGTTCATCGTTGAAACCCCAAAAACTAATCGTTAAACATGACTAGATCTCATATTCGGGTTGATAAAAACACGCTTCCGCACCCCAAATCAACCCAACAGGTAGAGATACAAGACTCTCTTTATGTTGATGTCTTATAGTCATATTTAAAAGCTTTGATTGCTCAATATTCCTTGTGTTGATTCGAGGTGGAGTTGGAAAGCTTTCTCATACACTAGTTGAAATTTTGTTAATCTGATTGGTGTCTTGAAGAAAGTTCTATATGCCCACAATGCGTCATCTAGCTTATGTGCACAGACTTTCCTCAACATTGAGACTGTCTTCTCAAGAATCATTTTTATCTTATAATTAGAGACTTCAACTTGCCTGGTCATTTGAGAATGATACATAGTTGTTATTCGGCGATTAACCTACTACTTCCTCAATAGAATATCGATAACTCTATTCACTAAATGTGTTTTTCCGTCACTTATCACATACTGTGGGACTCCAGACCTTGAAAAGAGAATCCGCTTGAACATCTTCACTACGGTCCTTAAGTTGTTGTTGGGACTCGACATTGCTTCAACCTATTTCGTGACTTAATTAATAGCCACTAAAATATAGATGTTTTTGTAAAAATGATGTAAAAAATCCCATGAAATCTATTCCCCACATGACAAATGATTCTACTTCAAGGATATAGTACTTTGCAATTTCATTACATGGAGAAATGTTTTCCATTCTTTGACATTTATCGCAAGCTGAGATGAATCTATGGATGTCTCTAAACATTGTTAGCCAATTAAGCCTCTCTTGCAAGATTCCCGTAGAGATCTTATAAAAAGAAAAGTGTCTAGCATAATTTGAGGCATGACAATGCTATATGACATTGTGTATATCTTCTTCGGGAATGCATCGTCTCAATAATAATTTTAGATGTCATGAAGGAACTTCTTCTTCCCGTGATAATTTAGATCTTGCGACATAACATTTCACGCACCTAAAGAGTACATATATGAATGACAATTCTTTATTATTGAAACAAGAAGAACAAAAGACAGACCACAAACTACCAAAACGTCATACACAGTAATGGTAACTAAACAATCCATGACTTTGAGTATTCATATTGATTACTGAGGGAAACAGTTTTGGCAATTTAACTATGAATAACTCTGAATGTCATCCTTAAATAAGCAGCGTTAAACATGCTTTAAAAGATTCTAGGTCGTTATACTAATACTGTAACGTCACATAAAAATTTTAATATGATTAATGAAACCATTAAATGTATCAGATATCCTCTCTCATGTTTCTCTCTCATGTTTTGGCAGCAAGACCATCAATGGCATTGACAACCCCAAAAGAGAGGAAAGTGAACCGTTTATACATATATATATAGATAAACAGACTCACACATTCTAATAGAAGATTGATTAGTTTATATAACTAAATCCAAATTATAAAAAAATCGCGAAATATGAGAAACGTTCAACAAAACGAAGAGGGAGACATAATTTAGAGTAAGAGAGCGAAACACCATGGTTCTATCTTCTAGTAAAAGCAAAATGCATAGGTATATAGCATGAAACTAACAAAATTTTGTATCGCCAACGCCTATAATCTCCTATTATAATTTATTTTAAGTAATTTTTATATGAATTTATTTTATATTTTACTTATAATTATGCTTCAAATTAAGTTTTAATGTGATTTTAAGAAATTGATAACTAAACAAAAATCTTATGTGTTGTAGAAACTTTATTTTTCTCTACCATAACAACTCAATTAGCACATAACATAAAAATAAAAATTCTGCAAAACATAAAGATTTTTGTTTAGTTTTCAAGTTGAGGTAGCACTTAAATAATCTCATTGAAAAAAATATTAACCATTCAAATAATAGGTTTAGATAAATAATCATTCTTGAGACTTGTGTGTTGCGAGTTCTCGGATTCATGAATGGAAAAGAGTTAAAACAGAGAAACAACGGAACTGAAATTCAAATGAAATTCAAATCAAAGAAGGAAAACAAAAACCTATAGAAAGACTTCTCATCAGCAAAAAGCGCTACAACTCGAAAAGACAATAACGAGAGAGCAATGAGTTTCAAGTGAAATGCCTACAAGGTGTCTGAACAAGACAACGCATTCAGATAACATATTCAAGATTCCTCACACAATGCATTCATCTGAACCAAAGCAAACACGTAAACCCATTCCTCGACGCATTCTCTTTCCCGATCAACCATCTGTTACTTCTATTATAATAAAGGATATTACTTTCGTGTCAAAAGGGCTATCCTCGTCAATATATGAGCTATTTCGTACGAATTTAATCAAACCAACATCCAAGAAACTATAATACAAAAAATGAATTCTTTTTTGGTTTTCAATTGCCATAAGAAGTTCAAGAATGACCGATGTTACACACGTTCTTCTACTTAAATATGCCAATCGCTAGTAGGACAGAACAAAGAGAACACAAAAACGCATCGAACAGATTTAGACATCAATCACATGGCTCTTATAAGCAAATCAATCATGATGATAATGGAATTCCAACCTGATCAACAAGTATTGATCCCGTCTTTGCAGTCCTTGGTAAGGTTGTAGAACGTCTCCACACGTGTCTTTGCCCTGTAAAATACCTCAGTGTCAACAGCAACTCTCATGTACCCGTCAAACTCAACTGGTTTCCCGTCGTTCAGGAGACTGGTTTCGTTGTACCACTCACTCGTGTTACTCCACAAGTACTTGTAGTCATCAAGCAAGTGAACCTTGTACTGAGAACGCAACTTATCAAAGTAATTATAGAACGGCTCATTCGTGGCAATGTACAAGTTCCTCCATGGCTGAACTATTCCTTTAAGTTTCATCAGAAGAGCATCGGGCGATGTATCTGCGTCCAGATGAGGCCAAAGCTTCTTGTTCTGAGTTTTTTCACCTCTAACTACATGAACTGCATCAAAATCCCAATCCATTTTCCCACTAATTTCAGAAACAATGTTCATTAATCTCTTTGACTTCCACAATGCGTGCCATGGCCTCTCAATAAATTTAGCGGCTTGACCTTCACAAACTCTGTACCAGTAGTTTTCCGGTTCAGGAGCATCAAACTGCCGCCATACAATGGTGCTCCTATCTTTCTTAAGTTCCATTGGTGTCACCTTATACGTCTTCACCTTCCTGATAGGAATTTTCCGCTTATGTGACCGGTCCCATTTCTTCCAGTCTCTTAAAAATTCGCCTTCCTCAACAGTAGAAGCAGACTCCTTTAGATGCTCGAAATCAAAGTAATACCGAAAGTCCTTTCCCTCCTCATCTTTACCGCTTGAGCTATAACTTGAAGACAAGCAAACACTCAAGTCCATCACAAAGGTCCGGTTCAAGTACATTGCTTCCCCTAAACCACACAAGAAACTCCACATATATTGATTCATACCCTTGCAATAATCCCCTCCCCGTGAGTAATACAAATACTTTCCCTTCCTGAAATTTGTCTCCGACCCGAGAGTTGGAATCGTGTCGTTGATCTCAGGATCACGGTCGCGAGCCACCTGTGCAACCTTAGGACTACCTTTGGGTCTACTTGGGCTTGTTCGAACCCGAGGCCTACGTGCATTGACGCCAGAATGCCAACCACTAGCGTGAGACACTATGTAAGTACAATTCTCACCAAATCCAAACTTGAACCTCCTAAAATCTCTATATCTCCTCCAAGACTTCTCTCTTTTGTTCCTAAACCTCCAAGCCACATCACACTCATCTGGGTTAGACCCATTCACAGGATTTTGATACTCTAACAATACGATCGACTTGAATACCTTCAAATTGAACCTCTGAACCGCAATCAACACTCTTGGATCCGAGCAATTCACAACCTTTAGTTCATCACAATCCAAAGATGATTTCACCGTCAGATTCCCAAGTTTCTTCTCCGATTCCTCGATCACTGCCTCCGTGACGGCCTCAGTCATGTTCGTTGGAGAAATTGCCGGAGATGCGGCGATGTCTTCGCCGGTCTTGAGGATCGAGTTGTCGATTTTGAAAGTCGCGTTCTCCGTGTCGGTGAGGAGCTTCGTGAGCGCGGGAGCAGATTCGAGCCATGGGTCTGGAGGCTGATAAGTGATGGCAATTGCTGTAAAGATGAGCACCGTGAAGACGAAAAGAGAGAAACAGACATTGCTGATGAGCTTAATCAGATTCTGAGCGATGGGTTCCGTGGTTAGATCCGATTCCTTCATGGGTTTTCCAGGAAAAAACGAAAACCCGCTAGAGAAGTCCGATCAGAACAGATTCAATTAGAGGCTAAGATTGTGTTTCTGATCACTTCGCAACATGTACCTCTGTTTCGTGTTCAAAGAAAAAAATCAGATCGTGAAGTAAAATTTTACTGAGGGTTTGGTGAGAGAGGAAATCGGAGAAAATGGGATGGACTCCAGCGAACTTCGTGTCTTCGGATATGGAAAAGAAATCGGGTGAAACAAAATTAAAAATAAAATGAAAGGCATAAGCTTTGGTTAGATGTAGCAAACGAAAGGCAGGTGACACTTCACTGCCAAATGATTTAGACACCTTACCATGTGTGCTGTAGGGTTAAAAAAAATCTAAAACCCTATTTTGCTATATGTATTTCAAGTTTAGTATTAGTTTTGAAAACAACCGAGCAGTTTTTTTATTATTTATTTGATTTTTTAAATTTTTATATGTTATATGGATCTAATTAATTAAAATATCACGAGTATATTTCATATATTTATCTAATAATACAACATATGATTTATCAAAATATATTTATATTAAGATACGAGATGAATAATAATTTTTATATTTAAATTTTAAACCATCTATTTCAAGATGTAATGTCAATAAAAATTTCGATTTGTCGAAAATATCATAGAAATAATATAACGGAAGGTTTCAGAGAATGTGATAATATATTTTATGTGAATATATCTCTAATGTTTTTTTATTATATCCGTACCTACATATATTTGAAAAAAATATTGGGTAAAACTCCTATTTTTCCCTCATGTTTACCTACTTTGCTTATTCTTCCCTCATATATCGTATTCATCCTATTCTCTCCTCATGTTTCGACTAACATTCTATTCCCCCTCATGTTTAAAAATTCTGCCTATATCCCCTCCGTTTAAATTCCGTTAAATATTCCAATTTTGATCCGGTTTAGGGTTAATTTTGACCCGGTTTAGACCTAATTTTGATCCGGTTAAGGATTAATTTTGACTAAAATTTAGATCCAAATTTGACCCGGTTTAGACTCAATTTTAACCATAATTTGGATCCAATTTTGATTTTTATCCAAATCCAATCTAAATCAATATGAAATTCAACAAAATTAAACCAAAATTTAAACAAAATTTGATTCTTATCGGTTTATTCGATTTTTGACCCGAAATTAGTATGATTTTTACTCGAATTGTGTACAATTTGACCCAATTTTTATTTTTATACTATTAACAACTCGAATCAATATGAAATTCAACAAAATTAAACCGAAATTTAAACAAAAATTGTTTTTATCGGTTTATTTGGTTTTTAACCCGAAATTAGTATTATTTTTACTCGAATTGTGTACAATCTGACCCAATTTTGATTTTCATACCATTAAAACTCAAATCAATATGAAATTCAAAAAAATTAAATCGAAATTTAACAAAAAATCGATTTTTCTTTAATTAAGGTTTAGTTCGGTTAAAGTTTCATATTGATTCGAATTTTAATCGGATAAAAATTAAAATTGTATCCACATTTTGGTTAAAATTATTTCAAATTATGATCATAATTAATTATAAACCAAGTCAAAATTGGACCTAAATGCTTGTCAAAATTAAGCCTAAACCGAACCAAAATTGGTTTCAAATTCTGGTCAAAATTGAGTCTAAATCGGGTCAAAATTGAGTCTAAACTGGGTCTAAATTAATTTCGGGTCGGGTTGGGTCAAAATTGGGTAAAAACCGGGTTCAAATTGAAAGATTTAACATAACTTTAAATGGAGGGGGTTATAGGCAGAATTTTTAAACA
>CM071870.1:32263536-32280292 GCA_036759665.1 Gynandropsis gynandra | reverse complement strand
CGGGTGCGGCTAGGGCAACTCGTGCAGATTGTGTGGGCTGGGATGATGCCCGATCGGGCATGGCATGTGTGCCCGCTCAGGCAAAAGGCAAAATCGTCGGGAATGCTTGCCCGAGTCGTGCTAAATGGTCTACACAATTGGCCGTAGGTTTTGCCCGATCGTGCAAGGGTTGTGCCCGACCGGGTGAGGCTTTTCCATGCTCAATCTCGTCCCGTTTGTCCCGTGATGATCCCCAAAGTTGCTCCTTAGCTACGTGCATGTTCCTTTAGCTCCAAAATGGTCCAAATACGCGTAAAAACCTGTAAGAACATGAAAAGCACGAAAGCAAGTAAAACGGATACGAAATCATACGTAAAACATCACATATGTATCAAAAACGTCTCCTAAATCGTGCAAGAAATACGTATGAAAACGAGATGATCAGATGCATGGGGTGGATTTTGGTTGAAGTTTATGGTTATTGTAGGGACGAGGCCTAGGATACCATAGACATCCAAATGATCAAAGTTTAGAGTAATTTGAGACTATTTCAAAAGGTGATTTGAAGTTAAGAACCGACGTGGGAAGCCGATTGATGAGATATATGGTCGTTGCACTTGAGAATAGCCAGTATTCTAGCGGAATAGTGGCGTGAGATAAGAGAGTTAGCCCGGTTTCGACGATATGGCAATGTTTGCATTCGGATATGCCATTGTGCTCAGGATTGTGAGGTGGAGATGTTAGGTGAGAAATTCCATGGGTTGAAAGGAAATTTTTAGAGCCATTTATTCACCACCTTTATCTGAATATAAGGTGACACATTTTTATTGGAATTTGTTTTCGACGAGGGCTATGAAACAAATGAAAACATTATTAACTTGAGATTTCTGTTGGAGGGAGTATAGCCAAGTGTATCGTGTGAATTGATCCAACAAAATAACATAATATTTGTAGCCATCGAAGAGGGAACGGGAGACGTCCATACGTCGGCGAACAAAACATCAAGGGGTCATGTAGAGATAATAGATGAAACATGAGACAGATGTTTATGCATTTTATTGATTAAGCATGACTCACAAGACAAAGGTGGATTCGACGAGTGGGATAAAGGTATGGAATGAGTAGAAACTAATTATTTAGAATTTCAAGAGGGGGATGTCCTAACCTAGAATGCCACTCAGACAAAGTGGTACTGACTGGAGAGAACGCATGCGGGGATGTGATGGAGAGAGGACTCTGCGAAGGAGGGTTTGTCGGCTACTCCTACACACCGTTGTTGAGTTCACCCTTGTTTATTAGTGCCCCGTGCTTAGATCCTTCACTTGAAAGTAAAATTGGAAAAATTCGACTGAGACATCATTGTGAGTACAAAGTTGATGTATGGAAATGAGGTTTTTATGCATATGGGGAACACAAAGGACATATTTAAGGGACAGAGAGCGAGAGGAGGATGGAAGAAGCATAGAACCGGTGTGTGAAATCTCAAGATCACTACCATCACTGAGCACGACTCCATCTGGACCGTTGTACGGAGCATGGAGAGATAGATTGGCAAGGTCGGTGGTGATGTGGTGTGAGGCACCTGAGTCAAGTAACCACGTTGAAGAAGAGGACAGGTGATACGAGACGTGATTAGCAGTGGCATGTCATGTTGGTGGTCCCCGAGGGCAAGAGGGCATCACTGGCGATAGAGCCGACGAAGAACGAAGGAGATGACACATTTTGGCGTTGTGTCCATGGATGACGTGATATGATCATGGAAAAAGTCGAGGATGCAATCCGAGCCATGGAAAATGAAGAAGACGCAACCCGTGCTAAAAAGGACGCAACCCGCACTGAGAAGGACGCGACTCATGCTGAGAAGGATGTGACCCACGTTGAGGAGGATGCGATCCATGCTGAGGAGGATGCGACCTATGTTGCCGAGGACGCGCCCTGTGTTGCCGAGGATGCGACCCACGTCGCAATGGACAGGACCCACGCCGCAGAAGAGGCGACCCGAGCTGAACAGAAAGGACGAAAGATGGACGCGACCCGAAAGAAGGACGTTGGTCCCGTGACCCGTGCTAAGGCTAGAGAGGAGGAAGCCTTGATCATACAAGCAGGTCCCGTGACCCAAGCTAAAGATAGGAAGCTCAAGGAGGCTATCGTCGGGATTTCTCACGGTCGTTCACGTTCAAGACAGGTGCTCGAGTCCACAAGGAAGTTCTAACATCTACATCATACTACAAGCCGAAACACAACTCGCAACGATCGATAATTAGAGTAAGTGTTTTGCATGTACTCTTTTTCCTTTGTTGGTTTTGTTCCACGGGGTTTTCCAACGATGGGTTTTTAACGAGACCGTGACTCACTTCCGTGACCTAATTATTGATCCAAGACTTCAAGACAAGTTTGCATAACGAAGACACATTTTATGACTTTGTCTTATTTAAGACTTTGGCAATTTTCTAGGTCATTTGTGTATAGCCTTGCATGGCTACCTAGCATCTATGATGTATTTATGGTCTTTCATGGCCACTTTGACTATATATGGCCATCCATGAGCTTGGTGTAGGACAATTTTGGGTATTTTATTTTAATCTTGATTTTGTTTTGAAGAAATAATCGTGTTGGTGTGTCATATCCAGCAAAACTTGTTGGTTAGTAATATCCATCGTACGTTCATTCTTCGTAGGTGCGTAATATCCTTCGAATTCGAGCCGATGAATCAAGAGCTATTTCGCTACTCTCGTGTGACCATTCGCTTCACCCACCTTGTGCGAAGAGTCGTGCGACTCGGCTGCAGCAAGGCCTATCCATCCAACCTACGTCTAGAGCGTTGTTCCAGTGGGATCGTGTCAAGTGGAGATCAAGGAGCTGCAAAGGAAAGTGGAGGAACTCATGGCCAAGGGACACATCCGAGAAAGCATGAGACCATGCGCCGTGCGCGTTCTACTCGTGTCAAAGAAAGATGGTAGCTAGCGCATGTGTGTTGATTGTCGCGCAATCAATAACATCACGGTGAAGTATCGACATTCTATTCCTAGGCTAGACGACATGCTTGATGAATTACATGGAAGTAGGATATTTTCTATGATCGATCTTAAAAGTGGTTATCATCAAATTAAGAAGAAAGAAGGTGATGATTAGAAAACGACATTTAAAACTATGGTTTGTATGAGTGGTTAGTAATGCCTTTTGGATTGTCAAATGCACCTAGTACTTTCGTGCACCTAATGCATCATGTTCTTCGAGAGTATATAAGTAGGTTCGTAGTGGTGTACTTCGACGATATATTGGTTTACAGTAAAAACTTAGAAGAACACGTTGGTCACCTAGAATCGATCCTAAAGGTACTTAGGAAGGAAGAACTCTATGCAAACATTAAGAAATGTACCTTTTGGATAGATAACATCGTGTTTCTAGAATTTTTTGTAAGTGCAGATGGCGTAAAGGTGGACGACGAAAAGGTTAAAGCCATTTGGGAATGGCCGAGCCCAAAGACCGTCGGGGAAGTCCGAAGCTTCCATGGACTCGCGGGTTCTATCATTTTTTTGTAAAGGACTTTAGTACCTTGGCCGCCCCTCTCACCGAAATCATCAAGAAAAACTTTGGATTCACGTGGGGAGAAACGCAAGAGGAAGCATTCCAAACGCTGAAAGAGAAGCTTACCCATGATCCGTTATTAATTTTATCGAATTTTTTTAAGACATTTGAAATCGAATGTGATGTGTCCGGTGTAGGAATTGGTTCAATCTTGATGCATGAATGGGAACCATTTGCTTATTTCAGCAAGACGTCTGGAGGCGCAATCCTCAACTGTGCCACGTACGATAAGGAGCTTTACGCGCTTGTGAGAGCATTGCAAATGTTGCAGCATTACTTATGGCGTTTTCGAGCCCGGATGCGAATGATTTTTAAGCCTGACAATCAAGTATGGAACCATTTGCAAAAGGAGCGATTCCCAAACAAGAGAAAACCAAAATTGATGCCCCAGATTAGCGAACCCTTCACAGTGACCAAAAGAATCAGCAACAATGCCTACCAACTCGACTTGCTAGGTAAGTATATTGTGAGTCCCAACATTAATGTTACTAACTTGGCACCTTCTGTCACAGATCAAACAGATTTGAGGACAAATCCTTTCCAAGTGGGAGGGCATGATATGATCCTGGACAACTTCGAGGACGCAACCCGAGCCGTGGTAAATGAAGAGGACGTGACCCGTGCTGAAAAGGACGCGACCCGCGCTGAGAAGGCGTGACCCGTGGTGAAAAGGACACGACCCACGCTGAGGAGAACGCGACCCATGCTGAGGAGGACTCGACCTATGTTTCCAAGGACGCACCCCATGTTGCCGAGGATGCGACCCGCATCGTAAAGGACACGATCCGCACTGCAGAAGAGGCGACTCGAGCTGAACCGAAAGGACAGAAGATGGACGCGACCCGTGCTAGGGCTAGAGAGGAGGAAGCCTTGATCATACAAGCAGGTCCCGTGACCCGAACTAAAGTTAGGAAGCTCAAGGAGGCTATCGTCGGGATTTCTCACGGTCGTTCAAGTTCAAGACAAGTGCTCGAGTCCACAAATAAGTTCTAACATCTAAATCATACTGCAAGCCTAAATACAACTCGCAACGATCAATAATTAGAGTAAGTGTTTTGCGTGTACTCTTTTCCCTTTGTTGGTTTTGTCCCATGGGGTTTTCCAACGACGGGTTTTGAATGAGGCCGTGACTCACTTCCATGACCTAACTATTGATCCGAGACTGCAAGCTAGTCCTCAGAATGAATACACATTTTACGAGTTTATCTTATTTATGACTTATTTTCCATGATGGGAAGGATTGATGGGAGGGGTTGAGTTTGAAGCAGATCGGCTTCATGGTTGAGAAGTTTCTCGTGGAGTTCAACAAAGGAGTTTGACAAGTCTTTGGCGTTAACAACATCTTTGATGGTTTTGTAGTCAACCCCTAGGCCAGCAAGGATGAGTTCAATGAGGTCTTCATGATTCATCAATTTGTTAAGAAGCGCGAGGTCAACGATCTTCACTTTGATGAAGTTCATATAGTCGTCGATGGATTGAGATCCCTTGGTTTGGCGACGCATTTGATCTTTTATTTGCTTCATATGTCCTCGGCAAGATCGGCCATACTTGGAGGAGAGTGTTATCCAAGCCAATGCAGACATCAGAGTGGACGCAATGAAGCCTTGGCAAGAGAGGGAGATTGACCCGAGAAGGGCAGTAAAGATTAGACGATTCTGACAAAACCATGGGTTGTACATAGGTGATGTGGTTAATCTCAAGTAATAATTACCTAGAGTAATGCTTCCACAAGAATACGGATCGTATAGTGCTAGGGTCGAACACAAGGATTTGATGCAACTCTAAAGCTAGTAAACTAATGAATAAGACGCGTGGAATCAATAAGTGATGGGAATGCGAATGAAACTAAATTAAAGTAATTAACGGGTTAAATTCAATGCACTAAGCACCACAGGTTTCGAGAGATGCACAATGATGCAACGAAGTTCTAACAAGATCATGGTTATAGATATCGTTACGTATTCGCGGAATTCAAGCTCTTTCCTAGGGAATGACTCTCCCGATGCCTAAAGCCACTGTCTAGCATGCATACTACCAATCTCCCAATTGTGTAATCTCACCTACTAGATGCATTAAGATCACTATCCTAATTCTTAAGTTCAATTAATCGGCCGACCAAGGTTCTAAATCAATTGAGACTTCATATCATGGCTACGTTCAGAAAATCCAATTCATCTCCGAATGCAATTAGATTTGTATAATCATTTACTCAACCTACCAAAAAGAATAAAAGCATTACGAGCAACCAATCAATCCGAAATGAACAAATGATATAGCCAAGCATTAAGAACATAACTTCATTATATATCTGCAAAGCACTCTAACCCGTGGCTATGGACCTACTCGGACATGAACTTAGAAAATAAAACACAAACGATAACTAAATTCAACATGGATAAAGAATGAGATCCCTCCCTATTCTATTACCGACGTCTTCAACAGCTCCTCTGTGCTCCGGCATCGTCGCCCCGTCCTAGCCCTTGTATGTGTTCTGCACTCTCTATTCTCTCTCTACGTGTGGTCTGCTTTTCTCTCTAATTTTCTATACGAATTGGGCTGCTGAAGCTCTCCCATTTTAGCCCTATTTCTCCTTTTTCCTTTCCTCTAATCTTTTTTCTTTGGCAGTCCTCTTTCTTTCCTCTCTAGTGGTTGGAATTTCCTGTTTCTTACAATATCTGCAGTTTTCCTTTTCCGAGTTTTTCCATCTCTTTTTTTTTAGTCTTGTGTAATCGTCAACGTTTCCTCTTTATGTTCCATCCATGTAGCTCACCTTCCTCTTCTCCTCTATCTTTGATGGTTGCAGTTTCCAATTCTCGTGTAGCGACAATCTTTCCATTTTTGTGTAAGCACTTTGAAGTTTACATTTTGTTCTAGCAACTTGCTTCTATTTTATGTAAACCATGTTTCCTTTTCATGCTCCAACCGTGCTCTTCTTACTTTTTTTCTAGCAACTGAAAGTTTTCATTTTTGTTAAAACCACTGATAGTTTCCATTTTTGTCAGTAGCCATTGTTTCCATTTTTTTGTAAGCGGCCATTGCTTCCATTTCTGATGCGCGACTGGATCGTGCGTTCCACTCGGTTGTGCGGATGAATGCCTTAGATCCCGTAGACGGATAGAGGAACATTGGACCAAATCTCAGTGAGACCGTCCAAAACCCTTGAGCATATGCACCTCTAGATTTCTTTGGACAATAGAAGACGCCACAAGCAACCGTGGTTCGTTGCTTGATAAGTCGAATCGAGCAAGTCCTGGACTTGATCGAGTTGTGTGAGATGAATCTCTCAATCTCAAGAACAATGAGCTGAGCTTGTTTGATCTGTATTTGGTTCGAAAATCACTTATTTTTTTATTCATGCGTGCCTCCTTAAAAAGAAAGAAGGCCAAAACAAACTTCCCACATTACACTCCTATTCAAAAGTCTAAGACTCTTATTGACCACCAATCTTCCTAGATTTTATTCCTACTGAAAATGCACGAAATAAGCCATAAATTATAGGTGTTCGTGGTGCAATTTGAATTCAAATTTGAATTTGAATGACACAAATCCAAGACACTTCCTCTTGATGGGTCTTTGTGTGGTCCATGGGCTTGTGAGGCTTTAAACCCTTCAAATGATGTTGCTGTTCAATCTCTTGGGCTTCTAAGATGTCTTGAATCTTCTCTTGTGTAGCCTCCTGGCCTTAGATCTAGTCCCAGGCCCCTTCAACATGCTTGAAACCTCGGAATTTGGCTCTAAGTGTGCACTAGAGGTCTCGTCGGAAACGTTGCCGGAATGTCACCGGAAAAGTGACGGTCCGGTAGTGATACGGTACTCATCTAAAACCTCTTTGAGTGCTGGTTCCAATTGTCTTTGTTTCATCGAATTTGGACTTCGGAAAGGCCTCAATTAGGTGTTTCGTACAAAGTCTCATCTCCGAGTTAGCCGGCCCGCGAATATCGGACGCGACCGTTAGTCGTAAGTCTCGTCAACGGTCCGCATATCCGCATCCTTGTAAGCTTCACGCACGTCCTCGTCAGCGTCCCACACGTCCTCATCAGTGTCCCGTGCGTTCACGTGATTGTCTTTCCCATTCGACCCACCCGTTCCATCCGTCTATTCGAGGCTTGCTTTCTTTGTGATATCCTCATCAATTTCTCTTCTCCGGTTTATGATTCTTTGGATGCTGGCCGTGCATAGCTGATAGGAGAGTGGTTTTGGTTAATTTTGCTTCATTTACTCGTGTTTGTGCCCAACATTCCCTGCAATAACACGAGAACGCTAAAAGATGAATAAATGATGCTTTAATGCTTGGTAAAGTTCAAGTGAATGATGAAACTAACTATAAAGAGAGACTAAAATACTATAATAAAATAGACATCATCAAACTCCCCCAGACTTGAATCATTGCTCGTCCTCAAGCAATACTAGAACTAAGCAAGAGAGGAGTTAGGCAACAACCGGAAACTAGCACAATCAACTCGAAAATTCAGCCACCCTACGCAACAACGCGTCACACGAACATAGATCTAAGTGCACCGAATTTAGACCACTATCTGCCGAAAGTCACTAGCCGTGCAATCCTACACATATCCTAAGTACATTTCACTAACCCCTAGACAACATCCAAGTGATCTCCATACCTATTCTAATGCACAAACAGTTCGATACCATTCTTAAGAAAATTATCATTCTTTTTGTTTTTCTTTCTTGTTCAATTCTCTTCTTCTTCTTTTCGGTTTCCACTCATTTTTTTTTCAAAATTCACACTCGGTTTCTAGGACGTTGAAGTTGAAGAGGACAACCTTCTACTTCCAGGTTGCCAATTGGCACACTCATAAGGTCTTTTAACCTTAGCGGTATGAAGAGGTTGCATCATTGCTGATTTTTTCCTTCCTTTTCTTCTTTTGATTGAACTATTGTGACTACGCATCGACTCTAACCCTTAGGATGTAGAAAAACCGTCTCGACCCACCACTTAGACCCGAACCATCAATGTTGATGCACTCATGTCAATGTAGGGCTGAAAACGTTAAAGAACTTAGTCTATTGACAGCGGACTGTAAGTGCATGGAAATATAATGATCGAAACGAAATAAAGAATGAAAGGTATGCTCGGAGATATAAGTGCTTGGGATTGAAGCCTAAGTAGAGAAATACAACTATAGGCTATGGATTCGTGCACGACCACTAACTAATCGATATCTAAAGGTATGTTTTAACAAACCTAGACTTTTGTTCCTGATTCGGCAAAGTTGCGCAGAGGTGACTAAAGATCAAAATTTCTTGTACTTTATCCATCCGTCTAATCCTAACAAAACTAACGTAAAAGCAAAAAAAGAAAAAACAAAACGAAGAACTCAACATCTAAATCCTAGTCACAATCATGAAATTCGAAGAATACCCCCAGACTTGAACGGAACACCGTCCCGGTGCTCAAAACCTAAGAGAAGGACTAACATGCAAAAACTCGGGAAAAATAGGATAGATAGGAACGTGTGCACCTGATGCGTGCTTTCTGTCCCGAGTTGATGCAACTGGGCGTTCGCGTCTTTCCTTATGGTGCTGATGATGTCGAAGTGGAAAACCTGTAACAAAAGTCACACAATCCGAAGGAGACAGTATGATACATCGGGGTTGTTGGTAAGGAGCATACTTGTGAAAAGAATAAGAGTCGAATTCTAGAAAAAATTAAAACGAAATAACTAAAAGGATATGAGACTTGGGTCGCCTCCCGAGAAGCGCTTGTTTAAGGTCACGAGCCTGACCAAAACACTCTACTCATGTGTTGGCTCCGACAGAACGAAGACAGTTCGATTGCTGTCCATGTTGTCAGCGTTGTAGAGTTTCAAACGTTTGGCGTTCACTTTGAATGTGTTGTCGTTTCCCATCAGCTTGATAGCACCATGTGGTGAGACGCTTTTGATTGTGAACGGCCCGAACCGGCGTGACTTGAGTTTTCCTGGAAAAAGTTTCAAACGTGAATTGTAAACAAGTACTCGGTCATCTACCTCGAATGTCCGCTAGACTATGTGTCTGTCATGCCACTTCTTCGTGCGCTCCTTTTAGATCTTTCCGTTCTCGTACAAATGGAGGCGTATCTCCTCTAGATGATGGAGCTGTAGCATCCGTTTCTCAGCAGCTGACTTGTAATCATAATTAATTGCTTTGATCACCCAATATGCTCGATATTCTAACTTGACAGGTAGATGGCATGCCTTACCGTACACTAGTTGAAACGGAGTCATTTCGATTGGCGTTTTGAATGCTGTACGATAAGCCCATAATGCATCGTCTAGTTTCAGTGCCCAATCCTTCCTAGACTTAGAGACCGTCTTCTCCAAAATCGACTTGATCTCTTGATTAGAAACTTCAACTTGGTCGCTGGTTTCTGGGTGATATGGTGTTGCTATCCTATGTCGAACACTGTACTTCTTCAACAGCCCTTCTATGATGTGGTTCACGAAATTCTTACCTCCATCGCTGTCCACAACCCTCGCGACTCCAAAACGTGGGTATATGACACGTTTGAACATCTTGGTTACTGGTTTGGAGTCGTTGGTTGGACTTCCCAAAGCTTCTACACACTTCGTTACGTAGTCCACCGCGACTAGTATGTAGAGGTTTCCGCACGAGGACAGGAAAGGGCCCATGAAGTCTATTCCCCATACATCTAATGGCTCGACCTCTAGAATATATTGTTGTGGCATCTCATGGCGTCTAGAAATATTACCCGTTCTTTGGCAATTGTCGCATGATGCGACATAGTTGTGGGTGTCCCTTAAGAGTGTAGGCCAATAGAAGCCCGCTTGCAGCACCTTTGCAGCTGTCTTGGCTGCAGCAAAGGCTCCTCCATAGCTAGAGGAATGGCAACGTGATAGTATGTGTGGAGCTTCTTCTTCGGGGATGCAACGTCTAAAGATTCCGTCTGTGCCTCTTTTGAAAAGGTACAACTCATCCCAATAGTAAACCTTGACGTCATGGAGAAACTTCTTTCTCGCATTGTAATTCAGCCCCTCCAGTAGTACTTGACATGCTAAGTAATTCACAAAGTCAGCATACCATGGAGTGGAAGTACAAGTCAAGGACATTACCGCATCATCTCGGAGATAGTCGTCGATAGGAATGCACTTGGGGATTTCAAGGCGTGAAAGATGATCAGCTACCCCATTCTCGGTTTCTTTCCTATCCCTTATTTCAAGATCGAACTCTTGCAGGAGTAATATCCATCTAATGAGCCTCGGCTTTGCGTCTTTCTTGGTGAGTAGGTAATGTAAGGCAGTATGATCCGTGTAAACTATTACCTTGGAGCCAACTTGGTACGAACGGAACTTTTCAAACGCAAAGACGATTCCAAGTAACTCCTTCTCTGTTGTGGAGTAGTTGCATTGGGCATTATCTAAAGTTCGACTAGCATAATAAATGGCGTGCAACATCCGATGCTTTTGCTGTCCCAACACTGCCCCAACCGCATAATCACTCGCATCGCACATGAGCTCAAACGTAAGCTCCCAATTCGGCGGTTGTATGATGGGTGGAGAAACCAACGCCTTTGTCAACTTTTCAAATGCAGCTCGACATTCCGCTGTAAACTCAACTGGTACATCTTTGCCTAATAGATCAGTGAGGGTTTTAGATACCTTCGAGAAATATTTGATGAACCATCTATAGAACCCCGCATGACCTAGAAAACTACGGATGGCCTTAAAAATCCTAGGAGGTGGCAGCTTCTTAATAACCTCTATTTTTTTCTTATCTACCTCTATTCCCCTTACCGATATCTTATGCCCCAACACGATGCCCTCGCAAACCATAAAATGACACTTCTCCCAATTCAACACAAGATTCGCTTCTACGCACCTGTCTAACACTTTACACAGATTGGTTAGACAAACATAAGGTCCATGAACCAAGAAATCATCCATTAACATTTCCATAATTTTTACTATTTAGATCAGAGAAGATAGAGGTCATGCACCGCTGAAAAGTAGCAGGTGCATTACACAAACCAAAAGGCATCCAACGATAGACGAATGTACCGAAGGGGCATGTGAACATCGTCTTTTCTTGATCGTTCGGATGGATTGGTATTTGAAATAAACCTGAATAACCATCAAGAAAACAAAAATAGGAGTGAAGAGCTAAACCTTCCAGCATTTGATCAATGAAAGGTAAAGGAAAGTGATCTTTCCGAGTGTTAGCGTTCAGCTTGTGGTAGTCAATGCACATGTGCCATCCCGTGACCGTTCTTGTTGGAATCAGTTTGTTGTTTGCGTTTGGGATAACAGTGATACCTCCTTTCTTCGGAACTACCTGTACAGGACTCACCCACGCACTATCCGATATAGGATATATAATTCCGGTGTCTAACGTATAACCTATTGCATCCCTATACTTCCTAAGAGCTTCTAGCAATCGTGCTTTTTGGGATTAGTCTAAGTTATCATTCACTATCACGGGATAAGTAGAATCCAGTCCAAGGAATTCGTACCTCAACCCTTTTGGTAAGGGTTTCAACTCCACTTTTGGGGCTTTGTCAACACTCCAGTGATGTTTTGGACGCTTGGTTTTGCTATTAGGCATATCGGAAGTGGTTGAACTCGCGTTGTAAGCTGCTTGAGGCGCATTGGAATCTGTTTGCAATGTGCGGAGGTTTGTGCACTGGTTTATGACGTTATCTTGACTTGAATCCATGTCCATTTGAGTTGGGTTGATGTGTTTTTGAGTTGAGAAGTCTTCTTGATAAGGATTGTCCGAAATTCCATCTCTTTCTTGGGTTACAACCTGCTGTGCTCGGATCGCACAGAAATCTGCTCAAAGTGCGTCTAACTCGGTGTTCGAGATCTCTTTTGGTTTTCCGTCTCTAGTTGCTAAAAGAGCCATCTCAAGAGAATCCATGTTCCCAAACTCTTCGATAACTTCCTCGGCTAGTTTCTCTAAGACGACTATGTAGAATACCGAGTCCACCATACAAGGCTGTTTGAGCGTGTCGTTCAAATTAAACTCCACTTCTGCATCTCTGAACTTCAGAGTCTACCTTCTGCACAATGTATGATCGTCTTGGCCGTATTAAGAAACGGTCTACCGAGGATGTTTGGGTTGTCCTCCTCCATATCCAAGACGATGAAGTCGACCGGGACGAAGAACTTCCCAACTTGCAAAGGCACGTCTTCCAGCATGCCCTCTGGTATTCTGACACTTCGATCAGCCATGGTGAGCGCCATTCGTCTAGATTAGTGCATGGTTAATTTTTCGTATGCTTGCTCCGACATCGATTAGTGCATGGTTAATTTCATAATCTCCTATTTTTCAAGGGATCACCAATATACCTGGATCAGGCATCTTCCTGGGTAGCTTTGGATACAGCATCGAGTTAGTCACCATAACGGTTTCCGTCTCCACATCTCGCTTGTTTGCTAGTACGTCTTTGAGGAACTTGGCGTATAAAGGCATCTTCTTAACCGCTTCGTGGAATGGAATAGTGATGTGCATCATCTTCAACATCTCAGAAAACTTTGCAAATTTAGCATCCTCGTTATTTTTGCGTTGGCATTGAGGGAACGACAAAGGAGGAGGCCTCGGTTTGGGTTTGACGTATTTCAGCTCCTCTTCCTCCTCTTTCTGATCTTCGACATTGCTGCCCTTTCTTGCTACTGTACTAGATGATTCTCACTTTTCAAATGTCGAATGAGTAGGCTGATCCAATGTCTTACCACTCCTTAAGTGAATGGCATTCATTTGCTCATGAGGATTTGCTTCCGGTCGCCCCGGTAGAACTCCTTGTCGTTGAGAGGAGTTCGCAGCGAGTGTGCAACTTGAGTATCCAAGATCTTTAGGTGTTTCTTCATCTACACAAATTGTTTCTTTACCTCTTCATATTCTGCTCTCATTCCTCTAGACTCGTTGTATAGATCTTTTGTCCTTGTAAGAGTTGAGCTAGCATAGATGTAATATCGGTGTTAGCTTCTTGTCGTGGAGGAGGAGGCACATGTGGCTGGTAATTCTGGGTTTGGGGCTGCGTCCTTGGCTGGAAGTTCTGATTCCTTTGCATTACTCGTGGATGAAAGTTTCGCGATAGTTGTTGTGCGTTAAATGCTCAGTCGGAATTCTTGTAGGAGAAAATTTGGTGATTTCTCTATCTAGGATTGTACGTGTTTCCTAAAGGCTGGTTGTTGCTCACGTAGTTCACTTCCTCGTACCCTTGTACTTCATGATCCTCTAATTGCTCTGAATATTGTGGAAGATGTGATTTGGATAGAAGATTGTAAATTCCAGCGACTTGATACTTCATCTCGGCTAAACTGGCACATAGAGCATGTGTGTCGTTCACATGAGCTACCCTTGATGGAGCGTTTCGATTGTATTCTCCAACGGTGTTGCTGCCTTTATCAGTCATACGACCGATTAGGTCCTCAATCTATGGAAATGTGAGGTTACTCAAGGAACCTCCAGATGCGGCTATGATCAAAATCCTCGTGTTATCCATGAATCCTTGCAGAAAATTATGTATGAGATAACCCTGATCCATGCCATGATGTGGGAAAAGGTGTTGACAGCCTTTGAATCGTTCCCACGCTTTGTATATACTCTCACATGTCCCTTGAACGAACATGTTGATTTAATTCTTGGCAAGCTGAGCTTTACTCTGAGGGAAGAACCGTGTCATGAATTTCTCTTCTAGTTGTTCCCATGATCGTATGGAATTCGCCGGTTGGGAATACAACCAATCTTGCGCCTTATCCTTCACTGAGAATGGAAAGGCAGCTAGCGTGACGTCCTCATCCGAGATTCCATCTCCGGTTCTGATAGTTTTGCAGAGCATCTTAATGTCAGTAAGATGCTGGTTCGGATCCTCGGTGGGTCTCCCTCTGAACGCTACGTTACCGAGCATCAAGATGAATGCCTGTTGTAATTCCACGCGAGCATCTCTCCTAGTGATGCATGACAAGAGTTGTGTATGCCTAGGGACCGTGTATGATCCATAGGTTATCGCTGGTTGCATTTGTGGTGCTTTTGGTTGCATTTGTGGCAGGTTCAAGTGTCAACGTTCTGCCATTAACTCTTCTTCGCTCTTGTCTACAATCTTTGGTTTGATTACTATCTCGGGTTGGAAGTCTAGGTGCACTTGTGTGTTATCGACCGGTTGGCTTGCACTAGCTCTCGTTTGTCTCCTTAATTCTCTGAGTGTTCTATTGATATCTGGATCGTAAACTAGATCAGCACTTCCGGTACCTCTCATGCACAAGATAGCTGCACGGGATAAGAAAACAAAACACAAAATTCGCGTGAGTTCCAAGAAGTAACGAATTTGACTCAAAACAAAAGAAAGAAAATACGAAAAAAACAAATAAGACTCCAGAAAGGACTATGTCCTAATCCAAAGTATCCTAACACTAAAGCCGTAATCAAGTCCCCGACAACGACAACAAAAACTTGATGTGGTTAATCTTAAGTAATAATTGCCTAGACTAACGCTTCCACAAGAATACGGATCGTATAGTACCAGGGTCAAATACAATGAATTGATGCAACTCTAAAGCTAGTAAACTAATGAATAAGACGTGTGAAATCAATAAGTGATGGGAATGCAAATGAAGCTAAACTAAACTAATTAACGTGTTAAATTCAATGAACCAAACACCACAGGTTTCGAGAGATGCAAGATGATGCAACGAAGTTCTAACAAGATCATGGTTATAGATATCGTTACGTATTCGGGGAATCCAAACTCTTTCCTAGGGAATGACTCTCCCAATGCCTAAACCCACTATCTAGCATGCGTACTAGCAATCTCCCAATTGTGTAATCTCACCTACTAGATGCATTAAGATTGCTATCCTAATTCCTAATTCAATTAATCGACCGAACAAGGTTCTATCAATGGAGATTTCATATCATGGCTACGTTCAAAAATCCAATTCATCTCCCAATGCAATTAGATTATTATAATCATTCATTCAAGCTACCAATAACAATAAAAGCATTACGAACAATCAATCAATCCAAAACGAACAAATGATATAACCAAGCATTAAGAACAAAACTTCATTACATATCGGCAAAGCTCTCTAACCCATGGCTATGGACCTACTCGGACATGAACTTTGAAAACAAAACAAAAACGATAACTATATTCAACATGGATAAAGAATGAGATCCCTCCCTATTTTATTAGTGACGTCTTCAACAGCTCCTCTGCGCTTTGGCTTCGTCGCCCCCTCCTTGCCCTTGTATGCGTTATGCACTCTCTATTCTCTCTCTACGTGTGGTCTACTTTTCTCTCTAATTTTCTGTACGAATTGGGCTGCTGAAGCTCTCCCCTTTTAGCCCTCTTTATCCTCTTTCCTTTTAATCTTTCCTTTTTGGCCGTCCTCTTTCTTTCCTCTCTAATGGCTGGAATTTCCTGTTTCTTACAGCATTTGCAGTTTTCCTCTTCCGAGTTTTTCCATCTTTTGTTTTTCCATTCTTGTGTAATAGTCAACGTTTACTCTTTATTTTACAGCCATGTAGCTCCCCTTCCTCTTCTCTAACCATATTTTCTTTTGGTTTAAGCAGCCAGTACGTTCCTTTTCTTGTTTTGCTAAATTTCCTTTTTGGCCAGTTTCCATTTTCTCGGTTTCTATTTTCTTCAGCAGCTTGTATTTTCTATTTCTCTTTGTATTGCTGCCTTCTTTCTTGTTCTTGCATTTCCATGAATTTTTCGAGCAGCCATTTCCATTTTCTATCTTTGATGGTTGCAGTTTCCAATTCTCGTGTAGGCGGAAATCTTTCTATTTTTGTGTAGGCGGTTGGAAGTTTATATTTTGTTCTAGCAACTTGCTTCTATTTTATGTAAACCATGTTTCCTTTTCATGCTACAACTTTGCTCTTCTTACTTTTGTTCTAGCAACCGAAATTTTCCATTTTTGTTCCAACCACCGAAAGTTTCCATTTTTGTAAGCGGTCTTTGTTTCCATTTTTTTGTAAGCGGCCATTGCTTCCATTTCTCTCTTCCGGTTTATGATTCTTTCGATGCTGACCGTGCATAGCTGATAGGAGAGTGGTTTTGCTTAGTTTTGCTTCATTTACTCGTATTTGTATCCCGATATTTCATTTCCTGTAATAATACGAGAAAACACTAAAAGAGGACTAAATAATGCTTTAATGTTTGGTAAAGTTCAAATGAATGATGAAACTAACTATAAGAAGAGACTAAAATACTATAATAAAA
>CM071870.1:32246752-32261351 GCA_036759665.1 Gynandropsis gynandra | reverse complement strand
TTCTCTCACGGGAGGTAATCCATCGGTAATCTCCTCTGGAAACACTGATGCGTTCGAAGTTAAACAATATTAACCTAAACTACCCGCAAGTGCACGACACGTGTGTAATACTCTTGTTGTCGATCCCACAGGGACAATATAGCACAAACTAAACTCAACCTACGAATCAAACTTGCAAACAACGAAATATTGGTTTTAATAATGAAATAAATAAAAACAATAAACTAACGAGTTCATTAACAATGAGACAAACGTTCTAGGATACGGTTTCACCACAAGCCTTCTGAAACCAACAATCAACCTATCTAATTATGCATTCTTTATCAAGTTATCCAAGACAGACGATCCTAATATGATATCTAACCTCTCTCAAAGGCATACACACGTGATCTAGTCAAATTATCCCTTACTTTCGTGACTGACATCTTAAAAGGGGCACCAGACAAGTGTCTGGGATGACTCTGACTCATGACAACAAAAACAAACTAAATCTAAACTATGAACTATGAAATCAAAGTGAAAAATAAAAGAAAATGAAACGAAGTAACCTGAAAAACTTGAGCTGCTCCCCCATACTTGAATTGAATGGCATCCTCAACATGAAGCTCCGATGGAGGGTAAGGAAAGTCAAGTCACGTTTGTAATTTTTTTTTTGTTTTTTGTTTTTTTTAATAAATAAACCGAGTCTTAAACTAAATAACTACGAAAAGTAGAAAACAAAGTGCTGGGTTGCCTCCCAGAAAGCGCTTATTTAACGTCTTTAAGCTTGACGTCTTCATGCTTCATGTGTGTTAAGCTTGACGTTTTCATGCTTCATGTGTGCGTGACAGGTGGATCGAAAGGGGGATGGAGTTTCCACTTTCGATTGGTTGAGTGGCTTGGTAGAGTTTTAGTCTCTGTCCATCAGCTTTGAATGTTCCATCCATCTTGTTCCAAAGTTCCACTACTCCATGCGGGGGTACCTCTCCTACCCGAAAAGGACCAAACCAATAGGACTGTAGATTTCCCGAGGAAAGCTTAAGACGAGAATTGAAAAGTAGAAGTAAGTCATCTAATTGGATCTTCTTGTCGTGCCATCCCTTAGCGCGGTCGTCGTTCGCATTGCGGATCATTGTCATTGCTTCTTTCTTTGGCACGTCATGCACAGGTTTCATCCATTCGTTGTCCGAGGTTGGATACATGATATCTACATCAAAAACTTTTATAATCTCTTTTTCCATTACATCTTTCAAGTTCGGGTGCAGGCTCCTTTGAGCTTCGATGGAAGGTTTGTGGCTCTCCTCCATAGAAATTCCATGCATACATATTGAAGAGCTTACTCTCCTACCCTTCTTTAGGAGAGTTGTTAGCTTTCTCATCTCATTTGCGCTCAAGTTAGCATTTATAATGACATGATATGTTTTATTGGGTTCAATGTACTCATATTGAAAATAAGTAGGAAGAGTTTCGAGCTTAAATTCAGACGCTTTCTCCATTGTGAAATCATCATGTGTTTTGTGTGGAGTCTCCTCATGGGGGTCGTCCTGTAGTGCTTCAATGGCACTCATAAATTTTGTGTAGAGCTCGGCTTCTTCGTCTGTGAGTCTTGCATTCCTACAAACCTTCTTCAAACATCTCTCAAGAGTGTCAGAGATACTTACCGGATTAAGCGTGTCATTCGCCGAGTCTTCCAACAAGTCAACTCTAAAGCAAGATTCCTTGAAGGAGGGTCCATTCATAGAGCTGGAAAAGTTGAACTCTATCTTCTCATCTCTTACACGTAAGGAGAGCTTTCCTTGTTGTATGTCTATCATGGCACACGCAATAGCTAAGAAAGGTCTACCAAGAATAATGGACAAACATCTTCCTTTATGTCAAGTACAACAAAATCAGTAGGAATTGAAAGATTACCTACCTTGGTGGGAACGTTTTCAACAAATCCCATCGGATATCTTACCGAAAGATCATCAAGTCGCAGAGACATCTTGGTAGGTTTGAGATCTCCGAAGTTCATCCGCTTGAAGAACGAATGTGGCATGAGCTCACGCCTACTCCTAAATCACACAAAGCTTTATCAATGTCAATATTACCTATTGTGCATGAAATGGAGAAGCTTCCAGGGTCCTTCAACTTCGGGGCAGCTTGTTTTGAAGAATAGCGTTGCATTCCTCGGTGAGTGCTACCGTCTCACTCTCTTCTATGAGCCTATCCTTGGAAAGAACCTCCTTGAGGAGTTTGGCGTGATTAGGCATTTTTTTGGAGGGCTCCCATAAATGGGATGTTGATGTCGAGCTTCTTGAGGCCCTCTAGAATCAGCCTACTCTCTCTTTGTTCTTGTTGCTCACCAACCGTTGAGGAAACGGTATTGGAAGTTTGTACGCCGGTGCAGCTACATATGGTTTTTCCAAATCTAATTCAATTCCTTCCATAATTGCAATGATGCCTTTGCCTTTTTCCATAGATGTTCCAGCAACTTTCTCTTGCTCTTTGGAGGGTGGGTGCTCAATCACATCACTGTTGCACAAAGTAATAGCGTTTACGTACTCTCTTGGGTTTGGATCGGGTTTTCTAGGAAGTTGTCCGGATTCTGAGAGGATGAGGCAGCTTGCTGTGCTATGGAGTTTTCTAACATCTTCACATGTGTTTTGAGCTCGTTGATTGCAGACCCCATATCCGCATTGAATTTGGCTTGAATAGATTGTTGTTGCCTTTGTTCCATGATGAATTCAAGCATCACAGCATCAAGGCTTGATGAAGGAGCTTGAGGAGGTTGAGGAGCTTGCACAACTTGCTGGGATTTATGGGTATCTTGCTGGTACAATTTTTGTCTTTGTTGAAATCCCGAATACTTCATCGGTTGAGTCATTCGGTACGAGAAGTCTGGGTGGTTCCTCTAATTTAGGTTGTAGGTATTCTCGAATTGCGTGTTTCCTTGTTGCTGGGCATAATTCATTTGTTCCATGTTCTCTTGCACCGTGCATTGATACGCTACATGCTCCGTATATCTGCAATTCATACAGTACATAGTGTTCCCTGCATTGCCCATCGTCCTACTCTGATTTGGCTCGTATTAACCTCTAGTTCTGTTCGGCATACCTCTCGGTGTGGACCACATGGTGTGGTTCATGGCGAGGTTATCAATCAGCTCGTATGTTTCCTTAACACTCTAATCCATAAATGATCCTCTAGCAGAGTTATCCAACATCATTTTGGGTTCGTCTGAAATCCCATTGTAAAAGGTTTGGATAACATACCACTGCTCAAGACCATGGTGTGGACACATCTAAAGAAGATCCTCAAATCTCCCCAAAGCTTCAAACAATGGTTCTCCATCTCTACATCTAAACGTCGTGATATTCCCCCTCATCTGAATCGTCTTGTTAGGATGAAAGAATTGTGATAGGAAAAATGTGCAGAGCAGGTTCCAAGTAGTTATTGAACCAGCGAGAAGAGATTGCAGCCAAGTTTTTGGTCATCCCCCAATTGAGAAGGGGAAGAGACGCAAAAAAAATCGTGTCCTCTGAGACTCCGTATAGCTTGAACATACCCGAAAGCTCTACAAAGTCTTTGAGGTGCTGATGGGGATCCTCGTTATTTCCACCCATTAATTGCTTTGATAATCATGTTGATCATTGCAGACTTAATCTCAAACTGCTCTCTAGCAACAACAGGCATGCGTATGGCAATTTGAATGTTGTTCATAATCGGTACCATGTGATCTATGAGGCGACTTAGTGGAGAAGCATGTAGTTCCCGCGGTTGAGGTGCGAGTTGTTGTTACTGCAAATGTACCAAATAATTGATAGGTATTTGAGGTTGTCCATGGTCGTTCAACATCATGTGCTTTTGAAATAGCGCTATCGTGATATTTTTTTTGTCCTCCAAGAATTATAGATTTTGACTCTAAATTCATGCCATGATATCAAATTTTTTGCCATTTTTGTTGCTTCGAAATGTTATATTGTTTATTTCTACTAGTCTTATGTTTCCTACAAGAGCTTATATATGTTTGATTTCTCTCCAATAATCGGTTATTTATCTAATTTTAATGTTCATCAACATATGATTGTTCCTTTATCACATTTTAATAGGCCTTGAAGATGATAAAATACCTTATAGCTATTAGAGCTCATGAATTTGATGCCTTTGAGTATTTAGTTGTTGTAACCTGATATGGTTAATGTCAAGTAATAATTACTTAGACTAACGCTTCCACACGAATACAGATCGTATAGTATCAGGGTCGAACACAAGGAATCAATGCAACTCTAAAGTTAGTAAACTAATGTATAGGACGGTAAAAATCAATAAGTCTTGGAATGCAGATAAAGCTAAACTAACTAATTAACGGATTAAATTTAATTAACTAAATACCACATGTTTCGAGAGATGCATGATGATGCAATGAAGTGCTAACAAGATCATGGTTATAGATATCATTACGTATTCGGGGAATTCAAGCTCTTTCCTAGGGAATGACTATCTCGATGCCTAAACCCACTATCTAGCATATGTACTACCAATCTCCCAATTGTGTAATCTCACATACTAGATGCATTAAGATCGTTATCCTAATTCCTAAGTCCAATTTACCGACAAACCAAGGTTCTAAATCAATTGAGACTTCAAATTATAGCTACGTTCCAAAATCTAATTCATCTCCCAATGCAATCAGACTTTTATAATCATTCATTCAAGCTACTAACAAGAATAAAAGCATTAAGAACAACCAATCAATCCGAAAATGATCAAATATTATAACCAAGCATTAAGCACAAGATTTCATTACATATCGACAAAGCTCTCTAACCCGTGGCTATGGAACTACTCAGACATGGGTTCCGGAAATAAAACACAAAAGAAATCTATATTCAACATAGAAAAGAACGAGATCCCTCCCTATTCTATTGCCGATGTCTCCAACCTTCCGGCATGCTGCCCTCTCTCCTTGTTCTCTCGTGTGTGTTGTGTGTTGTGTGCGTGTCTTCTGTCCGAAATTGAACTCCTTACTCTTTTTCCTCTTTTCTTGCTCTTTCCTTTTCCTCATTGACCGTTCATTCCCTTCTTGTCAAGCGGTTGGAGTTTCCTATTTGTTGCAGCAGCTGCAGTTTTCCTTTTTCGTGTATTTTCATCTCTTGTTGGCAATAGCTTTCCATTCTTGTGTAAGTGGTCAACATTTTCTTTCTATTTTCCAGCCATATGGTTCCCATTCCTCTTCTCTAACCATGTTTTTCTTTTCGTGTAGGCAACTAACCACTTCCTTTTCCTCTTTGCCGCAAATTTGCTTTTCTTGTTTTTGCAGGTGGCGGACGTGACCCACCGGGGCTAGTGAGTGCCCCACGCGGGCTTCCTTGGTGCACATAGATCCACGCGTGCTGAAGTCCTCCCCGAGCCATGCTGCATTTCCTGGACCATGTGCCCCGCGTGGGCTAAGGTGAGTGCCCCGCACGGGCTGCATTGCCATTGAGGATCCGTGCGTGTTGGTGTTCACCCCCACGCATGCTGGATTTGCTGAAGGTTATGCCCCGCACGGGTTGGATAAATGCCCCGCGTGGGCTGTGTTTGAGCTAATGATCAGTGTCGTTTCTCGTCCCATTTTTTCCGTTATGATCCTCGATGCTAATACTTTGTCCCGTGTACGTTCTTTAGCTTCGAAATAAACCAAATACGCATTAAAACCTGTAAAAACACGAAAAATGAGTAAAATGTATACAAAATCACACATAAACATCACACTATCATCATAAACATCTCTAAAATCATGCGATAAACATTTATGAAAACTTCATTATCAAACAAATCTTCAAAGTCCTGTAACAAAAATCCCGAACAAAACTAGGCAACGAAGAGATTGAATTGTTAAATATTAATGCCTCTATGTACAAAAGCACAATAATCGACTGATTAGAAAGCAAAGCATTCTTGATCATTCTCTTTCCCATGAAAAAAAATATTGTTTGTCCACTCGGGTTCGCTCTCACATGTATTTTTCTGGGTTTCTCTCGGGACCTCACCAGTTTTTAAGTGACCACGCAGCAAAAGAGGTATGGGAAGCGTTATCAGAAAATTTCAATCAACATTCTATATCAAGAGAATTTGATCTGTTAGCATCACTGCAAATGTTAACAAAAGAAGGAAGAACTCTGGCTGATTACTTAAAGGAATTCAAGTTAATTTGTGATCATCTAGCATCAATAGGCAAACCTGTATCAGAATCTATGAAAATTTTTCGTCTGCTACAAGGATTAGGCAAAGAGTATGAATCATTTGCAATTGTTATTCATACCTCAATGCACAAGCCACCCATTCCCACTTATGATGATGTTGTGTCACAGCTAAAGAGTTTAGCAATGAATAATCATGTTTATAATACTCCCACTATTTCTCCTCATCTAGCCTTCAATGTTCAGAATGGGAATTCTCAATATTATTCAGACACTTATGCTAGATCTGGTAGAAGAAATGGATATAATAACAGAGGTGGAGGTCGTTTCCAGAATCAAAGGGCAAGAACAGGTTATTGTACAAGGGGAAGAGGATTTACCCAACAAGTTTATGCTCCTGAATATTCTAATCAGCAAAATAGTAGGCCAATTTGTCAGATCTGTGGGAAAACCGGACACAATGCCTTAAAATGTTGGCATAGGTTTGATAATGCATTCCAAAGCACTGATGTTCCTCAAACCTTGCAGGCCTTGCAAATTTCATCATCCGCAGGAACATAATGGTACCCTGATTCAGGGGCTTCTGCACAAGTTACAAATATTGCAGACAATCTTCAATCTGCTGCTCCTTACATGGGGATTCAAACTCATAAGGAACCGATCATTTTCATCCACCCTGCTTTCTTCAATTCCAAATTGAATCTTGAGCATCTCAAACTCTTAAAATACTCCTCCACACAATGATGTCCCTACACCAATATTCTCAACCATTCACAAAATATTTCGTTCGTAATGGCTAGGAACAAACCGTCGTCTCAAAGCGTTGGTCATAGCTCCCAAGTTGTGATTGGAGGCTCTGCCATTCGTCTTCTTGCATAGATCACTTGATCCTACCATATCAAGGTATAAAAATATAAATTTTGAAGAAGAGTGATGCTTCTCTATTAAAGGGGGCATTTTTTTAGAAAAAGGAGAGAAGGAGGAAATATTTGGAAGAGGAAAGAAACTCTAGAGCTACCGAAAATAACAATCATTTTAGTATCGTGCCCGATGAGTGCATAAGCTATTCGAATCACATCAAAAGCTAGACGAAGAGTACAAGTAGATTAAAGGCGACAACATGGTTGCAATAGATCGAGATAAATCGACTGATCATTCCTCACTTTTTTCCTTTCCGTTTTTATTTGTAATTTAGTTCAAAGATGTAGATTAGAGTATTGTGTATGTGAATCTTACGATCTTAAATCGGAGTGTTGTTTTCCTAATTCAACGGTCTATTGCATGTTTTATTAACTTACAAAGGATCTCGTAAATTGATTACTGGTTGGTAAGGCTTAGATGGAGACATCGAATTAGGCTAGATCTAATGCAATAGATAGGCATGAGAAATCATTTGACAACTGATTAATCTGTCTAGGAGCAAGAACATTGTGTGATAATGCATTCAAAATATAGATCATCGTGTTGTGGTGTAAATATTGGATAGGAGTCTGTACTATGAGAGTAGGTAGATTTATAAAATGTGTTTGATGAATAGGTTGTTAAGTGGAAGCGTCGATAGTTTGTACACTTAGATAGGGTTTTGCACTATGAGAGTATCTAGATCCGGTTTTGTACTATGAGAGGAGGTATATCCACTTAAGATGATGAATTCCCAAACGATTAAGAATGATAATTCCAAAATCCTACATACGTGAAAACAATATTCGATTCTAACTGCGTTGTCCCAACTGGTATATAGATAGTTGTTTAGATTAAATTATCTATTCACACAAGTATATATCATATATATTTTCAGGACATTAGTTTTTGTGACCGATTAGATTTAAGTACACCTAGTCCATGTGTTTAACCCTAATATACACGGTATGTATCCTTGCGGAAACGTCTAGTCTAGGTTATAAATGTAAAACTTGGTAAAATTTAGATCATGCCTGGATTACGCACATTAGTAAAGAAATTAGACTCTTGGGATACTAACATTTTTTTAAAATGTGTGGCAATTGCATCCCAGACACCAATGGAAGTGCCAACTCCAATGATCAAGTCAAACACATCTTCAAATAACGTCCCATACAACCATGATCTAACCAGGTTATTTCTTTTCTTGTAGGAGGAATATAAAAGGTTTAGTATTTGGTTAACAATGTTGTCATTTGTTGTGGTAATGGTTTGTGGGGTGTAAAAATGTTACTAGTAATGACCCCAAAGAGTTATTGCTGACTCTAGAAGAATTTCAACTTAGGTTTTTCAAATAACATAGTGAGTGTTCAAGAGTTTAAGTGTGATGAAGTTAAAGATGTTGATGAATTAATGTCAGTTTGGGTTGGGTTTGATGGGTTAACCCAACCCAATCCATTTAAAATATGTATGGGTTTATATTAAATGGCCATAAGATTATATGACTTAATTGAGTATAAAATCCAATTAGATTAGTTTTAATAGGTTCTACCCATTTAACCCATTAACTTATATATCCTTTACTTTTCTAACCTTTACTTCTCTCAATGTAGTTTCAAATACCCGATTTTGACTCATTTTTTACTCGATTTTTATCTGAATTTTAACCCAATTTCACCCAATTTTAACACGATTTCCCCAATTTCACCCAATTTTAAATCGATTTCAAACAATTTTAAAATGATTTCACCTAATTTTAACTCGAATTCACTCAATTTCCCTGAATTTCAACCCAATTTCACCTATAGCGTAGAAAAGAAAGGCCTTTCCTTCCGTTACTAGATTTCACCTAATTTTAACTCAATTTCACCGAATCTCAATCCAATTTCATCTAATTTTAACTCTATTCACCCAATTTCACCGAAATTCAATCCGATTTCACCCAATTTTAACTCTATTTCACCCAATTTCAACCCTATTTTAAACAATTTTAGCTCGGTTTTAACTCTATTTCACCCAATTTCAACCCGATTTTAAACAATTTTAGCTCGATTTCACCGAATTTTTACTCAATTTCACCCAATTTTAACTTGATTTCATCCAATTTCAACCAATCTTAACTCCATTTCATCGAATTTCAACCCGATTTCATCCAATTTCACTAAATTTCACCTAACTTTAACTCAATTTCATCTTAGTTCACTAAATTTCAGCTCGATTTCATCCAATTTTGACTCCATTTCACCCAATTTCAATGAGTTTTAAATTCAGTGGCATTAAGTGAAATTGGGCTGAGATTCAGTGATATTAGGTGAAATCGAGTTACAATGTGGTGAAATTGGGGTGAGATGGAGTCAAAATTGGATGAAATTGGGTTGAAATGCAGTGATATCGGGTTAAAATTTGGTAAAATTGGGTGAAATCGATTTACAATTTGGTGAAATTGGATGAAATTGAGTTAAAATCGGGTGAAACGATTCATAAATTATTATTTTGAGTATTAAAACATTAATTATAATATCTCATGTATATAAATATATATCATAAATGTTAAATGATAAAAATATATACACAAAACATGAATTATACGAATAAACCCGTTTAACTCGACGTGTACAATCCATTATTAAATGGTTCGGGTTGAACCGAACCCAATTATATTATAAAAAATGAAACATTTTTGTTCCTCCATTCAAGGTATATAGATCTTGCCTCAAATTCTCCAGGCTCTTGATACCATGAAAACATTATGAATTCAAAGGAAAAAGATGATATCCATTTAATTCCCAGATTCTCCATACATATACTCATCAAGAGCTTTTACATGAAAACATTCAAGATACACTCAAGAAAAACACAGCTTTCTCATTGATAAAACATGATTCCTTCTCATTCATTCCAAACGACTATAAGGAGCTATATTTATACAGCAGTATAGTAGAAAACAACAGATTCGAATAGTGTCAAATTGGCTATCTAGAATTGAGAATCTGTTGCACAGATTAATGGGAATTGATGCAGGTTGTTAAGGAGAGGACAGTGTGGCAGGGGAATATTTCGTTGGTTTTGTCCTTGGTAAGTAGGGGTGTTATCCTCTTAGTTGATGTGCACTGTATGCTCATTAGGATGCTGACATGGCTGAGAGCGCTGACATGGAAGATAATCTGGCAGAGAATGTAGGCAGAAGGTAGTCAATGCATAGGGATGTTGCAGAGCTTTGTTGTGATGGCTTTGTGATGAAGGAGGCTCTATTTCTTTGGTCTGTAGGTGTAGATGCCCTAGAGATAACTCAGATGAAATGTAGTTAACATCCTCCCTCAAACTTGTGAGTGGTATAAAACCAAGTCCATGATTGATACATAACTGACGAAAATGAGCAGATGGAAGAGGTTTAGTGAATATGTCTGCAACTGATCATAGCCACTCGTATGCTTGGTAATGATAGACTCCGAGGCCACTTTCTCTTATATAAAATGGTAATCTAGATCAATTTGTTTGGATCTTGAATGAAATACTGGATTAGTGGTCAGATGTACTGTAGAGAGGTTATCACAAAACAGAGTCGATGCACTTGATTGAGAGACACCAATATCTCGGAGAATGAATGATATCCACATTAGCTCAGCAGTAAGAGAGTCCATCGATCTGTATTTAGCTTCACTGGATGATCTTAAGACAGTAGGTTGTTTCTTAGCCAACCAGATGTAGATCGTCTAGTGGTTTTACATCTGACCCAGTCTGAGTCACTATAGGCATAAAGGTTCGGATAGTTGTCGGAATACATGTGAAGGCCTAAGGCGACACTTCTTTTCACATACCTCAGAATGTGCTTGAGCAGTTTATCATCAGACTGTAATGGATTATGCATCTTCTAGCAAACTTGGTTTACTGCAAAGCTTAGATCAGGTCTTGTAAGTGTAAGATATTCGAGAGCACCAACAAGGCTCCAAAATTGTTGTGGATCGAAATATAAGACTGTATCAGTAGGGTCCGAGGTTTGTTTTCACGGCAAAGGAGTGAGAAGAGGTTTGCAATGTTGAAGACCAGCTCTAACTAGAAGATATCTGCATATTTTTTCTCACAGAGAAAGAGGCCTTGATCATGGAAGTGAGCCTGAATTACAAGAAAGAAATGTAGCTTCACTAAATCTTTCATTGAGAATTGAGAACTCAAAGGTGCAACTAGATGTTCAATAAGTGTTGGAGAGCTGCCGGTTAGAATCATATTATCGACGTAGAGTAATAAGAGGAGGGTCTCTAAGCCAAATCTATACACAAAAAGCGAGGGATCTGATGAACTGCAATTGAAGCCAAATTCAAGTAGAAATTTATTGATTTTATCAAACCATACTCTAGGGGCTTGCTTTAGTCCGTAAAGAGCTTTGTGTAGCTAACATACATGAGACGGCAGGTGAGGATCCACAAAACCAGGAGGTTGAGACATAAATATTGTCTCATGAAGATCACCATGGAAAAAGGCATTGCTGGCATCTAATTGCTTTATAGACCATTGATTGACTAGAGCCACAAACAAAACAATTCGAATTGTTGTTGTTTTTACAACAGGACTATAAGTTTCTATATAGCCAATTCCCTCTTCTTGATGAAAACCTTTTGCAACCAAGCAAGCTTTAAGTTTTTGAGGATTGCCATTCTCATCCAATTTGGTTTTGAAAACCCACTAGCAACCAAGCACATTCATGTCATCTATTCTCGGAACTAAGGACAAGTTTTGTTGAGGGAGTTCAATTCCTCTTGCATTGCTCTGGTCCACCCTTCATGTATTAAGATTTAGTTAGTTTTGGGTTCTGCTGGTATGGCAGGAATGGTATGCAAAAAATATTTGGGGTTGAGTTTAACTATTCCTGATTTTGACCTGGTATGAATTGAATGGGATGGTACAGGAGTAGGTTGTGAGGGAGTTTAAGCAAATGTAGGACTTTGGGTGGATGATATGGATTCTGATGTAAGATTTGAGGTAGTTGTGTTTGAGGCTGATAATGGGAAATGCTGGTGGGATGGGATAGGTAGAATATGCGGTGGTGTTTGAAAAACAAGTCGGATAAAAGAGGGAACTGAATTATGAGTGACATCAAGCTGCTTTTGCCAAGCTTTAAGCAGATGGGTGGTATATTTAGGAACATACGAGAAATATGAAGTCTGAAAAGGGAACTCTGTTTCGTAAAAAAATGGCATGTCTGGTGATGAAGACTCGACCAGCTGGTGGGTAATAGCACCTATAGCCTTTATACTTCTCATTATAACCCACATATACACATTTCAACGATCGAGGTTCCATTTTATGAGCAGCATAGGGTCTGAGATAGAGATAGCAGCAGGAACCAAACACTCTAAGAATTGTATATTTTGGGGGTTTTTTTAACAAGATAGAATGTGGACTATTGTTGGACAGAAAAGAGGATGGTAGAAGGTTGCATATGAAGTTGGAGGTAAAGAAGGCTTCTACCCAAAATTTAAGAGGAACTTTCGCTTCAAACAACATAGCTAAACCAAGTTCAACAGTGTGCCTATGTTGTCTTTCAACCAATCCATTATGTTCAGGAGTATAAGGGCACGACCTTTGTATTTTAATTCCACAATCAGCAAGGTGACTTAAGAAGACATTACTTGTAAATTCTCCTCCACCATCACACTGGAATAACTTGATCTTTTTGTTAAAAAGAGTCTCAACTTGCTTCTGGAATAATAAGAAAACTGAGAGGAAATCAGATTTTCTCTTCAATGGATAAAACCAACAATATCTTGAGAAACTATCAACCAAAATAACATAAAAGTGGAAGCCTTGAACTGATAAAATAGACACTGACCCCCACAAATCACAGTGAATACAGTTCAATGGTTCCAAAGTAGAAGAAGTGACATGAGAAATAGGAAGCCGAGAACTTTTTGCAAGCTGACATGTTTCACAAACACCAAGATTTTTGTTTTTGATAGTAATAAGGCTTTCTTACTTGAGTTGCTGAAGAATTTGTGAGTTTGCATGACCAAGCCTCTTATACCATGTTGTTTCTGATGCAGGTCGTTGTTTTCCTGAAGAAAGAGCTGAGATGACCTTGTTCTCCATCATGTACAAGAAATTAACTTTGTTTCCCACAACTAGATTTTTCTGAGTGATGGAGTCCTTAACATAAACACCAGTTGAATCAAACACAAAGAAGCAAAGATAGTCTTCTGTTTGTTGTGATACTGACATCAATGATTTCTTTATATTGGGTACCACAAGAACATTATGTAAATGAAGATTACCTCTAGCAGTGGGGAGGCAAGTGGATCCAACATGAGTAATAGGTAAGAACGACCCATCCCCTACCATAATATTATCTGATCCAGTATAAGGATGGCTGGAGTGAAGATTATTTGTGGAGCTTGTGACATGAGCAGAGGCTCCACTATCACGAAACCATTCTAGACCAGAAGCATCACTCATATGAACAGTAGCAAGTGCTTGAGGAATGTCTCCATTTTGATAAGAGTTATCAGATCTATGCCAGCATTTTAATGCATTGTGACCTAGTTTACCACAGATTTGACACAAAGATCTATTTTTTTATCCTGAGTGATTTTGAGAGCTTTGTGATTGATTTTGTGCTGAACTAGGAGAGAAAACCTGTTGAGTAAAGCCACGCCCTCTTGAAGAGTAGCCTCCTCTTCCCCTATATGAACAATTTCTACCATTACCTATGTGGTAAAAGAATTTGTGTCCTATGGAATGTGTGTATGTATTGTTATGAACATGATGAGTATTGAATGCTAGATGAGGATTAACATCTGGTGTTTTGAATTTTTTGTAGGTCATAAAGAGACTGTGGAGCTGAGAAACAACATCCTCATAGGTAGGAAAAAAAGGTCTATGCATTGAGGTTTGGATTAATGTGGCAAAAGATTCAAACTCTTTGCCTTCACCGTGAAGAAGTCTGAAAATTTTCATAGGGCTCATATAGGGTTTTCCAATGGAAGCTAGATGATAACAAATAGATTTGAATCTCTAAGGTATTCTGACATAAACCTTTCCTCTATAGAAATAGTTTGTAATGAGGCCAAGTGATCAAATTCTCTAGACAAAGATTTTTTCATTAAAATGCCTTGCAAGAGAGAGCCATACCTCAATAGATGTTTCAAGGCCGAGAAAAGACCAAAAATGTCTTCAGAGAGGCAGCCACATATCCACGACTTAACCAGTTGGTCTGTCTGACACTAGCTATCATACTGAGGGTTGGGGAGGGTAGTTTCAGTGTCACCATGTCTGGTAATAATGGTTTCTGTAGGTTTTGGTGAGGCTCCAGTGACAAAACCTAACAATTTTTTAGATTTTAAGAGTGATTCGACTTGTGTTTTCCAAATCAGATAGTTTATTTCTAATAGATTTGCTAGATTTTAAGGATAAGCATCTAGAGCAGCTTCCATAGCCCTGATACCATGAAAACATTCAAGAGACACTCAAGAAAAACACAGCTTTCTCATTGATAAAACATAATTCATTCTCATTCATTCCAAACGGCTATAAGGAGCTATATTTATACAACAGTAGAGTAGAAA
>CM071870.1:32227834-32243864 GCA_036759665.1 Gynandropsis gynandra | reverse complement strand
TCACCTGAAAATCATACGGAGAAAATTCAACGGATACGTCATTAGTTTTGCACAACTGATGAACTGAAATCAGATTCTTGCATATCTTAGGCACACATAGAACATTCCGTAAAGATAACGGTCTAGTGTTAAGAGGTATAGAGATGGAACCCGTGTGTGTGATAGGTAACCCGTTGCCATCACCAACAACTACATCATCGCTGCCGCGGTAAGGAGAGTGAATGGCAAGATTGGAGAGATCTGACGTAATGCGATGAGACGCACCACTATCCAGAAGCCATGAGTTTGCATCATAGGTAGATGCAATGGCATGATGAGCTTGTGGGCGTGGCTGCCAGTTTTGTGAAGAATTCTGCCACGGTTGCATCGACGGGTTCTCAAGTATACCGGGTGAGGAGGCAAGGCGAAAGCGTGGACAGCGTTGAATGCTGTGGCCTTGATAGCCACGACGTGTTGGTGAATGCTGACGAGGACGCGAGACCAAATTTGATGAGCCGAACGAGCGAGGATTCGGGCGAGACCAATTCTGTGAGCGTGTGGCCGCGGGATTGGCTGTGATTGGAGCAACGGCCGAGAGAGGATGCGGGTCAGCAGTATGCAGCAGTGTCCTTCGCTCGGATTACATCCGCAATTGGCTTGTACTCCTCGGGTAGGCCGTCCAGAATTGCATCGAGGAGATCTTCGTGATCCAGCGGTTTCCCTAAGAGGGCAAGTTCATTAGCAGTGGTCGTGATTGCACGCAAGTATTCATCAATCGGTTGAGATCCCTTGGAGCACCGTTTGATTTTGTCACGAAGTTGTAGAAGATGACCACGAGACGCTTTGCCATAGGTGTTGGCGAGTGTCTTCCACGCCTCATAGGTGGAAGGGGCTCGTGCAATGAGAGGCTGAAGGGAGACCGATATGGCTCCAAAGAGGGTTGAGAAGAGGAGACGATCTTGTTGCTTCCATGGCTGGAAATTAGGGTTGTCAACGGACACTCCATCGCGGTAGATCTTGGCCGAAGGAACAATGGAATTGTCCTCGATGAAGCATTGGAGATTGTGCCCTTCAAGGAGGGCTCGAACGTGAACATTCCACGTGAGGAAATTGGTCGGCGTCAACTTGGTAATATTGGTCATGTTTACCGTGAGAAGAGTGTGCTGCGGATGTTGTGGATAAATAGTTTTATGCAACTTACAGACATGATGTGGGATCTTTATCAACAAACCTCAATGGTTGAGACATGTAGACCATTTCCTATAGATGATCTTGGAACACATTATTGACATCAAGATATCAAAGTGGCCATTCTCGTGAAATTACAATGCTAAGTGTAAAGGATATACATGTACAAGGGAGGACAAAAAGAGGGTGAACGGCGGCCAAAGAGGAAAGGTGAACGGCGGCCAAAGAGGACAGGAGGAGGAGCGGCGGCGGCTTGAAGAGGAGGAGGGCCGGCCGAGAGATTCAAATTTTAGAGTTAGGGTTGTTGTTAGACTTGATCAGCTCTGATACCATGATAATTTCGAATTGTGATTAATTCATTAGAATTAGCCTAAACGGCTATATGTACAAAAAGAGAAGATTAGACCTAATTACAAGATTAGACCTAATTACAAAAATTACTTTTATGCCCTTGTACATGTATATCCTTTACATGGCTCACTAAGGAAACAACATGCCCAGCTGATCACACATGCTCTGCATGGTCGCTCACCAACAAGACAACATGCCTGGCCGACCACACATGCATAACATGACCGGGCGAGAAGGAAAAGGCACAACCCAGTCGATCACACTCTTCAGCATGACTGAGCATACATGGAGAAGGGAGAGCACGACCGATCACACTCTTTAGCACGACAGGGCACTCAAGGAAAATGGGGTGCCCAACCGGGCACGATTCCCAGCACGACCGTGTACTATTCCCAGCACGACTGGGCTCACCAAACAACAAACATCGCTGAACATGCAGCACGACTCGTGCATATGTGAAGCCCGACCGATCATGCCATGGATGAAGTGCCAAACCGAGCTTACTCTTTTGCCCTGCCGAGCATGAAGGACATGCACTGCTGAACAAGACAAGGAAACCTCCGGTTGATTACACACAAATGGAAACTCATGCGCAAGAATGGAAATGTACGACATAGGAGAAAGAAGGAGAAAAGGACAGGAAAGAAAGAGGAAATAGGAAATAAGAGGGCAAACAAGAGAGCTTCAGTCGGACAGAAAGATACGGAAAAACAGACACAATAAATGTGGAGAGATACAAAGAGAGGAGAGAGAGAAGAACACATACGAGGATAGAGACGTGGCGACGAACTTGCAATGTAGAAGAGTTGACATCAATATTATAATAGGGAGGAATCTCAATCTTTATCTATGTTGAATATAGATTTCTTTTGTGGTTTGTGTTCTATGTCCATGTCCGAGTAGATCCATAGTCACGTGTTAGAGAGCTTTGCCGATATGTAATGAAGTCTTGTTCTTAAAGCTTGGTGGTTCTTATTGCTTTTATTCTTGTACGCAACCAGAATGAATGATTATGGTATTTGATCGTTTTCAGAATTATTGGCTGTTTTTAATGCTTTCGTTCTTGCACGCAACTTGAATGAATGATTGTAGAAGTCTAATGAATCTACGTCAGGGGATTAGACTTTGGAACTTAGCCATGATTTAGGATCTCAATTGATGTAGAATTTATGCAAGGTTGGTCAATTGGATCTAGGGATTAGGATAGTGGTCTTAATGCATCTAATGGGCAAGATTATGCAGTCAGAAGATTGGTAGTAAGCCGTTGGGTAGTGGACAAGTTTACGCCAGTCATTTCCAATATTAGAGCTTGAATTCCCTGAAATCGTGATAATATCTAAGATCAATGATCATGTTAGAACTTCATTGCATCATCATGCATCTCTCGAAACCTGTGGTGTTTAATTAATTGAATTTAATCCGTTAATTAGTTAGTTTAGATTTATTCGCATTTCAAACACTTATTGAGTTTAACCGTCTTATTCATTAGTTTACTAGATTTAGAGTTGCATCGATTTCCTTGTGTTTGACCCTGGTACTACACGACCTGTATTCTAGCGAAAGCGTTATTCTAGGTAATTATTACTTGAGATTAACCACATCAAGTTTTTGGCACCGTTGCCAGGGAATTGATTACGACTTTAGAGTTAGGATACTTTTGGATTAGGACATAGTCCTTTCTGAAGTCTTCTTTGTCTTTCGTATTTTTTGTTTTATTTCTTTTTCTTGAGTCAATTTCTTTTACCTTTTGGAGCTCACATTATCTTCTTCATGTTTGTCTTTTCTTGTGCAGTTTATTAGTGCATGAGAAGTGTTGGAAACACTGATCTAGTTTACGATCCAAAAATAGATCAAACGCTCAGGGACTTGAGAAAGAAATCGAAAGCTAGTTCAAGCCATCCGATACACGACACATCAGCAGACTTAGACAGCAAGCCCTGTGAGGTAATCTAACCGAAACTTGCAGAAGAGAGCGAAAAGGAACAGATGGCAGACCATATCAACCAAAACGTACCACGTCTTGTTGCGCCACAAATTGCAACTGCGTTAACCTATGGATCATACATAGTTCCTAGGCATACACAACTATTTTCTTGCATGACTAAGAGGGACGCTCATGTCGAATTACAACCAGAATTCATCCATAGGCTCAGTAACGCAGCAGTCAGAGGGAGACCCGTCGATGATCCGAAACAACATCTTACGGACTTCAAGATGCTTTGAAGAACTATCAAAATAGGAGAAGGAGTCTCAGATGAGGACGTCATGTTCGCTGCCTTCCCATTCTCAGTGAAGGATAAAGCGCAAGACTGGTTGTATTCCCAACGGTGAATTCTATATGATCATGGGGACATCTAGAGGAGAAATTCATGACGTAGTTCTTCCCTCAAAGTAAAGCTCAACTTGCTAGGAATCAGATTAATACGTTCATCTAAGGAGCAACTGAGAGTTTATAAGAAGCGTGGGAATATTTCAAAGGTTATCAACGCCTTTGCCCAGACCACAACATGGATCAGAGTTATCTCATCCATAATTTTTTGCAAGGACTTATGGTAACACGAGGATTCTGATCATAGCCGCAACTAGAGGTTCATTGAGTAACCTCACATTCCCACAAATCGAAGACTTGATGGATCGTATGGCTGATGAGGGCAGCAATGCTACTAGAGAATATAGTTGCAACACTCCAGCAATGGTGACTCATATGAACAAAAAACATGCTTTATATGTCAACATAGCTGAATTAAAAGATCAAGTCACGCGAATTTACAATATGATGTCCGAAGTGCATCATTCGCAGTACTTAGAGCAGCCAGGAGAATAAAGAATTCAAGGGTACGAGGAGGTGAATTGCGTGAGCAACAATCAGCCCCTAGGTAACACTTACAATCCCAGATGGAGAAATCACCCTAACCTTTCATATAAGAGCTCTGATGGTGCGTTTAACGCGCAACAACTATCGGGGAATTTACAACCGTGGGTTCTGCAACAAAATCAAAACTTTCAGCCAAGGATGCAGCCCCAAACTCAGAATTATCAGTCACTTGCATCCTAGCCACAACCAATCCAATCCAAAGCAGCCCCCGATATAAATACCATGTTTGTCCGTCTACTCCAAGTCCAACAAAAATCAAAGCGACTTGTTGATGGAAGTGCAACAAAATCAGAATAATTTTTTGAGAGAAGTGAAAGCGGATCAAGAGAGCACCAAGTAGAAGATAGAGGGCTTTCAAATTCATCTTAGACACTTAGAGACACAAGTTACACAACTAGCACAAGGGGCACCACGTCAACAAGGAGTTCTACCGGGAAGGCCGAAAGCGAATCCGCGTGAGCACGTCAACGCTATATACCTAAGGAGTGGTAAGATGGTGGATTAGCCCGCACCTTTCATGTTTGAAAGGGGTGAAGCATCTAGTACAGCGGTGGAAAAAGGCAGCAACGTTGAAGAGCACAAGAAGAAAACTAAGGAGGAAGAAGAGCCAAAATACATAAAACCCAAACCAAGACCACCTCCTTTGCCATTTCCACAATTTCAACGCAAGAAAATGATAGATCAGCCCAAACGTTCAACATGTGAAAAAGGTGAAACATCTAGTACAACAGTGGAAAAGGGCAGTAACGTTCAAAGCATAAAAAGAAAACGGAAGAGGAGGAGGAACCAAAATACATAAAACCCGAACCAAGACCGCCTCCTTTGTCATTTCCCCAACATCAATGCAAAAAGAACGAGGATGCTCAATTTTCCAAGTTTGTTGAGATATTGAAGAAGATGCATATCACAATTCCATTCCATGAAGCGTTGAAGAAGATTCCACGAAGCATTGAAGAAGATGCCTTCATACGCTAAGTTCTTGAAAGAGGTGCTTGCGAACAAACGAGATGTGGAGATGGAAACCGTGATGGTGACAAATTCGATGCTGCAACCAAACCTACCCAAGAAGATGCCCGATCTAGGTATATTCGTGATCCCTTGTAAAATAGGTGATTATGAAATTAACCATACATTAATCGAGGTCAGAGCAAGCGTAAGCGTGCGACCATTGTCGTTAAACGAAAATTTGGATCTTAGGGGCGGGATGGATCTTCAACCTACACAAATGGCGTTCACTATGGCTGATCGAAGTGTTAGGATACCCGAAGGCATGCTGGAAGACATGCCATTACAAGTTGGGAAGTTCGTCGTCCCGTTCAACTTCATCATCTTGGATATGGAGGAGGACAAGAAAATCCCAATTATACTCGGTAGGCCGTTTGTCAGTGATAACGTCTATTTTGTTATAGTATTTTAGTCTCTTTTTATAGTTAGTTTCATCATTTATTTGAACTTTACCAAGCATTAAAGCATCATTTAGTCCTCTTTTAGCGTTTCCTCGTGTTTTACAGCGAATGGAGATACCGCAACACAAACACGAGCGGATGCCGTGAAACATGATCGTTCCATGCCAAAGTAGAGGCAACCCACACGGGGTGGACACTTAGCCCGTTCGGGCTGCATAGACCAGCAATCTCAGCACGCCTTGGTCTCTAGTCAAGCCCGAGCGGATCATCTTTCCCACACAGCCCGCATGGGGTGCCTACCTTAGCCCGCACGGGGCAAGACCTTCAACTCCTTTTCCCAGCAGCTGCAGCCCGAGTCAGGCTCCTCACCAGCCCGCATGGGCTCCCCTCTCCAAGCCACCCCGCGTGGGGCACTCATCAGCCCGTGCAGGTCGTGTTCATCACCTGCATAAACAAGAAAAGGAAACTTCGCAAAACAAGAAAAGGAACGTACTGGGTACTTAAACCAAAAGGAAATATTGTTAGAGAAGAGGAAAGGGAGATACATGGCTGGAAAATAAAGAGGAAACATTGACAATTACACAAGTATGAAAAAACAAGAGATGGAAAACTCAGAAAAGGAAAACTGCAGTTGCTGTAAGAAACATAAAATTCCAGCCACTAGAGAGGAAAGAAAGAGGACGGCCAAAGAGGAAAGAATAGAGGAAAGGAAAGAGGAGAAAGAGCGCAAAGAGCAGAGAGCTTCAGCAGCACAACTCGTACAAAAAGTAGGGAGAAAAACAGAGCACATGTAGAGAGAGTAGAGAGAGTAGAACGCGTATAAGGGCAAGGACGGAGCGATGAAGTCGGAGCGCGGAGGAGCTCTTGAAGACGTCAGAAACAGAATAGGGAGGGATCTCATTCGTTATCCATCTTGAATATGGTTATGTTTCGTGTTTCGTATTCTAAGTACATGTCCTTGTAGGTAGATAGCCATAGGTTAGAGAGCTTTGCCGATATGTAACCAAGTCTTGTTCTTAATGCTTGGTGGTTCTTAATGCTTTCGTTCTTGTGCACCACTTGAATGAATGATTTTGGTATTTGATCATTTTCAGATTGATTGGCTTTTTTTAATGATTTCATTCTTGTACGCCACTTGAATGAATGATTATAGAAGTTTAATGAATCTACGCCAGGGGATTAGACTTTGGAACATAGCCATGATTTAGGATTTTATCGGTTTAGAATCTACGCCAGGTCGATCGATTGAATCTAGGGATTAGGATAGCAGTCTTAATGCGTCTAGTGGGTGAGATTATCGGGAGATTGGTAGTATGCACGCTAGGTAGTGGACAAGTCTACGCCAGTCAGTTCCTATATTAGAGCTTGAATTCCCTGAACTCGTGATAATATCTAAGACCATGATCTTGTTAGAACTTCATTGCATCATCGTGCATCTCTCGAAACTTGTGGTGTTTAGTTCATTGAGTTTAATCGATAGTTAGTTAGTTAGTTTATCTTTATTCGTATTCTAACCACTTATTGATACACTTTCTATTCATTAGTTACTAGCTTTAGAGTTGCATCGATTCCTCATGTTCGACCCTGGTACTACACGATCCGTATTCTTGTGGAAACGTTAGTATAAGTATTTTATTACTTGAGATTAACCACATCCGTAAATATGGCAAAGATGATCATACACTGTCCTGTATGAAGACTCGCGCTAAAATTCAGAGATGAAGAAGTGGAGTTCGATATGAACGACTCACTCAAGTAACCTTGTAGGGTGGATTCGGTTTTCTACATCGATGTCCTAGAGAGAAACTGGCTGAAGAAGTTGTTGAAGAGTTCGGGAATATGGATTCTATTTAGATGGCTCTCTTAGCAGCTGAAAAAGAAGTATATAAAGACCCAAACAACGCAACATACTATACTAAGCTGCTGGACACAGAAAAGACGAAGGAGATCCCGAACGTCGAGCTAGATGTGACCGAATCAGACCTTAGCACGCCCCGAGCACAACATATCCTAAACTGAGCCAATGAGGGAACTTCGGATGAATTACATCATGGACCATGCTCAGCTCATACACACATGAGTAAGGCTCGAATGGACCTAAGCTCAGACCAAATAGACATTGCAAATCAGTCCATAAACCTCAAGGAAATCCGAGCAGCCTCCAACGCGACTCAAATAACAAGCAGCGCAAGTTCAACCACTCCCGAGACGCCTAACAGCCACACAAAATGTCCAGAAACTAATTGGAGCATTGATAAGTCACCCAAGGTAAATATGAAACCATTACCACAAGGGTTTACGCATCAACAAAATCTAGAGACGTTGAAGGAAACGAGAGATGAACACCTAACCTGTTTCATGGAGTGCACAACCAGACTTATGGACAGCTCGACCAAATTTTTGGGACAACACGATCTAGCCCCCATCTTAGGGAACATCACGACCGAGATTATGAGGACATGACAGATTGCGCAAGGAACCCAATTGATCTACGATCTATACCCAATCGAGCATACTATGCACACGAGATGCTACGCACATAACGATGTCGAGGATGTCCATCTAATGAGTAACACGTCTTGGTCAGGCTCGTGACCTTAAACAAGCGTTTTTGGGAGGCAATCCGCGCCCCGTATCCTTTTATTTATTTTGTTTTATTTTTTTTTCAGAATTCGACTCTTATTCTTTTCACACGCATGAACTTTACTAGCAACCTCGATGTATCATACTCTCTCTTTCAGATTGTGTGACTTTTATTACAGGATTTCCACTTCAACATCATCCACAACATAAGAGGAGATGCATACACCCAGCTGCATCAACTAAGGATAGCAAGCACACATCAAATTGCACACATTCCTACCTACTTTATTTTTCTCAAGTTTTTGCATGTGAGTCCTTTTCTTAGGTTTTGAACACCGGGACAATGTTCCGTTAGAGTCTAGGGGAATAATCTTCGAAGTTTCATGATTGTGATTTCGATTAGATGCTGAGTTCTTCGTTTTATTTTAGCTTTTATGTTAGTTTCATTAGGATTAGACGAAAAGATATCTAGTATGAAAAATTTCGAACTTTAGCCATCTTTTTGCAACTTTTTCGAATCGGGAACAAAAGTCTAGGCTTGCTGAAAAATACCTTTAGATGTCGCTTAGTTAGTAGTCGTGCATGAATCCGTAGTCTTTAGTTGAATTCCGCCCCCTAAGTTTCATCCCAAGTATTTATATCTCCGAGCATACCAATCATTCTTTGATTTATTTCGATCGTTATGTTTCATGCGCTTACACTCCGATATCAATAGGATAATTTCTTTAAATATTTCAACCTTATATTCACATGAGTGCATCAATATTGATGGTTCGGGTCTAAGTGGTGGGTCGAGGCTGTTTTTCTACGTCCTAAGGGTCAGAGTCGATGCGTGATCACAATAGTTTAGTAAAAGAGAAAAAAATCTGCAATGAGGCAACCTCTTCACTTCGTTAAGGTTACAAGACCTTATGAGTGTGTCAATCGGCAACCTGGGTCTAAGTAGAAGGTTGTCATCTTCAACTCTAACATCCTAGAAATAGAGCGCGAATTTTCGAAGAAGAAAAAATGTGTGGAAACCGAAAAGAAGAAAAAAAAGAGAACCGAAAAAGAAAAATGATACGAAGATCGCTTGGATGTTGTCTAGGGGTTAGTGAAATGAACTTAGGATATTTGTAGGATTGCACGGTTAGTGGCTCTCGGTAGATAGAGGTCTGAACTAGGAATAGGAACGCTTAGATCTATGTTTGTGTGCTGCGTTGTTCTGCATGATGGCTGATTTTTCAAATTGTTGGTGCTAGTATCCAACTGTTGTCTAACTATTGTCATGCTTAGTTTTAGTCTTGCTCGAGGATGGGCAAAGGTTCAAGTATGAGGGAGTTTGATAGCGTCTATTTTGTTATAGTATTTAGTCCATTTTCATAGTTAGTTTAATCATTCATTTAGACTTTACTGAGCATTAAGCATCATTTAGTCCTCTTCTAGCGTTTTTTCGTGTATTTGCTAGAAATGAAGATATCAGATACTACACGAGTGAATGCCATAAAAGTACCTAAACCTGCACGACCAAGCTGTGAAGGACATGCCTGGCCGATCACACCCATTCACAACACGACCTAGCACCATGCATAGCACGACCGGGCGAACAAGAAGAAGGACATGCCAGATCGATCCCACCCATCAGAACGATCTAAAAAAAAGGAAAAGGAAGTGCCCGACTGAGTACCATGCCCAGCCCGATCGGGCTTACCAAACATAACACATCCCCAAACATATAGCACGACCCGAGCCTATGTGAAGCCCAATCGATCAAGCATTTGAGGAAGTGCCCAAACGACCTTGCTCTTGTGTCTGGTCGGGCGTGAAGGAAAACATAGCCGCCTGCAACAAAAATGAAACCTCCGGTTATTTCACACGAATGGAAACTCACGAACCAGAATGGAAGTGCACGACCAAAGAGGAAAGAAGAAGAAAAAGAAAGAAAGGAAAGAGGACGAAGGGGGCAAAGAAGAGAGGCATCAGTTCGACAAAAATCAGATTTCTTTTGCGATAGAGATGGGGCGACGAACTTGGAATGCGGAGGAGCTGTTGAAGACAACAGTATTAGAATAAGGAGGACTCTCGTTCTTTATCTATGTTGATTATAGATTTCTTTTGCGTTTTTTTCTAAGTCCATGTCCAAGTAGATCCATAGCCACGAGTTAGAGAACTTTGCCAATATGTAATGAAGTCTTGTTCTTAATGCTTGGTGGTTCTTAATGCTTCTATTTTTGTACGCAACCTGATGAATGATTATGGTATTTGATCCTTTTCAAAATGATTGACTGATCTTAATGCTTTTATTCTTGCATGTAACTTGAATGAATGATTGTAGAAGTCTAATGAATCTACGCTAGGGGATTAGACTTTGGAACTTAGCCATGATTTAGGATCTCAATTGATTTAGAATCTATGCAAGGTCAATCAATTGGATCTAAGGGTTAGGATAGCAGTCTTAATGCATCTAGTTGGTGAGATTACGTAGTCTGAAGATTGGTAGTACGCACGCTAGGTAGCGGACAAGTCTACACAAGTCAGTTCCAATATTAGAGCTTGAGTTCCCTGAAATCTTGATAATATATAAGACCCATGATCATGTTCGAACTTCATTGCATTATCGTGTATCTCTCAAACCTGCATTGTTTAGTTATTTGAATTTAATTCGTTATTAGTTAGTTTTTCTTTATTCGCATTCCAATCATTTATTGATTTTACGCGTCCTATTCATAAGTTAACTTGGTTTATAGTTGCATCGATTCCCTAGTATTCGACCCTGGTACTACACGATCCACATTCTTGAAGTGTTAGTGTAGGTAATTATTACTTGAGATTAACCACATCAATGGGGAAAGCGAGAACCTCGTTTGTTCGAGTGGGATTCGTCTGGTCAAGGATATTTTCTTGACTAGCCTAAGGGCGCTCTTCAAGAAACTTGTCCGTTGATGATTGATTGATGTGGGGATGGAGGTGGAGATCTTCTAGAATGGCTTAGGGGCTTTTTTCCAAAACTCATCCAGCAAAGGTGGAAGGTGGGGATTGGTCGGGTTTAGGTGGATGAAAAGACATCACAAGAGGTGTGGAAGCCTCTTGATACAGTCAGAATGACTTCAATTTTTCCGAGAACAAATTGAAGGCGATACATTCCCCAACAACGATTTCAAATTAAAGAAATTTAATCTCAAACTCAAGTTAACTTTGAATTCAAATTGTATGTACAAATGATGGTTGGGGCTGCTTTTATAGGCAAGTCTCCATACCTTGAAGTAAGGTAAATAAACTAAAATATAGCCTTATTACTTACACTAGTGAAAACTGTCTGACAGCTTGGGGAAATGGGCTGAAAACGTGGTGGAGAGTCCTAGTGATGTCATTTGACTGTTTGTTATGGGGAGTAACGTCATTTGAGTGTTGTACTGGGGAATCAAGGATGGGCAGCTTGTTCGGTCATTTACCATCCTATGCGTCTGAACCACATTTGGTTCGATGACAAAGATGGTAATGATTATCCCGTATGTCGGGCATGATTGCTCTTCTTGAACGAGAGTCTCCCAGGCTTCCTTTACAATCTCAGCAGCCTTAGTCTGCATGCTCCACACTCGTCCTCACGTGATTAGGCCATGGGAGGACTCCATTTGATCGGTTCCTCGGGTTGCCTTCTTGATCATCTCCTTTTTATACATGTTTCTCGCATGATTTTAGAGATGTTTATGATGATAGTTGCAATGTTTACGTGTAATTTGTATTCCGTTTTACTCGTTTTCATATTCTTACAAGTTTTGATGCGTATTTGGTTCATTTCGGAGCTAAAGAACACACAAGGGACAAAGTACTAGCACCGAGGAGAAAACAGGACGAGAAACGGACAAGGAATGGGCAAGATGGGAACATGACCGGCCGATCACACTCAGTAAGCACGGTCGGGCACCTTAAGTGCAAGTTTCCTATTCTCATTTCAAAATGATTTTGGACGGGGGTAGTGGCTAATTCTTGATCCAGACTTGTTATAGAGAGATCATAGAAGATTAGAGAGATGTTAAAGACAGGATTGGGGTGAGAGTTCATCGTAGGAAGAGCACACTTAGCAAGAGATATTCAAGAAGCATTGGAGATCGAATCAAAACTTCGGTTTCATTTGATTTCTACGTTCTTTAGACTATCTACTTCTTTTTATGTTGTTTGATTTGGAACTCATGACTGAGTAGTTGGTTTTGTTCTAGGAAAAAGGGATTAGCTCATGGCTATCCTAGAACCTCTTTTGATTTATTTATGAATGTAATTTCCCATTTTGTTTATCTATTCTTTGTCTGAGTGTTTGAACTTCTTGTGTTTATGAAGGCCAAATAGATGCATGTATTAGGGACTTAGGAGAAGGATCAAAAGGAGAATTCAAATCCTAGATAATCAGGCTTAGAACAACCGAGACTAGATCACGAAAGTAGAGTAGTAATGATCGAGGGTTAATCGGATGAATCATAGAACTTTATGGGTTTAGTTTAAGGTATCAGTCACGAAATTAGGGGATAACTTGATTAGATCACGTTTCTATGCCTCGAGAGAGGGTAGGAATAACATTAGGATCTTCCGCCTTAGATAACTTGATTGAGAATGCATGATTAGATAGATTAATCGCTGGTTTCGAAAGGCTTATGGTGAAATCGTACCCTAGAACGTTTGTCTCATTGTAAAGAACTCGTTAGTTTATTTGGTTTTATTAATTCCATCTTAAATCCATATTCGTTCGTAGCAAGTTTGATTTCTTGTTTGAGTTTAGTCTGTGTTGCGTAGTCCCTGTGGGATCGACACCTAGAGTACTACACACGTGTCGTGCATTTCTGGTAGTTTGGGTTAATATTGCTTAACACATCACTTCTCGCCTGCGCCTTCCTCTACACTCGTGTGACAATATCTCGGGTCATCCTTGTGTCCAATATCCTTATCATTCCCTCCCCCTTGCGAGCGTTCCATCCATGGAATGCTATCACATACATCAAAATGGGATAAGTCAACAACATTAAATGTTGTGGACACGTTATACACACTTGGTAGTTCTAGGCAGTAGGCATTATCATTGATCTGCTCAAGGACACGAAATGGTCCATATCCTCTTGGTGCCAGCTTTGAGCTTTTCTTGTCCAGGAATCGTTCGAGCCGCATGTGTAGCCCACCCATTCTCCTTCATCGAACACCTTCTATCTTTGCCCCTTGTTAGCTTGTTTGGCGTATTGTTCCGTCTTATGCTTTATATTTTCCCGAACTCTCTCGTGCATATTTTTGATGAGTTTGCTTTCTTCTTACTTTCCTGGCTGGTGATCTCCTTGCTTGGTAGGGCCGACAGGTCCAAGGGAATTATGGGATTGAATCCATAGATAACCTTAAAAAACCGTCCGATGAATGACCTCAAAAGTGCTATTAGGGTGCGGTTGACCACCTCTGTCTTACCATCCATCTATGGGTGGCATGTTGTAGAGAACAATAGCTTGGTCCCTAGTTTTCGCCAAAGTTTCTGCCAGAAATTACTTAAGAATCTACTATCTCGGTTTGACACGATGGTATTTGGTAGGCCGTGGATGTGTACGACCTCCTGGAAAAGAAGGTTTGCCATTTGGGTTGCGTCGCTGGTCTTAGAGCATGGTATGAAATGCCCCATCTTGGAGAACCTGTCCACAACAAATAAGACATAATTTTTGTTTTGGATCTTCAGAAGTCCGAGAGTAATGTCCATCGAAAAATCAGTCCATGATGAGTCGGAATGGGTAGAGGAAGATACAAATCGTGGGGATGGACACGAGACTTGGCTTGGTGACACGTGATACATCGTGCACAAGCCATTCAACGTCTCGTTTTAGGCGCGACCAAAAGAAATGTTCCTTGACGGTGGCCAAGGTTTTCTCAATCCAAAGTGCCCCATGAGAGCTCCTCCATGAGCTTCCTGAAGTATCAACTCTCTCATTTAGCTTTGCGGAATGCAGAGTCGCCTGTCACGGAAAAGGTATCCTCCGTGTATGTAGATTAGTTCGTTAGCTCCATCCTTTCACATTCGGAGTACCTTGCCGAGCTCTGATTCTTAATCATATAGCTCCTTGATGTGCTCGAATCCTAGGCTTCTTGCCTCCATTGTGGTGATGAGAGCATGCCTTCGTGATAGGGCATCTGCTACCACATTTTCATTACCTTCATTGTACTTAATTATGTACAGAAAGGTCTCGACGAACTCTATCCATTTGGCATGTCATCGTTTGAGCTTGTTTTGATCCTTAAGGTATTTAAGGGTCTCATGGTCGGTGTGGATGATGAATTCCTTTTCCAATAGGTAATGTTACCATGTCTGTAATGCTCGGACAAGAGCATAGAGTTCTTTGTCGTATGTTGGATAGTTAAGCATGGCTCCACTTAACTTCTCACTAAAATATGCCACGACTGTCGTTCTTGAACAACTGATCATCTCGTTTTCATACGTATTTCTTGCTCGATTTTAGAGATGTTTATGAAATAGATGCGATGCTTTACGTATGATTTCGTATCCGTTTTACCTGTTTTCGTGTTTTCATGTTCTTATAGGATTTTATGCGTATTCGGTTCATTTCGAAGCTAAAGGACGTGCACGAGATAAAGTACCAACATCGAGAATCATCATGGGATAAACGGGACGAGAATCGGCAAGGAATAGCCACTACCCGTGCGGGTAACTCCCTAGCCCGAGCGAGCATTTGTTACGGTGATTTTGTCCAGCAAATTGAGCACGAGTCGGGCAAGAACTACCACGCCCGGGGCATCAGCCCGAGTGGGCAACAACACAGCCCGAGCGGGCAATAGACCAGCCCGACCGGCGCACCTTCTAGCCTGAGCGGGCTGCCTCATTCTCCATCGCGTTCTTGCGCGATCATCCGCACCACACCCGAGCGGGTCACTTACCCAGCCCGCACGGGTCGCGTCCGTCACTTGCAACTGCAAGTAAGTTAATTTGACATAAAACAAATGGGAGTTTGTTGGGGACTTATACAATAAGGAAAATGACTTTAGAGAAGAGGAATAAGTGATATTTCACTGGAGAAAGTAATGGAAACGTCACCCAATTTATTCAAGAATGGAAACACATAAAAAGACAACAATCGGTGGCTGATGCAACATAAGGAAGAACTGAACGACAAGAAGGAAAGAGAGGGAGAAAAGGAAAGAAAAGAGGAAGGAAAGAAGAAGAGAGGAAGGATTGATGTTTGTCAAGACCATCTGAGGGATGACACATCTCTCCTTCACGACTTGAATGCTCAGCATGCCATCTCATGTCATGACAAACATCAATCCTTCCTCCCTCTTTCTTTCCTTCCTCTTTTCTTTCCTTTTCTCCCCCTCTTTCCTTCCCGTTCAGTTCTCCCTTATGTTGCAGCAGCCACCGATTGTTGTCTTTTTATGAGTTTCCGTTCTTGAATAAATTAGGTGACGTTTCCATTACTTTCTCCAGCAAAATATCACTTATTCCTCTTCTCTAAAGTCGTTTTCCTTATTGTATTAGTCACCAACAAACTCCCATTTGTTTTAAGTCAAATTAATTTATTTGGTGTTGCAGGTGACGGACGCGACCTGCGCGGGCTGGGTAAGTGACCCGCTCGGGTGCGGCGCAGAAGATCGCGCAAGAACGCGATGGAGAATGAGGCAGCCCGCTCGGGCTAGA
>CM071870.1:32182538-32215375 GCA_036759665.1 Gynandropsis gynandra | reverse complement strand
TCCTCATTCACAATGCCCTTTCCTTTATCCACTGATTTTCCAGCAGTTTTCTCTTGCTCTTTCGGGGGCGGATTCTCGAGCACATTACCGTTGCACAAGGTGATGGCGTTCACGTGCTCTCTCGGGTTAAGATCGGGTTTACCGGGAAACTGTCCAGGATTTCAAGAGGATGAGGCGGCCTATTGTGCTATGGAATTTTCTAACATCTTCACATGTGTGCTCAAGGATTTCATATGAGATTTAAGCTCACTGATCGTTGTCCCCACATCCGCGTTGAATTAGGTTTGAGTCGATTGTTTCTGCCTTTGCTCCTTAATAAATTCGAGCAACACTCCTTAAAGGTTTGACGAAGAAGCTTGAGGAGGTTGAGGAGCTTGCGGAACTTGCTGAGCTTGTTGGAATTGCTGGTTGTTTTGCTGAAAAGTTTGCTGCCTTTGCTGAAACCCCGAATACTTTACCGATTGGGTCGTTCGATACGAAAGATTCGAGTGATTCCTCCTATTCGGGTTGTAGGTATTCCTGAACTGAGTGTTTCCTTGCTGCTGGGCATAATTCATCTGTTCGAAATCCTCATGTACCGTGCATTGATACACTACATGCTCCGTATCTCCACAATTCACACATCACATGGCGTTCGCTGCATTACACGTTGTCTTGCTCTGATTCGGCTCATACATACGACGAGAGCTGTTAGGCATACCTCCCGTGTTGACCACATGGTGTGGTTCATGGCAAGGTTATCGATAAGCTCGTATGCCTCCTCAATGCTCAGATCCATAAATGATCCTCTGGCAGCATTATCCAACGTCGTTCAGTGTTCATCTGAAATTCCGTTGTAAAAAGTTTGGATAACGTACCACTGCTCAAGACCATGGTGTGGACACAACTGTAGAAGATCCTTAAATCTGCCCCATGCCTCAAACAAAGTTTCTCTATCTCTGCATCTGAAGGTTGTGATTTCCCCCCTCATCTGAATCGTCTTGCTCGGAGGAAAGAAGCGTGATAAGAACAATGTGCAGAGCCGATCCCAAGTAGTGATAGATCCAGCGGGAAGCGATTGCAGCCAAGTTTTCGCTCTTCCCCCAATTGAAAAGGGGAAGAGACACAATAAGATCGTGTCCTCTGAGACTCCGTGTATCTTGAATGTACCAAAAAGCTCAAGGAAGTCTTTGAGGTGCTGATGGGGATCCTCGTGATTTCCACCCATGATTTGTTTCTGATAAAGCATGTTGATCATCGCCGGCTTAATCTAAAACTGTTCTCTCGCAACAGCAGGCATCCTTATGTCTATTTGCACATTGTTCATGTTCGACACCACATAATCCCTGAGACGACGTGGTGGAGGAGCCTGTGGTTCTCGCGGTTGAGGCGCGAGTGGCTGGTTCTACAAGTGCCCCAAATTACCGAGAGGTAACTGAAGTTGTTCGTGGCCGTTCTGATTATCTATATCTCTTTGATCTAACGGCTCTGTGTTACCTTCTTCCTTGCCTTTTCTCAGTTGTCTGTAAGTTCGCTCGATCTCTTGGTCGATTTGGAGTAGATTTGAAGCACCTCGCGACCTGGTCATAAACCAACAAAGGAAAGATAGACGGAATTGGTGAGTGTTGTGGTTTGATGGGGATTGTGGGGTTGTGTTTGAGGTGGCGGGTTAATGGTTAGTGGTTGGTCGCAGCGCGGTTGATACAAGCAACGAATCCCAACAAGGGAGCACCGAGGATACTTCATGTGTAAGAGGGCTGCTGTAGGGAACTAGAGTGAAAAATGGAACAGAGATGGACTGGGGCGGTTCAGAGGATGAAGTTGAAGGAACAAAGGAGACAGACGCAAGCCGTGGGAAGGAGAATTGGGACTCGTCAAAATCAAACACAAACCGATTGAACATGAAGGTAGAGGAAGGCACTCTGTGTGAGGGAGTACCTGACGAAGATGCATGGGGTGGATTTTGGTTGAAGTTTATGGTTATTGTAGGGACGAGGCCTAGGATACCATAGACATCCAAATGATCAAAGTTTAGAGTAATTTGAGACTATTTCAAAAGGTGATTTGAAGTTAAGAACCGACGTGGGAAGCCGATTGATGAGATATATGGTCGTTGCAATTGAGAATAGCCAGTATTCCAGCAGAATAGTGGCGTGAGATAAGAGAGTAAGCCCGGTTTCGATGATATGGCAATGTTTGCATTCAGATATGCCATTGTGCTCAGGATTGTGAGGTGGAGATGTTAGGTGAGAAATTCCATGGGTTGAAAGGAAATTTTTAGAGCCATTTATTCACCACCTTTATCTGAATATAAGGTTACACATTTTTTTTGGAATTTGTTTTCGACGAGGGCTATGAAACAAATGAAAACATTATTAACTTGAGATTTCTGTTGGAGGGAGTATAGCCAAGTGTATCGTGTGAATTGATCCAACAAAATAACATAATATTTGTTGCCATCGAAGAGGGAATGGGAGACGTCCATACGTCGGCAAACAAAACATTAAGGGGCCATGTAGAGATAATAGATGAAACATGAGACAGATGTTTATGCATTTTATTGATTAAGCATGACTCACAAGACAAAGGTGGATTCGACGAGTGGGATAAAGGTATGGAATGAGTAGAAACTAATTATTTAGAATTTCAAGAGGGGGATGTGCTAACCTAGAATGCCACTCAGACAAAGTGGTACTGACTGTAGAGAACGCATGCTGGGATGTGATGGAGAGAGGACTCTGCAAAAGAGGGTTTGTCGGCTACTCCTACACACCGTTGTTGAGTTCACCCTTAGTTATTAGTGCCCCGTGTTAGATCCTTCCCTTGAAAGTAAAATTGGAAAAATTCGACTGAGATATCATTGTGAGTACAAAGTTGATGTATGAAAATGAAGTTTTTATGAACACTATTAAAGGAAAGAGAGCGAGAGGAGGATGGAAGAAGCATAGAACCGGTGTGTGAAATCTCAAGATCACTACCATCACTGAGCACGACTCCATCTGGACCGTTGTACGGAGCATGGAGAGATAGATTGGCAAGGTCGGTGGTGATGTGGTGTGAGGCACCTGAGTCAAGTAACCACGTTGAAGAAGAGGACAGGTGATACGAGACGTGATTAGCAGTGGCATGTCATGTTGGTGGTCCCTGAGGGCCAGAGGGCATCACTGGCGATAGAGCCGACGAAGACCGAAGGAGATGACACATTTTGGCGTTGTGTCCATGGATGACGTGATATGATCATGGACAAAGTCGAGGATGCAATCCGAGCCATGGAAAATGAATAAGACGCAACCCGTGCTGAAAAGGACGCAACCCGCACTGAGAAGGACGCGACTCATGCTGAGAAGGATGTGACCCACGTTGAGGAGGATGCGACCCATGCTGAGGAGGATGCGACCTATGTTGCCGAGGACACGCCCCATGTTGCCGAGCACACGACCCGCGTCGCAAAGGACACGACCCGCGCCACAGAAGAGGTGACTCGAGCTGAACCGAAATGACGGAAGATGGATGCGACCCGAAAGACAGACGTTGTTCCCGTGACCCGTGCTAGGGCTATAGATGAGGAAGCCTTGATCATACAAGCAGGTCCCGTGACCCAAGCTAAAGATAGAAAGCTCAAGGAGGCTATCGTCGGGATTTCTCACGGTCGTTCACGTTCAAGACAGGTGCTCGAGTCCACAAGGAAGTTCTAACATCTACATCATACTACAAGCCGAAACACAACTCGCAACGATCGATAATTAGAGTAAGTGTTTTGCATATACTCTTTTTCCTTTGTTGGTTTTGTCCCACGGGGTTTTCCAACGACGGGGTTTTAACGAGACCATTTTATTTTAATCTTGATTTTCTTTTGAAGAAATAATCTTGTTGGTGTGTCATATCCAGCAAACCCCGTTGGTTAGTAATATCCATCGTACGTTCATTCTTCGTAGGTGCGTAATATCCTTCGAATTCGAGCCGATGAATCAAGAGCTATTTCGCTACTCTCGTGTGACCATTCGCTCCACCCACCTTGTGCGAAGAGTCGTGCGACTCGGCTGCAGCAAGGCCTATCCATCCAACCTACGTCTAGAGCGTTGTTCCAGTGGGATCGTGTCAAGTGGAGATCAAGGAGCTGCAAAGGAAAGTGGAGGAACTCATGGCCAAGGGACACATCCGAGAAAGCATGAGACCATGCGCCGTGCGCGTTCTACTCGTGTCAAAGAAAGATGGTAGCTAGCGCATGTGTGTTGATTGTCGCGCAATCAATAACATCACGGTGAAGTATCGACATTCTATTCCTAGGCTAGACGATATGCTTGATGAATTACATGGAAGTATGATATTTTCTATGATCGATCTTAAAAGTGGTTATCATCAAATTAAGAAGAAAGAAGGTGATGATTGGAAAACGACATTTAAAACTATGGTTTGTATGAGTGGTTAGTAATGCCTTTTGGATTGTCAAATGCACCTAGTACTTTCGTGCACCTAATGCATCATGTTCTTCGAGAGTATATAAGTAGGTTCGTAGTGGTCTACTTCGACGATATATTGGTTTACAGTAAAAACTTAGAAGAACACGTTGGTCACCTAGAATCGATCCTAAAGGTACTTAGGAAGGAAGAAATCTATGCAAAAATTAAGAAATGTACCTTTTGGATAGATAACGTCGTGTTTCTAGAATTTGTTGTAAGTGCAGATGGCATAAAGGTGGACGACGAAAAGGTTAAAGCCATTCGGGAATGGCCGAGCCCAAAGACCGTGGGGGAAGTCCGAAGCTTCCATGGACTCGCGGGTTCTATCGGTTTTTTGTAAAGGACTTTAGTACCTTGGCCGCCCCTCTCACCGAAATCGTCAAGAAAAACTTTGGATTCACGTGGGGAGAAACGCAAGAGGAAGCATTCCAGACGCTGAAAGAGAAGCTTACCCATGATCCGTTATTAATTTTACCGAATTTTTTTAAGACATTTGAAATCGAATGTGATGTGTCCGGTGTAGGAATTTGTTCAATCCTGATGCATGAATGGGAACCATTTGCTTATTTCAGCAAGACGCCTGGAGGCGCAATCCTCAACTGTGCCACGTACGATAAGGAGCTTTACGCGCTTGTGAGAGCATTGCAAATGTTGCAGCATTACTTATGGCGTTTTCGAGCCCGGATGCGAATGATTTTTAAGCCTGACAATCAAGTATGGAACCATTTTTTACCGAATTTTTTTAAGACATTTGAAATCGAATGTGATGTGTCCGGTGTAGGAATTTGTTTAATCCTGATGCATGAATGGGAACCATTTGCTTATTTCAGCAAGACGCCTGGAGGCGCAATCCTCAACTGTGCTACGTACGATAAGGAGCTTTACGCGCTTGTGAGAGCATTGCAAATGTTGCAGCATTACTTATGGCGTTTTTGAGCCCGGATGCGAATGATTTTTAAGCCTGACAATCAAGTATGGAACCATTTGCAAAAGGAGCGATTCCCAAACAAGAGAAAACCAAAATTGATGCCCCAGATTAGCGAACCCTTCACAGTGACCAAAAGAATCAGCAACAATGCCTACCAACTCGACTTGCTAGGTAAGTATATTGTGAGTCCCAACATTAATGTTACTAACTTGGCACCTTCTGTCACAGATCAAATGGATTTGAGGACAAATCCTTTCCAAGTGGGAGGGCATGATATGATCCTAGACAACTTCGAGGACGCAACCCGAGCCGTGGTAAATGAAGAGGACGTGACCCGTGCTGAAAAGGACGCGAACCGCACTGAGAAGGCGTGACCCGTGGTGAAAAAGACACGACCCACGCTGAGGAGGACGCGACCCATGCTGAGGAGGACTCGACCTATGTTTCCAAGGACGCACCCCATGTTGCCGAGGATGCGACCCGCATCGTAAAGGACACGATCCGCACTGCAGAAGAGGCGACTCGAGCTGAACCGAAAGGACAGAAGATGGACGCGACCCGTGCTAGGGCTAGAGAGGAGGAAGCCTTGATCATACAAGCAGGTCCCGTGACCCGAGCTAAAGTTAGGAAGCTCAAGGAGGCTATCGTCGGGATTTCTCACGGTCTTTCAAGTTCAAGACAAGTGCTCGAGTCCACAAAATAAGTTCTAACATCTAAATCATACTGCAAGCCTAAATACAACTCGCAACGATCAATAATTAGAGTAAGTGTTTTGCGTGTACTCTTTTCCCTTTGTTGGTTTTGTCCCATGGGGTTTTCCAACGACGGGTTTTGAATGAGGCCGTGACTCACTTCCGTGATCTAACTATTGATCCGAGACTGCAAGCAAGTCATCAGAACGAATACACATTTTACGAGTTTATCTTATTTATGACTTATTTTCCATGATGGGAAGGATTGATGAGAGGGGTTGAGTTTGAAGCAGATCGGCTTCATGGTTGAGAAGTTTCTCGTGGAGTTTAACAAAGGAGTTTGACGAGTCTTTGGCGTTAACAACATCTTTGATGGTTTTTTAGTCAACCCCTAGGCCAGCAAGGATCAGTTCAATGAGGTCTTCATGATCCATCAATTTGTTGAGAAGCGCGAGGTCAACGATCTTCACTTTGATGAAGTTCATATAGTTGTCGATGGATTGAGATCCCTTGGTTTGGCGATGCATTTGATCTTTTATTTGTTTCAAATGTCCTCGGCAAGATCGGCCATACTTGGAGGAGAGTGTTATCCAAGCCAATGCAGACATCAGAGTGGACGCAATGAAGCCTTGGCAAGAGAGGGAGATTGACTCGAGAAGGGCAGCAAAGATTAGACGATCCTGACAAAACCATGGGTTGTACACAGGTGATGTGGTTAATCTCAAGTAATAATTACCTAGAGTAATGCTTCCACAAGAATACGGATCGTATAGTGCTAGGGTCGAACATAAGGATTTGATGCAACTCTAAAGCTAGTAAACTAATGAATAAGACGTGTGGAATCAATAAGTGATGGGAATGCGAATGAAAGTAAATTAAAGTAATTAACGGGTTAAATTCAATGCACTAAGCACCACAGGTTTCGAGAGATGCACAATGATGCAACGAAGTTCTAACAAGATCATGGTTATAGATATCGTTACGTATTCGCGGAATTCAAGCTCTTTCCTAGGGAATGACTCTCCCGATGCCTAAAGCCACTGTCTAGCATGCATACTACCAATCTCCCAATTGTGTAATCTCACCTACTAGATGCATTAAGATCACTATCCTAATTCTTAAGTTCAATTAATCGGCCGACCAAGGTTCTAAATCAATTGAGACTTCATATCATGGCTACGTTCAGAAAATCCAATTCATCTCCCAATGCAATTAGATTTGTATAATCATTTATTCAACCTACCAAAAAGAATAAAAGCATTACGAACAACCAATCAATCCGAAATGAACAAATGATATAGCCAAGCATTAAGAACAGAACTTCATTATATATCTGCAAAGCTATCTAACCCGTGGCTATGGACCTACTCGGACATGAACTTAGAAAATGAAACACAAACGATAACTAAATTCAACATGGATAAAGAATGAGATCCCTCCCTATTCTATTACCGACGTCTTCAACAGCTCCTCTGTGCTCCGGCATCGTCGCCCCATCCTAGCCCTTGTATGTGTTCTGCACTCTCTATTCTCTCTCTACGTGTGGTCTGCTTTTCTCTCTAATTTTCTGTACGAATTGGGCTGCTGAAGCTCTCCCATTTTAGCCCTATTTCTCCTTTTTCCTTTCCTCTAATCTTTTTTCTTTGGCAGTCCTCTTTCTTTCCTCTCTAGTGGTTGGAATTTCCTGTTTCTTACAGCATCTGCAGTTTTCCTTTTCCGAGTTTTTCCATCTTTTTTTTTTCAGTCTTGTGTAATTGTCAACGTTTCCCCTTTATGTTCCATCCATGTAGCTCACCTTCCTCTTCTCTAACCATATTTCCTTTTGGTTTAAGCAGCCAACACGTTCCTTTTCTTGTTTTGCTAAATTTCCTTTTATGCTAGTTTACATTTTTTCGATTTCTATTTTCTTCAGCAACTTGTATTTCCTTTTCCTCTTTAGTTTGCTGCCTTCTTTCTTGTTCTTTCATTTCCATTAATTGTTCCAGTAGCCATTCCCATTTTCTATCTTTGATGGTTGCAGTTTCCAATTCTCGTGTAGCGACAATCTTTCCATTTTTGTGTAAGCACTTTGAAGTTTACATTTTGTTCTAGCAACTTGCTTCTATTTTATGTAAACCATGTTTCCTTTTCATGCTCCAACTGTGCTCTTCTTACTTTTGTTCTAGAAACTGGAAGTTTTCATTTTTGTTAAAACCACCGAAAGTTTCCATTTTTGTCAGTAGCCATTGTTTCCATTTTTTTGTAAGCGGCCATTGCTTCCATTTCTGATGCGCGACTGGATCGTGCGTTCCACTCGGTTGTGCGGATGAATGCCTTAGGTCCCGTAGACGGATAGAGGAACATTGGCCCAAATCTCAGTGAGACCGTCCAAAACCCTTGAGCATATGCACCTCTAGATTTCTTTGGACGATAGAAGACGCCACAAGCAACCGTGGTTCGTTGCTTGATAAGTCGAATCGAGCAAGTCCCGGACTTTATCGAATTGTGTGAGATGAATCTCTCAATCTCAAGAACAATGAGCTGAGCTTGTTTGATCTGTATTTGGTTCGAAAATCACTTATTTTTTTATTCATGCGTGCCTCCTTAAAAGAAAGAAGGGCCAAAACAAACTTCCCACATTACACTCCTATTCAAAAGTCTAAGACTCTTATTGACCACCAATCTTCCTAGATTTTATTCCTACTGACAATGCACGAAAAAAGCCCTAAATTATAGGTGTTCTTGGTGCAATTTGAATTCAAATTTGAATTTGAATGACACAAATACAAGACACTTCCTCTTGATGGGTCTTTGTGTGGTCCATGGGCTTGTGAGGCTTTAAACCCTTCAAATGATGTTGCTGTTCAATCTCTTGGGCTTCTAAGATGTCTTGAATCTTCTCTTGTGTAGCCTCCTGGCCTTAGATCTAGTCCCAGGCCCCTTCAACATGCTTGAAACCTCGGAATTTTGCTCTATGTGTGCACTAGAGGTCTCGTCGGAAACGTTGCCGGAATGTCGCCGGAAAAGTGACGGTCCGGTAGTGATACGGTACTCATCTAAAAGCTCTTTGAGTGCTGGTTCCAATTGTATTTGTTTCATCGAATTTGGACTTCGGAAAGGCCTCAATTAGGTGTTTCGTACAAAGTCTCATCTCCGAGTTAGCCGGCTCGCGAATATCGGACGCGACCGTTAGTCCGTAAGTCTCGTCAACGGTCCGCATATCCGCATCCTTGTAAGCTTCACGCACGTCCTCGTCAGCATCCCGCACGTCCTCATCAGCGTCCCGTGCGTTCACGTGATTGTCTTTCCCATTCGACCCACCCGTTCCATCCGTCTGTTCGAGGCTTGCTTTCTTTGTGATATCCTCATCAATTTCTCTTCTCCGGTTTATGATTCTTTTGATGCTGGCCGTGCATACCTGATAGGAGAGTGGTTTTGTTAATTTTGCTTCATTTACTCGTGTTTGTACCCAACATTCCCTGCAATAACACGAGAAAACGCTAAAAGATGAATAAATGATGCTTTAATGCTTGGTAAAGTTCAAATGAATGATGAAACTAACTATAAAGAGAGACTAAAATACTATAATAAAATAGACATCATCAAACTCCCCCAGACTTGAATCTTTGCTCGTCCTCGAGCAATACTAGAACTAAGCAAGAGAGGAGTTAGACAACAACCGGAAACTAGCACAATCAACTCGAAAATTCAGCCACACTACGCAACAACGCGTCACACAAATATAGATCTAAGTGCACCGAATTTAGACCAGTATCTGCTGAAAGTCACTAGCCGTGCAATCCTACACATATCCTAAGTACATTTCACTAACCCCTAGACAACATCCAAGTGATCTCCATACCTATTCTAATGCACAAACAGTTCGATACCATTCTTAAAAAAATTATCATTCTTTTTCTTTTTCTTTCTTTTTCAATTCTCTTCTTCTTCTTTTCGGTTTCCACTCATTGTTTTTTTCCAATTCACACTCGGTTTCTAGGACGTTGAAGTTGAAGAGGACAACCTTCTACTTCCAGGTTGCCAATTGGCACACTCATAAGGTCTTTTAACCTTAGCGGTGTGAAGAGGTTGCATCATCGCTGATTTTTTCCTTCCTTTTTTTCTTTTGATTGAACTATTGTGACTACGCATCGACTCTAACCCTTAGGATGTTGAAAAACTGTCTCGACCCACCACTTAGACCCGAACCATCAATGTTGACGCACTCATGTCAATGTAGGGCTGAAAACGTTAAAGAACTTAGTCTATTGACAGCGGACTGTAAGTGCATGGAAATATAATGATCGAAACGAAATAAAGAATGAAAGGTATACTCGGGGATATAAGTGCTTGGGATTGAAGCCTAAGTGGAGAAATACAACTATAGGCTATGGATTCGTGCATGACCACTAACTAATCGATATCTAAAGGTATGTTTTAGCAAACCTAGACTTTTGTTCCTGATTCGACAAAGTTGCGCAGAGGTGACTAAAGATCCAAATTTCTTGTACTTGATATCCGTCCGTCTAATCCTAACAAAACTAACGTAAAAGCAAAAAAAGAAAAACAAAATGAAGAACTCAACATCTAAATCCTAGTCACAATCATGAAATTCGAAGAATACCCCCAGACTTGAACGGAACACCGTCCCGGTGCTCAAAACCTAAGAGAAGGACTAACATGCAAAAACTCGGGAAAAATAGGATAGATAGGAACGTGTGCACCTGATGCGTGCTTTCTGTCCCGAGTTGATGCAACTGGGCGTTCGCGTCTTTCCTTATGTTGCTGATGATGTCGAAGTGGAAAACCTGTAACAAAAGTCACACAATCTGAAGGAGACAGTACGATACATCGGGCCGAACCAGCGTGACTTGAGTTTTCCTGGAAAAAGTTTCAAACGTGAATTGAAAACAAGTACTTGGTCATCTACCTCGAATGTCCGCTAGACTATGTGTCTGTCATGCCACTTCTTCGTGCGCTCCTTGTAGATCTTTGCGTTCTTACTTGTTTAAGGTCACGAGCCTGACCAAAACACTCTACTCATGTGTTGGCTCCGACAGAACGAAGACAGTTCGATTGATGTCCATGTTGTCAGTGTTGTAGAGTTTCAAACGTTTGGCGTTCACTTTGAATGTGTTGTCGTTTCCCATCAGCTCGATAGCACCATGTGGTGAGACGCTTTTGATTGTGAACGGCCCGAACCAGCGTGACTTGAGTTTTCCTGGAAAAAGTTTCAAACGTGAATTGAAAACAAGTACTTGGTCATCTACCTCGAATGTCCGCTAGACTATGTGTCTGTCATGCCACTTCTTCGTGCGCTCCTTGTAGATCTTTGCGTTCTTATACAAATGGAGGCGTATCTCCTCTAGATGATGGAGCTGTAGCATCCGTTTCTCAGCAGCTGACTTGTAATCATAATTAAGTGCTTTGATCACCCAATATGCTCGATATTCTAACTTGACCGGTAGATGGCATGCCTTACCGTACACTAGTTGAAACGGAGTCATTTCGATTGGCGTTTTGAATGCTGTACGATAAGCCCATAATGCATCGTCTAGTTTCAGTGTCCAATCCTTCCTAGACTTAGAGACCGTCTTCTCCAAAATCGACTTGATCTCTCGATTAGAAACTTCAACTTGGTCGCTGGTTTCTGGGTGATATGGTGTTGCTATCCTATGTCGAACACTGTACTTCTTCAACAGCCCTTCTATGATGTGGTTCACGAAATTCTTACCTCCATCGCTGTTCACAACCCTCGCGACTCCAAAACGTGGGTATATGACACGTTTGAACATCTTGGTTACTGGTTTGGAGTTGTTGGTTGGACTTCCCAAAGCTTCTACACACTTCGTTATGTAGTCCACCGCGACTAGTATGTAGAGGTTTCCGCACGAGGACTGGAAGGGGCCCATGAAGTCTATTCCCATACATCAAATGGCTCAACCTCTAGAATATATTGTTGTGGCATCTCATGGCGTCTAGAAATATTACCCGTCCTTTGGCAATTGTCGCATGATGCGACATAGTTGTGGGTGTCCCTTAAGAGTGTAGGCCAATAGAAGCCCGCTTGCAGCACCTTTGCAGCTGTCTTGGCTGCAGCAAAGGGTCCTCCATAGCTAGAGGAATGGCAACGTGATAGTATGTGTGGAGCTTCTTCTTCGGGGATGCAACGTCTAAAGATTCCGTCTGTGCCTCTTTTGAAAAGGTACGACTCATCCCAATAGTAAGCCTTGACGTCATGGAGAAACTTCTTTCTCGCATTGTAATTCAGCCCCTCCAGTAGTACTTGACATGCTAAGTAATTCACAAGCATACCATGCGACTCATCCCAATAGTAAGCCTTGACGTCATGGAGAAACTTCTTTCTCGCATTGTAATTCAGCCCCTCCAGTAGTACTTGACATGCTAAGTAATTCACAAAGTCAGCATACCATGGAGTGGAAGTACAAGTCAAGGACATTACCGCATCATCTCGGAGATAGTCGTCGATAGGAATGCACTTGGGGATTTCAAGGCATGAAAGATGATTAGCTACCCCATTCTCGGTTTCTTTCCTATCCCTTATTTCAAGATCGAACTCTTGCAGGAGTAAGATCCATCTAATGAGCCTCGGCTTTGCGTCTTTCTTGGTGAGTAGGTAACGTAAGGCAGTATGATCCGTGTAAACTATTACCTTGGAGCCAACTTGGTACGAACAGAACTTTTCAAACGCAAAGACGATTCCAAGTAACTCCTTCTCGGTTGTGGAGTAGTTGCATTGGGCATTATCTAATGCTCAACTAGCATAATAAATGGCGTGCAACATCCGATGCTTTTGCTGTCCCAACACTGCCCCAACTGCATAATCGCTCGCATCGCACATGAGCTCAAACGTAAGTTCCCAATTCGGCGGTTGTATGATGGGTGGAGAAACCAACGCCTTTGTCAACATTTCAAATGCAGCTCGACATTCCGCTGTAAACTCAACTGGTAAATCTTTGCCTAATAGATCCGTGAGGGGTTTAGATACCTTCGATAAATCTTTGATGAACCATCTATAGAACCCCGCATGACCTAGGAAACTACGGATGGCCTTAACAATCCTAGGAGGTGGCAGCTTCTCAATAACCTCTATTTTTGTCTTATCTACCTCTATTCCCCTTACCGATATCTTATGCCCCAAGACGATGCCCTCGCAAACCATAAAATGACACTTCTCCCAATTCAACACAAGATTCGCCTCTACGCACCTGTCTAACACTTTACACAGATTGGTTAGACAAACATCAAAGGAAGGTCCATGAACCAAGAAATCGTCAATTAACATTTCCATAATTTCACTATTTACATCAGAGAAGATAGAGGTCATGCACCGCTGAAAAGTAGCAGGTGCATTACACAAACCAAAAGGCATCCAACGATAGACGAATGTACCGAAGGGGCATGTGAACATCGTCTTTTCTTGATCGTTCGGATGGATTGGTATTTGAAATAAACCTGAATAACCATCAAGAAAACAAAAATAGGAGTGAAGAGCTAAACCTTCCAGCATTTGATCAATGAAAGGTAAAGGGAAGTGATCTTTCCGAGTGTTAGCGTTCAGCTTGTGGTAGTCAATGCACATGTGTCATCCCGTGACCGTTCTTGTTGGAATCAGTTCGTTGTTCGCGTTTGGGATGACGGTGATACCTCCTTTCTTCAGAACTACCTGTACAAGACTCACCCACGCACTATCCGATATAGGATATATAATTCCGGTGTCTAACAACTTAAGGACCTCTTTCTTAACTACTTCCATCATGTTCGAGTTTAATCTACGTTGATGTTCAATGGAGGTCTTAGAGTCATCTTCTAAGTGAATCCTATACATGCAAAGTGCTAGACTAAGTCCCCTAATATTCTCTAACGTATAACCTATTGCATCCCTATACTTCCTAAGAGCTTCTAGCAATCGTACTTTTTGGGATTCGTCTAAGTTATCATTCACTATCACGAGATAAGTAGAATCGAGTCCAAGGAATTCGTACCTCAACCCTTTTGGTAAGGGTTTCAACTCCACTTTTAGGGCTTTGTCAACACTCCAGTGATGTTTTGGACGCTTGGTTTTGCTATTAGGCATATCGGAAGTGGTTGAACTCGCGTTGTAAGCTGCTTGAGGCGCATTGGAATCTGTTTGCAATGTGCGGAGGTTTGTGCACTGGTTTATGACGTTATCTTGACTTGAATCCATGTCCATTTGAGCTGTGTTTATGTGTTTTTGAGTTGAGAAGTCTTCTTGATAAGGATTGTCCGAAATTCTATCTCTTTCTTGGGTTACAACCTGCTGTGCTCGGATCGCACAGAAATCTGCTCAAAGTGCGTCTAACTCGGTGCTCGGGATCTCTTTTGGTTTTCCGTTTCCAGTTGCTAAAAGAGCCATCTCAAGAGAATCCATGTTCCCAAACTCTTCGATAACTTCCTCGGCTAGTTTCTCTAAGACGACTATGTAGAATACCGAATCCACCATACAAGGCTATTTGAGCGTGTCGTTCAAATTAAACTCCACTTCTGCATCTCCGAACTTCAATGTGAGTCTACCTTCTGCACAATGTATGATCGTCTTGGCCGTATTAAGAAACGGTCTACCGAGGATGATTGGGTTGTCCTCCTCCATATCCAAGACGATGAAATCGACCGGGATGAAGAACTTCCCAACTTGCAAAGGCACGTCTTCCAGCATGCCCTCTGGTATTCTGACACTTCGATCAGCCATGGTGAGCGCCATTCGTCTAGATTAGTGCATGGTTAATTTTTCGTATGCTTGCTCCGACATCGATTAGTGCATGGTTAATTTCATAATCTCCTATTTTTCAAGGTATCACCAATATACCTGGATCAGGCATCTTCCTGGGTAGCTTTGGATACAGCATCGAGTTAGTCACCGTAACGGTTTCCGTCTCCACATCTTGCTTGTTTGCTAGTACGTCTTTGAGGAACTTGGCGTATAAAGGCATCTTCTTCAACGCTTCATGGAATGGAATAGTTATGTGCATCATCTTCAACATCTCAGAAAACTTTGCAAATTTAGCATCCTCGTTATTTTTGTGTTGGCATTGAGGGAACGACAAAGGAGGAGGCCTCGGGTTGGTTTTGACGTATTTCAGCTCCTCTTCCTCCTCTTTCTGATCTTCGACGTTGCTGCCCTTTCTCGCTACTGTACTAGATGATTCTCACTTTTCAAATGTCGAATGAGTAGGCTGATCCAATGTCTTACCACTCCTTAAGTGAATGGCGTTCATTTGCTCATGAGGATTTGCTTCCGGTCGCGCCGGTAGAACTCCTTGTCGTTGAGAGGAGTTCGCAGCGAGTGTGCAACTTGAGTATCAAAGATCTTTAGGTGTTTCTTCATCTCCACAAATTGTTTCTTTACCTCTTCATATTCTGCTCTCATTCCTCTAGACTCGTTGTATAGATCTTTTGTCCTTGTAAGAGTTGAGCTAGCATAGATGTAATATCGGTGTTAGCTTCTTGTTGCGGAGGAGGAGGCGCATGTGGCTGGTAATTCTGGGTTTCAGGCTGCGTCCTTGGCTGGAAGTTCTGATTCCTTTGCATTACTCGTGGCTGAAAGTTTCGCGATAGTTGTTGTGCGTTAAATGCTCAGTCGGAATTCTTGTAGGAGAAAATTTGGTGATTTCTCTATCCGGAATTGTACGTGTTTCCTAAAGGCTGGTTGTTGCTCACGTAGTTCACTTCCTCGTACCCTTGAACTTCATGATCCTCTAATTGCTCTGAATATTGTGGAAGATGTGATTTGGATAGAAGATTGTAAATTCCAGCGATTTGATACTTCATCTCGGCTAAACTGGCACATAGAGCATGTGTGTCGTTCACATGAGCTACCCTTGATGGAGCGTTTCGATTGTATTCTCCAGCGGCGTTGCTGCCTTTATCAGTCATACGACCGATTAGGTCCTCGATCTATGGAAATGTGAGGTTACTCAAGGAACCTCCAGATGCGGCTATGATCAGAATCCTCGTGTTATCCATCCTTGCAGAAAATTATGTATGAGATAACCCTGATCCATGCCGTGATGTGGGAAAAGGCGTTGACAGCCTTTGAATCGTTCCCACGCTTTTTATAGACTCTCACATGTTCCTTGAACGAACGTGTTGATTTGATTCTTCGCAAGCTGAGCTTTACTCTGAGGGAAGAACCGCGTCATGAATTTCTCTTCTAGTTGTTCCCGTGATCGTATGGAATTCGCCGGTTGGGAATACAACCAATCTTGCGCCTTATCCTTCACTGAGAATGGAAAGGAAGCTAGCGTGACGTCCTCATCCGAGATTCCATCTCCGGTTCTGATAGTTCTGCAGAGCATCTTAATGTCAGTAAGATGCTGGTTTGGATCCTCGGTGGGTCTCCCTCTGAACGCTGCGTTACCGAGCATCAAGATGAATGCCTGTTGTAATTCCACGCGAGCATCTCTCCTAGTGATGCATGACAAGAGTTGTGTATGCCTAGGGACCGTGTATGATCCATAGGTTATCGCTGGTTGCATTTGTGGTGCTTTTGGTTGCATTTGTGGCACGTTCAAGTGTCAACGTTCTGCCATTAACTCTTCTTCACTCTTGTCTACAATCTTTGGTTTGATTACTATCTCGGGTTGGAAATCTAGGTGCACTTGTGTGTTATCGACCGGTTGGCTTGCACTAGCTCTCGTTTGTCTCCTTAATTCTCTGAGTGTCCTATTGATATCTGGACCGTAAACTAGATCAGCACTTCCGATACCTCTCATGCACAAGATAGCTGCACGGGATAAGAAAACAAAACACAAAATTCGCGTGAGTTCCAAGAAGTAACGAATTTGACTCAAAACAAAAGAAAGAAAATACGAAAAAAACAAATAAGACTCCATGAAGGACTATGTGCTAATCCAAAAGTATCCTAACTCTAAAGTCGTAATCAAGTCCCCGACAACGATACCAAGAACTTGATGTGGTTAATCTTAAGTAATAATTACCTAGACTAACGCTTCCACAAGAATACGGATCGTATAGTACCAGGGTCAAATACAATGAATTGATGCAACTCTAAAGCTAGTAAACTAATGAATAAGACGTGTGAAATCAATAAGTGATGGGAATGCAAATGAAGCTAAACTAAACTAATTAACGTGTTAAATTCAATGAACCAAACACCACAGGTTTCGAGAGATGCAAGATGATGCAACGAAGTTCTAACAAGATCATGGTTATAGATATCGTTACGTATTCGGGGAATCCAAGCTCTTTCCTAGGGAATGACTCTTCCAATGCCTAAACCCACTATCTAGCATGCGTACTAGCAATCTCCCAATTGTGTAATCTCACCTACTAGATGCATTAAGATTGCTATCCTAATTCCTAATTCAATTAATCGACCGAACAAGGTTCTATCAATGGAGATTTCATATCATGGCTACGTTCAAAAATCCAATTCATCTCCCAATGCAATTAGATTATTATAATCATTCATTCAAGCTACCAATAACAATAAAAGCATTACAAACAATCAATCAATCCAAAACGAACAAATGATATAACCAAGCATTAAGAACAAAACTTCATTACATATCGGCAAAGCTCTCAAACCAATGGCTATGGACCTACTCGGACATGAACTTTGAAAACGAAACAAAAACGATAACTATATTCAACATGGATAAAGAATGAGATTCCTCCCTATTTTATTAGTGACGTCTTCAACAGCTCCTCTGCGCTTTGGCTTCGTCGCCCCCTCCTTGCCCTTGTATGCGTTATGCACTCTCTATTCTCTCTCTACGTGTGGTCTACTTTTCTCTCTAATTTTCTGTACGAATTGGGCTGCTGAAGCTCTCCCCTTTTAGCCCTCTTTCTCCTCTTTCCTTTTAATCTTTCCTCTTTGGCCGTCCTCTTTCTTTCCTCTCTAATGGCTGGAATTTCCTGTTTCTTACAGCATTTGCAGTTTTCCTCTTCCGAGTTTTTCCATCTTTTGTTTTTCCATTCTTGTGTAATAGTCAACGTTTACTCTTTATTTTACAGCCATGTAGCTCCCCTTCCTCTTCTCTAACCATATTTTCTTTTGGTTTAAGCAGCCAGTACGTTCCTTTTCTTGTTTTGCTAAATTTCCTTTTTGGCCAGTTTTCATTTTCTCGGTTTCTATTTTCTTCAGCAGCTTGTATTTTCTATTTCTCTTTGTATTGCTGCCTTCTTTCTTGTTCTTGCATTTCCATGAATTTTTCCAGCAGCCATTTCCATTTTCTATCTTTGACGGTTGCAGTTTCCAATTCTCGTGTAGGCGGAAATCTTTCCATTTTTCTGTAGGCGGTTGGAAGTTTATATTTTGTTCTAGCAACTTGCTTCTATTTTATGTAAACCATGTTTCCTTTTCATGCTCCAACTTTTCTCTTCTTACTTTTGTTCTAGCAACCGAAATTTTCCATTTTTGTTCCAACCACCGAAAGTTTCCATTTTTGTAAGCGGTCTTTGTTTCCATTTTTTTGTAAGCGGCCATTGCTTCCATTTCTCTCTTCCGGTTTATGATTCTTTCGATGCTGACCGTGCATAGCTGATAGGAGAGTGGTTTTGCTTAGTTTTGCTTCATTTACTCGTATTTGTATCCCGATATTTCATTTCCTGTAATAATACGAGAAAACGCTAAAAGAGGACTAAATAATGCTTTAATGTTTGGTAAAGTTCAAATGAATGATGAAACTAACTATAAGAAGAGACTAAAATACTATAATAAAATAGATGTTATCAGCCCGGTTGGGAACACTGACGTTGTTGATGGTCGTGGTCATCGGAGGTGCTGCAGTGGGTTCGAGGAAGTTCTAAAGGTTGTACCCTTGAACACTCCACATGAGATAATTGGTTGATGTGAGTTTTGTGACATTGGAGACATTGATATTGATCAACGTTGACATTGGATTTTTTGGATCAAAAGGCGTCATGGTGTCGGAAGGAGTGGTGCTACTCGAAGATTTGTCGTCGGCGAACATGGATGAGCAAGGCCGATATCGTCGAGGAGAGGGTTACGCCGTAAGATGAATTTTCCGCTCTGATACCATAAAAAATTTAGGACAGAATGATTTTATTCATGATTAGGTTACAAGGTTTATACAAGACTGGGTTACAAGATTAGGGAAACAAAATTCAAACAAAAGGCATGAATCAAGGAGTACAAACAGAAGGCCTAAATCAAGGGGAGGATAATTACAAACTAATGTGTAAATATTTACTTTCCTTCTATTATGTACTCCCTGTTCACTTATAAAAAATCCTAAGAAAAAAAGTTTGTTAGTGCAAAAGACACATTTTTTAAGATTAACAAATAATCTTTCAGCCCTTAACATGTCAAGAATCATTTTCAGATGTTGAGCATATTCTTGAACACACGTGCTATACACTGAGATGTCACAAATGTATATTACAACAAGTTTTCCAATAAACTTCCTCAGCGAATGATTCATGAGCCTTATAAATATACTAGGTGCATTCGTCAACCCAAATGGCATAACCAACAACTCATACAATCCTAGTTTTATTTTAATTGCCGTTTTCCACTCATCACCCAATTTTATGCGAATTTGATGGTATCCACTTTTCAAGTCAATCTAGAAAGTACTAGGAGAACCATTCAACTCATCAAATATATCATAAGAAGATGAGGTATAGGATGACGATACTTTACCGTGATGTTGTTCATTGCTCGACAATTAACACACATGCCTTGCTGCAACGGGTTGCACAAGGATGGTGGAACGGATGTTCACACGAGAGTTGCGGAAAGGCTCTCGATTCACCGGCCCACCTTCGATGGATATTACGCAACAACGAAGAATGAATAAACGTTGGATATGACGCACCAACGGATTTTGCTGGATGTTACGAACCATCAAGAAAGATTTCACAAGGAAAATCAAAGTTAAAATTCAAAATTCTAGATTGTTCTCTACAAGGACCATGGCCGGCCATATTAACAAGAACCAAGGCCATGCAACACTTAATACTTCAATAAATGCAAGTCACCATGCAAGGCAACCAATTAATATTCTAGAAAATCACAAAACCATTGATGAAAAGTTGTAAGTTGTGTCATTGGGTTGCGAACTTGTCTTGAAACCCACAGGTTAATAATTAGGTCGTGGAAAAGTGACACGCGGCCTCGTTAAAAACCGTCGTTGGAAAACCCCGTGGGACAAAACCAACGAAGGGAAAAGAGTACACGTGAGTCACTTTACCTAATTATTAACCGTTGCAGGGTGAGCTTCGGCTTGAATAACGATATGTAGATTAGTGACTTCACGTGGACTTGAATAATCTTCTTGAACGTGGACAGCTGCGAGGATCCTGATGATTGCTTCCTTAAGCTTTGTAGCCTTGGCTCGGGTCACGGGACCAGCTGGTAGGGTCAAGGCCTCCTCCTCCTCCTTAGCCCTAGCTCAAGTCACAGGACCAACGTCCTTCCGTCTGATCGCGTCCGCCTTTTGTTTAGCTCGGGACGACTCTTCCTTCTCGCAGGTCGCATCTCGGGTCGCGCTGGAGCCATCTCAGGTCGCACAGATGGCATCTCGGGTCTCACTGCTTCACGTGGACTTGAATAATCTTCTTGAACGTGGACGGCCGCGAGGATCCCGATGATTGCTTCCTTAAGCTTTGTAGCCTTGGCTCGGGTCACAGGACCAGCTGGTAGGGTCAAGGCCTCCTCCTCCTCCTTAGCCCTAGCTCAAGTCACAGGACCAATGTCCTTTCGTCTGGTCGCATCCGCCTTTTGTTTAGCTCGGGACGACTCTTCCTTCTCGCAGGTCGCATCTCGGGTCGCGCTGGAGGCGTCTCAGGTCGCACAGATGGCATCTCGGGTCTCACTGGTGGCGTCTCGGATCGCGCTGGTGGCGTCTCAGAACGTGCATGCCTATTCTTCTTCAGCACTGTAGGTCGCGTCCTCCTCTGCATTATTGGTCACGTCCTCGACGTTGTCCGGGATCATATCACACATGCACCATGTACCATCTTTATTAGGCACCAAGATCACCACACGAAACAAGGTGACATGCTTTCTCGAATATACCCTTTTTCATTAGCTCGATCATTTGCTTTTGGAATTCCTTTGTTTCTTCATGGTTGGTACAGTACGCTGGCTTATTTGGAATGCTAGCACCAAGAACAAAGTAAATTTGATGCTCGATTTCTCTCACGGGAGGTAATCCATCGGTAATCCCCTCTGGAAACACTGATGTGTTCCAAGTTAAACAATATTAACCTAAACTACCCGCAAGTGCACGACACATGTGTAATACTCTTGTTGTCGATCCCACAGGGACAATATAGCACGAACTAAACTCAACCTACGAATCAAACTTGCAAACAACAAAATATTGGTTTTAATAATGAAATAACTAAAAACAGTAAACTAACGAGTTCATTAACAATGAGACAAACGTTCTAGGATACGGTTTCACCACAAGCCTTCTGAAACCAACAATCAACCTATCTAATTATGCATTCTTTATCAAGTTATCCAAGACAGACGATCCTAATATGATATCTAACCTCTCTCAAAGGCATACACACGTGATCTAGTCAAATTATCCCTTACTTTCGTGACTGACATCTTAAAAGGGGCACCAGACAAGTGTCTGGGATGACTCTGACTCATGACAACAAAAACAAACTAAATCTAAACTATGAACTATGAAATCAAAGTGAAAAATAAAAGAAAATGAAACGAAGTAACCTGAAAAACTTGAGCTGCTCCCCCATACTTGAATTGAATGGCATCCTCAACATGAAGCTTCGATGGAGGGTAAGGAAAGTCAAGTCACGTTTGTAGTTTTTTTGGTTTTTTTAATAAATAAACCGAGTCTTAAACTAAATAACTACGAAAAATAGAAAACAAAGTGCTGGGTTGCCTCCCAGAAAGCGCTTATTTAACGTCTTTAAGCTTGACGTTTTCATGCTTCATGTGTGCGTGACAGGTGGATCGAAAGGGGGATGGAGTTTCCACTTTCGATTGGTTGAGTGGCTTGGTAGAGTTTTAGTCTCTGTCCATCAGCTTTGAATGTTCCATCCATCTTGTTCCAAAGTTCCACTACTCCATGCGGGGGTACCTCCTATACCCGAAAAGGACCAAACCAATAGGACTGTAGATTTCCCGAGGAAAGCTTAAGACGAGAATTAAAAAGTAGAAGTAAGTCATCTGGTTGGATCTTCTTGTCGTGCCATCCCTTAGCGCGGTCGTCGTTCGCATTGCGGATATTGTCATTGCTTCTTTCTTTGGCACGTCATGCACAGGTTTCATCCATTCGTTGTCCGAGGTTGGATACATGATATCTACATCAAAAACTTTTATAATCTCTTTTTCCATTACATCTTTCAAGTTCGGTTGCAGCCTCCTTTGAGCTTCGATGGAAGGTTTGTTGCTCTCCTCCATAGAAATTCCATGCGTACATATTGAAGAGCTTACTCTCCTACCCTTCTTTAGGAGAGTTGTTAGCTTTCTCATCTCATTTGCGCTCAAGTTAGCATTTATAATGACATGATATGTTTTATTGGGTTCAATGTACTCATATTGAAAATAAGTAGGAAGAGTTTCGAGCTTAAATTCAGACGCTTTCTCCATTGTGAAATCATCATGTGTTTTGTGTGGAGTCTCCTCATGGGGGTCGTCCTGTAGTGCTTCAATGGCACTCATAAATTTTGTGTAGAGCTCGGCTTCTTCGTCTGTGAGTCTTGCATTCCTACAAACCTTCTTCAAACATCTCTCAAGAGTGTCAGAGATACTTACCGGATTAAGCGTGTCATTCGCCGAGTCTTCCAACAAGTCAACTCTAAAGCAAGATTCCTTGAAGGAGGGTCCGTTCATAGAGCTGGACAAGTTGAACTCTATCTTCTCATCTCTTACACGTAAGGAGAACTTTCCTTGTTGTATGTCTATCATGGCACACGCAATAGCTAAGAAAGGTCTACCAAGAATAATGGGCAAACATCTTCCTTTATGTCAAGTACAACAAAATCAGTAGGAATGTAAAGATTATCTACCTTGGTGGGAACGTTTTCAACAAATCCCATCGGATATCTTACCGAAAGATCATCAAGTCGCAGAGACATCTTGGTAGGTTTGAGATCTCCGAAGTTCATCCGCTTGAAGAACGAATGTGGCATGAGCTCACGCCTACTCCTAAATCACACAAAGCTTTATCAATGTCAATATTACCTATTGTGCATGAAATGGAGAAGCTTCCAGGGTCCTTCAACTTCGGGGGCAGCTTGTTTTGAAGAATAGCGTTGCATTCCTCGGTGAGTGCTACCGTCTCACTCTCTTCTATGCGCCTATCCTTGGAAAGAACCTCCTTGAGGAGTTTGGCGTGATTAGGCATTTTTTTGGAGGGCTCCCATAAATGGGATGGTTATGTCGAGCTTCTTGAGGCCCTCTAGAATCAGCCTACTCTCTCTTTGTTCTTGTTGCTCACCAACCGTTGAGGAAACGGTATTGGAAGTTTGTACGCCGGTGCAGCTACATATGGTTTTTCCAAATCTAATTCAATTCCTTCCATAATTGCAATGATGCCTTTGCCTTTTTCCATAGATGTTCCAGCAACTTTCTCTTGCTCTTTGGAGGGTGGGTGCTCAATCACATCACTGTTGCACAAAGTAATAGCGTTTACGTACTCTCTTGGGTTTGGATCGGGTTTTCTAGGAAGTTGTCCGGATTCTGAGAGGATGAGGCAGCTTGCTGTGCTATGGAGTTTTCTAACATCTTCACATGTGTTTTGAGCTCGTTGATTGCAGACCCCATATCCGCATTGAATTTGGCTTGAATAGATTGTTGTTGCCTTTGTTCCATGATGAATTCAAGCATCACAGCATCAAGGCTTGATGAAGGAGCTTGAGGAGGTTGAGGAGCTTGCACAACTTGCTGGGATTTATGGGTATCTTGCTGGTACAATTGTTGTCTTTGTTGAAATCCCGAATACTTCATCGGTTGAGTTATTCGGTACGAGAAGTCTGGGTGATTCCTCTAATTTAGGTTGTAGGTATTCTCGAATTGCGTGTTTCCTTGCTGCTGGGCATAATTCATTTGTTCCATGTTCTCTTGCACCGTGCATTGATACGCTACATGCTCCGTATATCTGCAATTCATACAGTACATAGTGTTCCCTGCATTGCCCATCGTCCTACTCTGATTTGGCTCGTATTAACCTCTAGTTCTGTTCGGCATACCTCTCGGTGTGGACCACATGGTGTGGTTCATGGCGAGGTTATCAATCAGCTCGTATGTTTCCTTAACACCCTAATCCATAAATGATCCTCTAGCAGAGTTATCCAACATCATTTTGGGTTCGTCTGAAATCCCATTGTAAAAAGTTTGGATAACATACCACTGCTCAAGACCATGGTGTGGACACATCTAAAGAAGATCCTCAAATCTCCCCAAAGCTTCAAACAATGTTTCTCCATCTCTACATCTAAACGTCGTGATATTCCCCCTCATCTGAATCGTCTTGTTAGGATGAAAGAATTGTGATAGGAGAAATGTGCAGAGCAGGTTCCAAGTAGTTATTGAACCAGCGAGAAGAGATTGCAGCCAAGTTTTTGGTCATCCCCCAATTGAGAAGGGGAAGAGACGCAAAAAAAATCGTGTCCTCTGAGACTCCGTATAGCTTGAACATACCCGAAAGCTCTAGAAAGTCTTTGAGGTGCTGATGGGGATCCTCGTTATTTCCACCCATTAATTGCTTTGATAATCATGTTGATCATTGCAGACTTAATCTCAAACTGCTCTCTAGCAACAACAGGCATCCGTATGGCAATTTGAATATTGTTCATAATCGGTACCATGTGATCTATGAGGCGACTTAGTGGAGAAGCATGTAGTTCCCGCGGTTGAGGTGCGAGTTGTTGTTACTGCAAATGTACCAAATAATTGATAGGTATTTGAGGTTGTCCATGGTCGTTCAACATATCATTTTGATTATCCATCTCTCCTAGATCGGACGGCTATGCTTTCCCTTCTTCCTTGCCCTTTTTTAGTTGTCTGTAAGTTCGCTCGATGTTGAGGTCGATTTGCAGAAGGCTTGAAGTACCTTGAGATCTGGTCATTCACCAACAAAGGACAAATAAACGGAATCAGGTAGAAAGAAACAAAAGAAAACAAAACAAGTACGACTCTAGGTTCGAATCTAGAATGTATTGAAAAATAGTCCCCGGCAACGGCGCCAAAAACTTAATGCACTCCAAGTTAAACAAATTAACCTAAACTACCCGCAAGTGCACGACACGTGTGTAGTACTCTAGGTGTCGATCCCACAGGGACTACGCAACACAAACTAAACTCACACTATGAATCAAACTTGTAAACAACAAAATATTGGTTTTAAGAATGAAATAACTAAAAACTATAAACTAACGAGTTCTTAACAATGAGACAAAATTTCTAGGATATGGTTTCACCACAAGACTTCTGAAACCAACAATCAACCTATCTAATCATGCATTCCCAATCAAGTTATCTAAGGCGGACGATCCTCATATGATATATACCCTCTCTTAAGGCATAGACACGTGATCTAGTCAAGTTATCCCCTACTTTCGTGGATGACACCTTAAACTAAATCCATAAGTTCTATGATTCATCTGATTAACTCTCAACCGTTACTACCCTACTTTCGTGACCTAGTCTCTGATGTTCTAAGCCTGATCATCCGAAATTAGAATTCTCCTTTCGGTCCTTCCTAAGCCCCTAAAACATGCATCTACTTGGCCTTCATAAATACAAGTCAATCAAACACTCAGACAAAGAATAGATAAATGAAAACGAGATACTGAATTCAACGATAAATAAAAAAGGTTCTGAGATAGCCATAGGCTAATCCCTTCTCCTAGAACAAAACGACTACTCGCTCATGAGTTTGAAAGCAAACAACATAAACGAAGTAGATAGTTTAATGAACATAAAACCAAACACTGATTTGATCTTTAAAGCTCCTTGAATGTCTTCTTACCAAGAGTGCTCACGAACCAGTCCTTCTCTCTCTACTCTCTCTCTACAACTCTCCCCTGCTCTAACATGTTCTATCTCGTCTCCAAACTGAACTGAACTCGACCCTCCAGCTCTCCTCCTTCTCTTTCCTATTTTCTTTCTTTCATTTTCTCCCTTTTTTCCTCTTTGGTCGTCCACTTCCTTTTCTCTTCTTTCCTCTTTGTTTTCGGCCTGCAGTTTTGTGAGTTTCCCATTATTGTTTGCATCAGTTTACATTCTTGAATAAGTAGCAATGTTTCCTTTCTATTTTTCAGCCATATGGTTCCCATTCCTCTTCTCTAACCATGTTTTTCTTTTCGTGTAGGCAACTAACCACTTCCTTTTCCTCTTTGCCGCAAATTTGCTTTTCTTGTTTTTGCAGGTGGCGGACGTGACCCACCGGGGCTAGTGAGTGCCCCACGCGGGCTTCCTTGGTGCACATAGATCCACGCGTGCTGAAGTCCTCCCCGAGCCATGCTGCATTTCCTGGACCATGTGCCCCGCGTGGGCTAAGGTGAGTGCCCCGCACGGGCTGCATTGCCATTGAGGATCCGTGCGTGTTGGTGTTCACCCCCACGCATGCTGGATTTGCTGAAGGTTATGCCCCGCACGGGTTGGATAAATGCCCCGCGTGGGCTGTGTTTGAGCTAATGATCAGTGTCGTTTCTCGTCCCATTTTTTCCGTTATGATCCTCGATGCTAATACTTTGTCCCGTGTACGTTCTTTAGCTTCGAAATAAACCAAATACGCATTAAAACCTGTAAAAACACGAAAAATGAGTAAAATGTATACAAAATCACACATAAACATCACACTATCATCATAAACATCTCTAAAATCATGCGATAAACATTTATGAAAACTTCATTATCAAACAAATCTTCAAAGTCCTGTAACAAAAATCCCGAACAAAACTAGGCAACGAAGAGATTGAATTGTTAAATATTAATGCCTCTATGTACAAAAGCACAATAATCGACTGATTAGAAAGCAAAGCATTCTTGATCATTCTCTTTCCCATGAAAAAAAATATTGTTTGTCCACTCGGGTTCGCTCTCACAGGTATTTTTCTGGGTTTCTCTCGGGACCTCACCAGTTTTTAAGTGACGTAACCCATGGCCACTCTTCTTTGTTTCATTCTCTTGCTTATGTAATTGCACTTGGCCTTCGTAAACCTCTCTCAATGTTAGAGACCTCAAACCCATCTGATTTCCCTTGTGGTAAAAAGAATACTTATTTTTGTACCCATCATGTATGGTGGTCATATAAAATTGTCATAGGCGTCCAAGCAACAACTGTCCTGCCTCCATAGATTCCATGTCGCACAAGACTTTGTATTCGTAATTGCCTATCTGAAATGGCATGAAAACTTGTTTTGTCACATGTGTTGTTCCACTATCGTTCAACCATTAAAGCTTATACAGTTTCGGATGCCTTCTATCAATAAATCCAAGATTCTCCACCAAGTTTGAACTCGCCATATTTGTGCAACTACCTCCATGAACAATCAAACTACAAACCCCTCCCTTGATGATCCCTCATTTGTGAAATATGTTTCACGTTGTTCAATTGCATGTTCAATGGCCTCTTTCTTCACGTGAATGTTCAAGGCTCTCCTCCTAGCCAAGAGATCACCCTTTGTGGGTTCTTGCTCTTCTAATTCAACCTTCGAATCTCTCTCTTCATCATTGACGTTATCTTCCTCCCATTGAGACGTCATTTCAAATTCCTTGTGTGTGTTCATGGACATAACCCGCTTGTTCACACAATCACGAGCATAATGGCCCTTGCCCAAACAACGAAAACATTTTATATCACTTGTACGAGTTTGAAGTGGTCATCATTTCCTTGAGCCCTAGGCCTCGAGGACTCAACTTTGCGATTGGACTTGTAGGCAATAGTCTGCTTATCATGACTTTAGTAATACAATCACAGATGAGACGAAAAAGACTCGTGTCTTTGTGGTATCTTGTCCTCATTGAGTTCGTGCTCAAACCTTTTTGCACGATGTAACAAATGCTCCAGAGTCTCATATGGCTTGTTGTACACTACATTTTGTATCGCTCGATTCAAACTCATAAGGAACCGATCATTTTCATCCACCCTGCTTTCTTCAATTCCAAATTGAATCTTGAGCATCTCAAACTCTTAAAATACTCCTCCACACAATGATGTCCCTACACCAATATTCTCAACCATTCACAAAATATTTCGTTCGTAATGGCTAGGAACAAACCGTCGTCTCAAAGCGTTGGTCATAGCTCCCAAGTTGTGATTGGAGGCTCTGCCATTCGTCTTCTTGCATAGATCACTTGATCCTACCATATCAAGGTATAAAAATATAAATTTTGAAGAAGAGTGATGCTTCTCTATTAAAGGGGGCATTTTTTTAGAAAAAGGAGAGAAGGAGGAAATATTTGGAAGAGGAAAGAAACTCTAGAGCTACCGAAAATAACAATCATTTTAGTATCGTGCCCGATGAGTGAATAAGCTATTCGGATCACATCAAGAGCTAGACGAAGAGTACAAGTAGATTAAAGGCGACAACATGGTTGCAATAGATCGAGATAAATCGACTGAGCATTCCTCACTTTTTTCCTTTCCGTTTTTATTTGTAATTTAGTTCAAAGATGTATATTAGAGTATTGTGTATGTGAATCTTACGATCTTAAATCGGAGTGTTGTTTTCCTAATTCAACGGTCTATTGCATGTTTTATTCTTTCAACTTACAAAGGATCTCGTAAATTGATTATTGGTTGGTAAGGCTTAGATGGAGACATCAAATTAGGCTAGATCTAATGCAATAGATAGGCATGAGAAATCATTTGACAACTGATTAATCTGTCTAGGAGCAAGAACATTGTGTGATAATGCATTCAAAATATAGATCATCGCGTTGTGGTGTAAATATTGGATAGGAGTCTGCACTATGAGAGTAGGTAGATTTATAAAATGCGTTTGATGAATAGGTTGTTAGGTGGAAGCGTCGATAGTTTGTACACTTAGATAGGGTTTTGCACTATGAGAGTATCTAGATCCGGTTTTGTACTATGAGAGGAGGTATATCCACTTAAGATGATGAATTCCCAAACGATTAAGAATGATAATTCTAGAATCCTACATACGTGAAAACAATATTTGATTCTAACTGCGTTGTCCCAACTGGTATATAGATAGTTGTTTAGATTAAATTATCTATTCACACAAATATATATCATATATATTTTCAGGACATTAGTTTTTGTGACCGATTAGATTTAAGTACACCTAGTCCATGTGTTTAACCGTAATATACACGGTATGTATCCTTGCGGAAACGACTAGTCTAGGTTATAAATGTAAAACTTGGTAAAATTTAGATCATGCCTGGATTACGCACATTAGTAAAGAAATTAGACTCTTGGGATACTAACATTTTTCTAAAATGTGTGGCAATTGCATCCCAGACACCAATGGAAGTGCCAACTCCAATGATCAAGTCAAACACATCTTCAAATAAAGTCCCATACAACCATGATCTAACCAGGTTATTTCTTTTCTTGTAGGAGGAATATAAAAGGTTTAGTGTTTGGTTAACAACGTTGTCATTTGTTGTGGTAATGGTTTGTGGGGTGTAAAAATGTTACTAGTAATGACCCCAAAGAGTTATTGCTGACTCTAGAAGAATTTCAACTTAGGTTTTTCAAATAACATAGTGAGTGTTCAAGAGTTTAAGTGTAATGAAGTTAAAGATGTTGATGAATTAATGTCAGTTTGGGTTGGGTTTGATGGGTTAACCCAACCCAATCCATTTAAAACATGTATGGGTTTATATTAAATGGCCATAAGATTAAATGACTTAATTGAGTATAAAATCCAATTAGATTAGTTTTAATAGGTTCTACCCATTTAACCCATTAACTTATATATCCTTTACTTTTCTAACCTTTACTTCTCTCAATGTAGTTTCAAATACCCGATTTTGACTCATTTTTTACTCGATTTTTATCTGAATTTTAACCCAATTTCACCCAATTTTAACACGATTTCCCCAATTTCACCCAATTTTAAATCGATTTCAAACAATTTTAAAATGATTTCACCTAGTTTTAACTCGAATTCACTCAATTTCCCTGAATTTCAACCCGATTTCACCTATAGCGTAGAAAAGAAAGGCCTTTCCTCCCCTTACTAGATTTCACCTAATTTTAACTCAATTTCACCGAATCTCAATCCAATTTCATCTAATTTTAACTCTATTCACCCAATTTCACCGAAATTCAACCCGATTTCATCCAATTTTAACTCTATTTCACCCAATTTCAACCCGATTTTAAACAATTTTAGCTCGATTTCACCGAATTTTTACTCAATTTCACCCAATTTTAACTTGATTTCATCCAATTTCAACCAATCTTAACTCCATTTCATCGAATTTCAACCCGATTTCATCCAATTTCACTAAATTTCACCTAACTTTAACTCAATTTCATCTTAGTTCACTGAATTTCAGCTCGATTTCATCCAATTTTGACTCCATTTCACCCAATTTCATCGAGTTTTAAATTCAGTGACATTAAGTGAAATTGGGCTGAGATTCGGTGATATTAGGTGAAATCGAGTTACAATGTGGTGAAATTGGGGTGAGATGGAGTCAAAATTGGATGAAATTGGGTTGAAATTCAGTGATATCGGGTTAAAATTTGGTAAAATTGGGTGAAATCGATTTACAATTTGGTGAAATTGGATGAAATTGAGTTAAAATCGGGTGAAACGATTCATAAATTATTATTTTGAGTATTAAAACATTAATTATAATATCTCATGTATATAAATATATATCATAAATGTTAAATGATAAAAATATATACACAAAACATGAATTATACGAATTAAATGGTTCGGGTTGAACCGAACCCAATTATATTATAAAAAATGAAACATTTTTGTTCCTCCATTCAAGGTATATAGATCTTGCCTCAAATTCTCCAGGCTCTTGATACCATGAAAACATTATGAATTCAAAGGAAAAAGATGATATCCATTTAATTCCCAGATTCTCCATACATATACTCATCAAGAGCTTTTACATGAAAACATTCAAGATACACTCAAGAAAAACACAGCTTTCTCATTGATAAAACATGATTCCTTCTCATTCATTCCAAACGACTATAAGGAGCTATATTTATACAGCAGTATAGTAGAAAACAACAGATTCGAATAGTGTCAAATTGGCTATCTAGAATTGAGAATCTGTTGCACAGATTAATGGGAATTGATGCAGGTTGTTAAGGAGAGGACAGTGTGGCAGGGGAATATTTTCGTTGGTTTTGTCCTTGGTAAGTAGGGGTGTTATCCTCTTAGTTGATGTGCTCTGTATGCTCATTAGGATGCTGACATGGCTGACATGGAAGATAATCTGGCAGAGAATGTAGGCAGAAGGTAGTCAATGCATAGGGATGTTGCAGAGCTTTGTTGTGATGGCTTTGTGATGAAGGAGGCTCTATTTCTTTGGTCTGTAGGTGTAGATGCCCTAGAGATAACTCAGATGAAATGTAGTTAACATCCTCCCTCAAACTTGTGAGTGGTATAAAACCAAGTCCATGATTGATACATAACTGACGAAAATGAGCAGATGGAAGAGGTTTAGTGAATATGTCTGCAACTGATCATAGCCACTCGTATGCTTGGTAATGATAGACTCCGAGGCCACTTTCTCTTGTATAAAATGGTAATCTAGATCAATTTGTTTGGATCTTGAATGAAATACTGGATTAGTGGTCAGATGTACTGTAGAGAGGTTATCACAAAACAGAGTCGATGCACTTGATTGAGAGACACCAATATCTCGGAGAATGAATGATATCCACATTAGCTCAGCAGCAAGAGAGTCCATCGATCTGTATTTAGCTTCACTGGATGATCTTAAGACAGTAGGTTGTTTCTTAGCCAACCAGATGTAGATCGTCTAGTGGTTTTACATCTGACCCAGTCTGAGTCACTATAGGCATAAAGGTTCGGATAGTTGTCGGAATACATGTGAAGGCCTAAGGCGACACTTCTTTTCACATACCTCAGAATGTGCTTGAGCAGTTTATCATCAGACTGTAATGGATTATGCATCTTCTAGCAAACTTGGTTTACTGCAAAGCTTAGATCAGGTCTTGTAAGTGTAAGATATTCGAGAGCACCAACAAGGCTCCAAAATTGTTGTGGATCGAAATATAAGACTGTATCAGTAGGGTCCGAGGTTTGTTTTCACGGCAAAGGAGTGAGAAGAGGTTTGCAATGTTGAAGACCAGCTCTAACTAGAAGATATCTGCATATTTTTTCTCACAGAGAAAGAGGCCTTGATCATGGAAGTGAGCCTGAATTACAAGAAAGAAATGTAGCTTCACTAAATCTTTCATTGATAATTGAGAACTCAAAGGTGCAACTAGATGTTCAATAAGTGTTGGAGAGCTGCCGGTTAGAATCATATCATCGACGTAGAGTAATAAGAGGAGGGTCTCTAAGCCAGATCTATACACAAAAAGCGAGGGATCTGATGAACTGCAATTGAAGCCAAATTCAAGTAGAAATTTATTGAATTTATCGAACCATACTCTAGGGGCTTGCTTTAGTCCGTAAAGAGCTTTGTGTAGCTAACATACATGAGACGGCAGGTGAGGATCCACAAAACCAGGAGGTTGAGACATAAATACTGTCTCATGAAGATCACCATGGAAAAAGGCGTTGCTGGCATCTAATTGCTTTATAGACCATTGATTGACTAGAGCCACAAACAAAACAATTCGAATTGTTGTTGTTTTTACAACA
>CM071870.1:32165826-32180469 GCA_036759665.1 Gynandropsis gynandra | reverse complement strand
TTACTTTTTCCAACGGACATCCGTTGGAATGCTAACGGATGACCGTTAGGAAATAACACGTGGCTTCAACACGTGGCGGAAATTTACCATTATAACGGTCCAACGGATATCCGTTTTAATTTCTAACGGATATTCGTTGGGATCTGTGAAAATCGAGAAATTTTTTCTAAGTGTCGGATGCGAATTTACCCTTATAACGGTCCAACAGTGATCCGTTACCATTTTCAACGGATGTCCGTTGGGATTGTTGAAAATCCATAAATTTTTTTTAAGTGTCGGGTGCGAATTCAACAACCGTTAATAGTTTCAACGGGCGACCGTCAACATTGTTTATATAACATGTTCGATTGTTTTAACATTTCGCCGAACCCAATAGGTTGAAGAATCGACGTGCATCGATGTTCGGCATCTCTTCATGCGTTTGTTCATTAACAACTCCAGGAAAAGCATCTGACACCATTTCCACATATGGATTGGTCGTTGATTCTTCATAAATAACTTCTTCATTTCGTTCTACTTTTACATCATGCACACTATCTCTAACACCGCAATCTTCGCCGTGAAAAAACCAAATTTCGTAATTTTCAACGAAACCCACCTTATACAGATGTTTGCAAACAATTTCTTGACTTCGAAACTTCATGTTTTTGCATCTTTTGCATGGACATAACATTGTCCCCCGTTCTTGACACAAAGGCTGCATCGATGCAAAACTCATGAATTGCTCTAATCCGTGTAAGAATTCTTGCGTAATCTCTTCGGTTACAGGATCTTTTCTTCTATACATCCACTCCCTTGATCTATATATATTTCGATTCGAAGACGACGACATTTTTTCGAAAATGTTTTTGTTGTTGATGGTTTGACGCACTTGTTGGTAAGATCTAAATAGTTTATGTTCCAACGGATATCCGTTGCAATTTGCAACGGATAGCCGTTGCAGGTTCACGTGAAATTATTTAAACTGGTGCCCTCGAAATTCACAAAATCAACGGTTATCAGTTGCTATTTCTAACGGCTATCCGTTAGAAAGTGCAACGGACGACCGTTAGAACTCCTTCTAACGGAGATTCCAACGGGCGTTGCCAACGGATGTTGTCCGTTGCCATCCGTTAAATTTTGTGACGGATTTCCAACGGCATGTCTAACGGAGTTTTCCGTTACAACGGATATGCAACGGATCTCTTCCCGTTGCAATTTCCCCACATCCGTTGCAATCCGTTGGTAAAAGTTTCCAACGGACGGATCCGTTGCCCCATCCGTTGGAAACTCCGTGTTTTTTCGTAGTGAATGCATAGGGATGTTGCAGAGCTTTGTTGTGATGGCTTTGTGATGAAGGAGGCTATATTTCTTTGGTTTGTAGGTGTAGATGCCCTGGAGATAACTCATATGAAATGTAGTTAACAGCCTCCCTCAAACTTGTGAGTGGTATAAAACCAAGTCCATGATTGATACATAACTGACGAAAATGAGCAGATGGAAGAGGTTTAGTGAATATGTCTGCAACTGATCATAGCCACTCGTATGCTTGGTAATGATAGACTCCGAGGCCACTTTCTCTTATATAAAATGGTAATCTAGATCAATTTGTTTGGATCTTGAATGAAATACTGGATTAGTGGTCAGATGTACTGTAGAGAGGTTATCACAAAACAGAGTCGATGCACTTGATTGAGAGACACCAATATCTCGGAGAATGAATGATATCCACATTAGCTCAGCAGTAAGAGAGTCCATCGATCTGTATTTAGCTTCACTGGATGATCTTAAGACAGTAGGTTGTTTCTTAGCCAACCAGATGTAGATCGTCTAGTGGTTTTACATCTGACCCAGTCTGAGTCACTATAGGCATAAAGGTTCGGATAGTTGTCGGAATACATGTGAAGGCCTAAGGCGACACTTCTTTTCACATACCTCAGAATGTGCTTGAGCAGTTTATCATCAGACTGTAATGGATTATGCATCTTCTAGCAAACTTGGTTTACTGCAAAGCTTAGATCAGGTCTTGTAAGTGTAAGATATTCGAGAGCACCAACAAGGCTCCAAAATTGTTGTGGATCGAAATATAAGACTGTATCAGTAGGGTCCGAGGTTTGTTTTCACGGCAAAGGAGTGAGAAGAGGTTTGCAATGTTGAAGACCAGCTCTAACTAGAAGATATCTGCATATTTTTTCTCACAGAGAAAGAGGCCTTGATCATGGAAGTGAGCCTGAATTACAAGAAAGAAATGTAGCTTCACTAAATCTTTCATTGATAATTGAGAACTCAAAGGTGCAACTAGATGTTCAATAAGTGTTGGAGAGCTGCCGGTTAGAATCATATCATCGACGTAGAGTAATAAGAGGAGGGTCTCTAAGCCAGATCTATACACAAAAAGCGAGGGATCTGATGAACTGCAATTGAAGCCAAATTCAAGTAGAAATTTATTGAATTTATCGAACCATACTCTAGGGGCTTGCTTTAGTCCGTAAAGAGCTTTGTGTAGCTAACATACATGAGACGGCAGGTGAGGATCCACAAAACCAGGAGGTTGAGACATAAATACTGTCTCATGAAGATCACCATGGAAAAAGGCGTTGCTGGCATCTAATTGCTTTATAGACCATTGATTGACTAGAGCCACAAACAAAACAATTCGAATTGTTGTTGTTTTTACAACATGACTATAAGTTTCTATATAGCCAATTCCCTCTTCCTGATGAAAACCTTTTGCAACCAAGTAAGCTTTAAGTTTTTGAGGATTGCCATTCTCATCCAATTTGGTTTTGAAAACCCACTAGCAACCAAGCACATTCATGTCATCTATTCTCGGAACTAAAGACAAGTTTTGTTAAGGGAGTTCAATTCCTCTTGCATTGCTCTGGTCCACCCTTCATGTATTAAAGCAGACTTAGTTTTGGGTTCCGCTGGTATGGCAGGAATGGTATGCAAAAAATATTTGGGGTTGAGTTTAACAATTCCAGATTTTGACCTGGTATGAATTGAATGGGATGGTACAGGAGTAGGTTGTGAGGGAGTTTAAACAAATGTAGGACTTTGGGTGGATGATATGGATTCTGATGTAAGATTTGAGGTAGTTGTGTTTGTGGCTGATAATGGGAAGTGCTGGTGGGATGGGATAGGTAGAATATGCGGTGGTGTTTGAAAAACAAGTCGGATAAATGAGGGAACTGAATTATGAGTGACATCAAGCTGCTTTTGCCAAGCTTTAAGTAGAGGGGTGGTATATTTAGGAACGTACGAGAAATATGAAGTCTGAAAAGGAAACTCTGTTTTGTAAAAAAATGGCATGTCTGGTGATGAAGACTCAACCAGCTGGTGGGTAATAGCACCTATAGCCTTTATACTTCTCATTATAACCCACATATATACATTTCAACGATCGATGTTCCATTTTATGAGCAGCATAGGATCTGAGATAGGGATAGCAGCAGGAACCAAACACTCTAAGAATTGTATATTTTGGGGGGTTTTTTTAACAAGATAGAATGTGGACTATTGTTGGAAAGAAAAGAGGATGGTAGAAGGTTGCATATGAAGTTGGAGGTAAAGAAGACTTCTACCCAAAATTTAAGAGGAACTTTCGCTTCAAACAACATAGCTAAACCAAGTTCAACAGTGTGCCTATGTCGTCTTTCAACCAATCCATGTTGTTCAGGAGTATAAGGGCACAACCTTTGTATTTTAATTCCACAATCAGCAAGGTGACTTAAGAAGGCATTACTTGTAAATTCTCCTCCACCATCACATTGAAATAACTTGATCTTTTTGTTAAAAAGAGTCTCAACTTGCTTCTAGAATAATAAGAAAACTGAGAGGAAATCAGATTTTCTCTTCAATGGATAAACCAACAATATCTTGAGAAACTATCAACTAAAATAACATAAAAGTGGAAGCTATGAACTGATAAAATAGACGCTGACCCCCACAAATCACAGTGAATACAGTTCAATGGTTCCAAAGTAGAAGAAGTGACATGAGAAATAGGAAGCCGAGAACTTTTTGCAAGCTGTCAAGTTTCACAAATACCAAGATGTTTGTTTTTGATAGTAATAAGGCTTTCTTACTTGAGTTGCTAAAGAATTTGTGAGTTTGCATGACCAAGCCTCTTATACCATGTTGTTTCTGATGCAGGTCGTTGTTTTCCTGAAGAAAGAGCTGAGATGACCTTGTTCTCCATCATGTACAAGAAATTAACTTTGTTTTCCCACAACTAGATTTTTCTGAGTGATGGAGTCCTTAACATAAACACCAGTTGAATCAAACACAAAGAAGCAAGGATAGTCTTCTGTAAGTTGTGATACTGACATCAATGATTTCTTTATATTGGGTACCACAAGAACATTATCTAAATGAAGACTACCTCTAGCAATGGGGAGGGAAGTGGATCCAACATGAGTAATAGGTAAGAACGACCTATCCCCTACCATAATATTATCTGATCCAGTATAAGGATGGCTGGAGTGAAGATTATTTGTGGAGCTTGTGACATGAGCAGAGGCTCCACTATCAGGAAACCATTCTAGACCAGAAGCATCACTCATATGAATAGTAGCAAGTGCTTGAGGAATGTCTCCATTAGATAAGAGTTATCAGATCTATAGCCAGCATTTTAATGCATTGTGACCTAGTTTACCACAGATTTGACACAAAGATCTATTTTTTTATCCTGAGTGATTTTGAGAGCTTTGTGATTTATTTTGTGCTGAACTAGGTGAGAAAACCTGTTGAGTAAAGCCACGCCCTCTTGAAGAGTAGCCTCCTCTTCCCCTATATGAACAATTTCTATCATTACCTATGTGGTAAAAGAATTTGTGTCCTGTGGATTGTGTGTATGTATTGTTATGAACATGATGGGTATTGAATGCTAGATGAGGATTAACATCTGGTGTTTTGAATTTTTTGTAGGTCATAAAGAGACTGTGGAGCTAAGAAACAACATCCTCATAGGTAGGAAAAAAAGGTCTATGCATTGAGGTTTGGATTAATGTGGCAAAAGATTCAAACTCTTTGCCTTCACCTTGAAGAAGTCTGAAAATTTTCATAGGGTCTCATATAGGTTTTCCAATGGAAGCTAGATGATAACAAATAGATTTGAATCTCTAAGGTATTCTGACATAAACCTTTCCTCTATAGAAATAGTTTGTAATGAGGCCAAGTGATCAAATTCTCTAGACAAAGATTTTTTCATTAAAATGCCTTGCAAGAGAGAGCCATACCTCAATAGATGTTTCAAGGCCGAGAAAAGACCAAAAATGTCTTCAGAGAGGCAGCCACATATCCACGACTTAACCAGTTGGTCTGTCTGACACTAGCTATCATACTGAGGGTTGGGGAGGGTAGTTTCAGTGTCACCATGTCTGGTAATAATGGTTTCTGTAGGTTTTGGTGAGGCTCCAGTGACAAAACCTAACAATTTTTTAGATTTTAAGAGTGATTCGACTTGTGTTTTCCAAATCAGATAGTTTATTTCTAATAGATTTGCTAGATTTTAAGGATAAGCATCTAGAGCAGAGCTTCCATAGCTCTGATACCATGAAAACATTCAAGAGACACTCAAGAAAAACACAGCTTTCTCATTGATAAAACATGATTCATTCTCATTCATTCCAAACGGCTATAAGGAGCTATATTTATACAACAGTAGAGTAGAAANATTCATTCTCATTCATTCCAAACGGCTATAAGGAGCTATATTTATACAACAGTAGAGTAGAAAACAACATATTCAAATACTGCCAAATTGACTATCTAGAATTGAGAATCTTTTGCACAAATTAATGGGAGTTGATGCAGGTTGTTGAGGAGAGGACAGTGTGGCAGGGAAATATTTCTGTTGATTTTGTCCTTGGTGAGTAGTGATGTTATCCTCTGAGGTGATGTGCATTTTATGCTCCTGAGGATGCTGATATGGCTGAGAGTGCTGACAGGGAAGATGACCTAGTAGAGAATGTTGGCAGAATGCAATCAGTGCATAGGGATGTTGCAGAGCTTTGGTGTGATGGCTTTGTGTTGAAGGAAGCTTTGTTTCTTTGGTCTGTAGGTGTAGATTATCTGGAGATAACTTAGATGAAGTGTAGCTAACATTACATACAAAGGAAAAGAAAGCAATAAGAGACAAAAAAATACAGAATGCCAGAGTATTTATAGAGGATATTTCTCTGTCAATCCTAAACACCCTAAAGTGCCAAATTGATTTCTAACAAATATATTTGGCGTGATTTCCTTTCTGACCGTCTTTGGCTTGAGTGTGACTTTTTCAGAGGAAAGACAGAGGAGGTTACTAGTGTTTGATCATCCAGTATGATTCTGTTCTTTGTATTTAGCAATATTTTAATAAAGTTTGCTGCCAATAGATGAATGTGGCCATGGTTATGAGGTGTTGATTCTCTAGAGGTTTTGGGGTTCTGCAGGTTAATATAGTAGCCCAGCAAGAGGTAGGAATAAACTCGCTCGTGTCATCAGGATTTGCGCGAGCGCACGGTTAAACAAAATCTGACAAACAGCCGTCCACGCCACCTCTTTAAAGAGTCTGATGGTTTGGTATGCCAAAAACTGTTCATTTGACATGTATATGTATTTGCACATTATCTACACATTTATGTATATGTGGAGGCGTAAAGCAATAAAAAGTTGCGCGCAAATGATTCGACCACTCGCAACGCACCACGATAGCAGCCCTGGTACTATTCACCGTTCTTTGGCTTTGTAAGAATTACGATTTATAAACACAACACACAATAATACTGTAATAAATGTATAGAATTGTGTCCTCATATGCTAATATCGAAAAGAAAAAAAATTGGTCAGGTGTTGTGCGATCGATAGAGGGATATTTAAGTAAAAACCCATCCAACATTGGCTTGTCAAGAAGACATGGCTATAGGAATAGGGAAGCCTCTTGTGTTTTGTCACAGTCATCTCTTGACGCCTTTGTCCGTACGGTTCCCGAGCATATCATTCCGAACCAGGAATAGAGAATACGAGAGAGCAGTGATAATGGCGACTGCAGCTGAAACGACGAGGTCTAACACCCGAGTCATTGACTCTCATCTCCACATTTGGGCCTCTCCTCAAGAGGTGTTGTGTGCCCTGTGAGAGAGCAGTGATAATGGCGACTGCAGCTGAAACGACGAGGTCTATCACCCGAGTCATTGACTCTCATCTCCACATTTGGGCCTCTCCTCAAGAGGTGTTGTGTGCCCTGATATTCAAGAATTGTGTTTTGTTGCTCGATTAGTTATAGTTTGGTTTCTTTTGAAGGATTCAAGATTCGGACATGGCTTACTGATGCTTTGCCTGATAGTTGAAACTCGAATCAAATAATGTTTGAAATTTCAATCAATGCAAGTTCAAATTGAAATTTGTTATGGGGGAAAATTTTTATTTTTATTTTCTTGGATTGAAATTGATTTTGTAAAGATTCATTGTGATGTTATGGTTCTGACAGAAATTTCGGCTGTGTTTCAGGCTGAGATTTATTCTTATTTTCCTGGGCAAGAACCAACTCTACAAGGGGATGTCGAATTCTTGTTCGAGGTGTTAAGCTGAGCACTGATTGGTTACAGTATTATGGGCTTGATAAAAGCTTATCGTTTTTGTTATTTGGTGCTAGTTTGTAGTTTGCTAGATCATATTGGGTTGAGAAGAAGTAAACAGAAGAACTAGAGGAGTTGATTATGGTTCTAAGTATTCTTAATCTTCCTCTCTTTGTCGTGTTCTATGTTGTTTTCTATGTTTTAGACCATGGAAAAAGCAAATGTAGATGGAGCTCTCATTGTACAACCAATCAATCACATGTTTGATCATTCTTTAGTAACAAGGTATCTTCCCTTTTTTTTTTGGGTTAGAATTGGTTTTTTTGTACACATTTAGGGAGAAGAGTACTAAGGTGCTGTTTTTGTGCTTGGTTTAGTATCAGTTTGATGTTAATTCTGACCCACAATCTTTACCCAGATGATCTTACTTTTACTCTTAGCATTTAAACTCAATATATAGTTCTGTTATATAATTCAGCATATACGTTTGTTTCTGTTCTAGATGATCTAAGTTTCTTATTGAGCAGTGTTCTGAAGAAGTACCCTTCAAAGTTTGTTGGCTGTTGCCTGGCAAATCCCTCGGAAGATGGAAGTGGAATTAAACACCTTGAGAATCTCGTTCTTGAGGTCTTTTGTTCCTTCCTTTGTGATACATCTCCTATATATTATATGTCGTATCCCTTTGACTTTTAACATTCTTTTATGGTAGGAGGGATATGGTGCAGTTCGGTTTAATCCCTATTTGTGGCCATTGGGTCAGAAGGTAACACTCTTATGGTTCCAGTTTGACATTTTTATTTGTTCTTACATTCTCCAATGAGCTTGGATCGAGTTTCTGGCTGGCTATTAATGTTGCTTAGTGGAGTCATTCAACTGGTATGATTTACGCAGATGACGAATGCTGTTGGGAAGGCCTTGTTCACCAAAGCAGGAGAGCTTGGAGTGCCTGTAGGCTTCATGTGCATGAAGGTGTTGTAATCTTTACAGTTTCCTACAGTCTTGAAAACAATACCGCCTTTTGCTACAGAATTATATTTTTTTTTTTGTGTAACGGTTTATTACGGGAGGCCCATTCTCTGAGATTTGTGTATTCATTCCAGGGTCTAAGTCTGCACATTTCAGAAATTGAGGAACTATGCAGAGAATTTCCAATGACGACAGTTTTACTGGATCATATGGGATTCTGCAAAGCCCAACAGTGAGCTATTCTCTTTTGGCTCTTTTGTTATTGGGAGAAATGGTTAACTAGCCTCAGTTGCTAAAAGAAATAACACTACCTTTCCTGTTTCGTCATACCACAGAAACGAGGAGGAAAGCCGTGGTTTTACTCAACTTTTAAAGCTCTCTAGATTCCCACAGGTGAGAAAAAGAAGCTTATGCTTTGGATTGTTATTTACAATGCAAGTCTGATTGAAGAATTCGAAAACAAACAGGTATATGTCAAATTTAGTGCTCTGTTTAGGCTATCAAGCACTGGCTTCCCGTATCAGGATCTATTCCCTCTCCTGTCTCAAGTTGTGTCTCATTTTGGCGCGAACCGTGTCATGTGGGGCAGGTATTTTTGGTTCCTTATTGCTTCAATTAGAAAACTCATGGAAGCAAAACGTGAAGTTCTCTCGTTCGTTCTTTTTCTATTACAGCGATTTCCCTTTTGTTGTTGCTGAATGCGGATACAAAGAAGCGAAAGAAGCTGTGACCATTATCGCTGAGCAAGCATCCTTGTCAAACTCTGAGTTAGATTGGATATTGGGCAAGACTGTGATGCAGCTCTTCCCAAGAAAATGGTCCCTTCCTTAAGCATTGCACTGGCTTAACTTTCAAGTGACTACAACTGCGAAGCTCTGTAAGAAAATAATAGGCATGAGATCTAGTAAAGTAGTACGTGTACATGAACATATATGCATCTAAAAGCCCAAAGTTCATCTGATCAGTATGTCATTACTTGTGATCTTGAAACTGATCAATCCAGGATCGATTGATTCGCCTTTTGATTTCTTGTTAATATTAGCGTTAGTGGCTTTCTTTTATGTTAGTTGAAGATAGGCGCTATGCGTGTTTTTTTTTTATATTTTATTTGATATTTTTTTAATTTTTTATATATTATATAGATTTAATTGATTCATTTTTTATAGATATATCTGATAATATGACTGTATGATTGATTAAATAATATTTATACAAAAGATTGAGATGAATAATAATTTCCAATTTAAAATTTTGAACATTATATTGTTTTAGATATGTAAATGAAAATTTTTATTTGTCGATAATATTTTAGAAATAATAAAACGGAAAATATTGAAAATGTGATTGCATGTTTTGGTTGAACATATACTTCATGATTACTCATGTTTGAAAAAATTATTTTGATTTAGAATATGATATAAAAACGGTTATTGAGATAAACTTGTAATTTGATGTTTGAAAACTTACTTTTCGTGGAATTTTCTAATTATCTACAGATTTTGATTGGTGTAGATCTTTGTGAAGCATGATTTTGGAGTGTTAAAACACTTGATTTATATATTTACAAAAACGAAAAAGGAATGACACAAAATTACAATAAATATCAACTAATATAGATGTTAAGATGTGTTTTTGTTTGTTAATATCGTTTATTATTCTAGGATTACATGTGAAGACCATGACAGTTTTTTTTACAATCATCTTAGCAATATTTGAATGAAGTTACATTGCAAGTTCATCTCATATCGATAGTGTTACGATAATTTTTCTATCTATGAAGTGGTTAAAACAAATGGAGCAAATTTTTGAGGAAAAAACAACATACTCAATTAATGGATTTACATTATAAAAAAATATCCATTTAATAATAACTGAATTTCAATGTTTTGATCGATGTTAAAAGGTGTAAATATTAAGCATGAATATATCTCCGTATTTTATAATTGGGTTTGTCAACATCGGTTAGTGATATATTTCCTTCAACAATTGTTCCCTGCAAAATGTCATATCCATTATGATGAAACATCTGTTTTCATATTTGATAAGAGAAAATTTTAAATAATTTACCTTTTAATTGAGATACAAAAACCTATTCCAGCAACCCATTCTCATTAAAAGGACCTCATCGCTTCCATATCCTCAAAAATTTCTCGACGATTCGATGCTCTCTAGCATGTAATGTGATAGTGCCATAGATTGATACTTTGTTCACGTACGATCTTGAGTACCATCTGTGTCCTAAATTTTGTCAAGGAACTAATCATAATAAGTTTAAATTGCTAATTATGACAATCTATATTTTTTTCAATACGAAACTTGTTATAATTTAATAATTTAGTACAATTATTTGAGTTAATAAAAAAATTGTACCTTGCAAACAAATTGAAGTATATTCAAGTGCCAAGTTACATGTTTTCGACATTTTTATGATATAATGGTTTCCTTTTATAATTATGCTTCATGAAAGTCAACCTACTAGTTCTTTTTTGCATAAGGCAAGAAAAAAGTTAAGATCAACAATGAATTTAACTTATTGTTTACATTAGTATAAAAAATAAATATAAAGAATATATTTTGATATTTGCATGCTGTGTTAGGTATGCCATTAAATATTTATCTACAAACAATGTTTGTTATGATTGGATTTTCCATTGGGCACTTGTTGAGAACCAAGAGTCTCAATCCATGCTATAAAGTTATGCTTGATAGTGCAACATATAATTTAATGTGCCTGAAGGCTACTTTGGACAGATACAACCCGATTTATTCCAAGCTTTGTGGCTTACTTTTATTTATCATCGTTTCATAACATAATCTTACAAAAAAGTTACCTTCTCCGCAATATAAATAAAGTATTATCTATATACATTCCTCTCTATCTTGTTTGATGATTTCTGTTTGGGATTTGATGTATGGATGGATCTTTTTTTAAGGTGAAGACATATTGCTTTGTCCAAAAGTTCACATATCTTTGCTGCATACTTATAATAAAATAAGTTAAGTATCTCAAATTTCAAAACGAATTTAAAAATAAATATTTCGATATGCTACCCGTGGGTGATTATATTATTTATCACACGATAGTTATATTATATTGAATGTTTATTAATTCATACGATGAATGTAAATATCATTTTGTGCGAAATCAAATTGTAAATAATCTTTAAAAACACAATACAAAAACGTATTATGTAATCTATGAAATTGAACTAATACATTCAAAAAAATTTATTTATATATATGTTTAAATAAACATCTAATCATATGTAATATATTATAAAACAAAAAATATGTATGTGATATATAAATATTTATTTATATTTTAGAGTAATACCAATTGTTCATATATTCTTCTTAGAATACTCCCATGACTCCGATAAAAAAATATGAAATTGGAAAATCCAATGGTATGGATTACCATAATAATACTGCACCCTATTACATTGTTTTAAGGATTCATTTTATTTGGTTTAGTTCTTTGTAGGTAAAAGAGAGAAGACCAAAAAATTGTTTTCGTCATGTCCTTAATGTTGGATAGAGATTTGAGATAGAGAATCTAGGTAGTGAAGAAGGTCCAAATCTTAATTCCTATGGAAACTTCAGTTGTATGCTTAGTTCGTTCTTCTTCGTCATTCTCGTCTCTCTCCTCTTCGATTATGATAAAATTCTCATGGTATCCCCACTGCCTCCTCCTTTCAACTCTGGATTTTCTATTGGCTCGGTTCCTTTATCGTCATTCTTGATTAACCTCTTTGTGAAAGATTTTCTCCCATCGTGTTTTGAGTAGGGGTGGCCAATCCGGTTTATCCAGATCGAACCGACCCGAAAAACCCATATCGTTATGTAAACGGGTTACCCTAAAAACCCATTTGTGTCCAAATTTTAGAACCCGTTCAGATTCTGGTCGGTGATCATCTCATTTTCGTACATGTTTCTCGCATGATTTTAGAGATATTCGTGATGATAATTGTGATGTTTACGTGTGATTTTGTATCTGTTTTACTTGTTTTCGTGTTCACATGTTCCTGCAGGTTTTGAGGCATATTTGGTTCATTTCGGAGCTAAAGAACATACAGGGGACAAAGTACTCTCAGTGGTTTTAAGGCAACAAGGCATAATTGAGCTTAAGGATATTGATTCTTGGATTCAACTGCACATACTTGAAGCTACAAACCACTCAGAGCAGATTCAGACCAAAGAACCGTACGAAATACCGAGTATCAAGCGAAAGGAGCAAACACGACCATGCCCCATGAAAAGACATGAACCCGCGTGGAGTGGTCCCCTTAGCCCGTGTGAGCTGTACCATCCAGCAGAATCTGCATGACTCGGGGTGCTTTCAAGCCCGCACGGATAGGCAGCCAGGAGGAGCCCACGCGGGGTAGCCACTTGGCCGCGCGGGGTAGCCACTTAGCCGTGCCGGATGAAAAGGAAAGAAAGGAGAAAAGGAAACTGGACAAAAAGGGAAAAGAGGGAGGAAAGGAAATGGGGTAAGCCGCTGAAAGAGAAGAGGAAACAAGCACCTTTTGAGAGTGAGTTTGTATTTTCTCATCTCATTGAGCAGCCATCGAGCATAAGACACAAGGGGAGCCTTGGAAATCGATCCGGACCTCATATTGTTTTATTTCTATGCTCTCTAGACTATCTATTTCTTTCATGATGCTTTGTTTTGAACTCATGTCTCAGTAGTAGCCTTGTTCTAGGAGAAGGGATTACCCCATAGCAATCCCGGAACCTCTATTGATTTTTTTATGAATGCAATTTCCTATTTTGGTTTTTCTATTCTTTGCCTGAGTATATGAATCTCATGTATTTACGAAGGCCAAGTAGATGCATGTTATAGGGTTTTAGTAGAAGGGCCAAAAGGAGAATTCTAATCCCGGACATTAAAGCTTAGAACAACTGAGACTAGATCACGAAAGTAGAGTAGTAACGGTTGAGGATTTGAAATCGGATGTATCACATAACTTGATGGGTTTAGATTAAGGGAACAACCACGAAAGTAGGGGGTTACTTTACTAAATCACGTTGATATGCCTTGAAAGAGGGTAGAAATCATATTAGTATCGTCTATGATAATTTGAAATCTGAATAATTGATTCAAATGAGCCAAAACGGCTAAATATACAAAGTTAGATCTAATTACACAATAATAGATCTAATTACAAAAAGACTTATATACCCCTATACATGTATCCTTTACACGCCCCCTCAAGATGGAGCACCCTCGGTGAGTCCAATCTTGGAACACAAGAGCTGAAACGGAAGTCTCGGGAGAGGCTTCGTGAGAATGTCCGCGAGTTGATCCGCGGCTCGGACATGAGTGACCCGAAGAGTATTCGACTCGACCAGGCCGCGGACAAAGAGATAGTCTAGCGCCAAGTGCTTCATGCGGGAGTGAAAGACGGGCTTAGCACTGAGGTATGTCACTCCAATGTTGTCGCAGTAGATGTTTAGGTGGTGATGATGACTTGATTCCAACTTCCGATAGTAAAGCAACTACCCATAGAACTTCCGCGGCCGTGGATGCAATAGAGCGGTATTCAGCCCCGGTAGACGAACGAGAGAGTCCGGTTTGCTTCTTAGACGACCAGGAAATAGGATGCGCACCAAGGAAGAGTAGATACGCCCCGGTGGACTTGAGATCAAGGGAATCTCTAGCCCAATCTGCATCGGTAAAGGCATGTAAGGAGAGGGTGTTCTTGGCGGATAAGAAGATACCTCGATCCTTCGTGCCAGCAAGATAACGTAGGACTCTCTTGACGGCTTGCCAATGAACATCCGTGGGAGCATGCATGAATTGGGACAGCTTGTTGATAACGAAGCTAACGTCCGGTCGTGTGAGAGATAGATACTGTAGTCCTCCAACAATGGACCGGTACTCCGTGGGATTAGAGAGTAAAGTCCCGGTGTCAAGTGTCATACGAGATGATGACAGCATGGGCGTAGGAACCGGCTTTGCTTCATGCATGAGACAACGGTTGAGAAGATCTTGAATGTACTTCCGTTGAGTCAAATGTAGGCCACGAGACGTCCGCGTTGCTTCTACCCCGAGAAAGTATGATAAGTCACCCAAGTCCTTGATGGAGAAGCGGGCGGCTAAGGCATCAATGAATTGCTGGACTTTTGATGAGCAATT
>CM071870.1:32105945-32156687 GCA_036759665.1 Gynandropsis gynandra | reverse complement strand
GGGGTTCTCTAGAATACCGGGGGAGGAGACAAGACGGAAGCGTGGACAGCGTTGAACGCTGTGACCTTGAACACCACACGCTTGACATTTGCCTTGATAGCCACGACGTGTTGGTGAATGTTGACGAGGACATCGAGACCAATTGGATGAGCCGGATGAGCGAGAATCCGGACGAGACCAATTGGAAGGGCCGGACGAGCGAGAGTCCGGGCGAGACCAATTGGACGAGCGCGTGGCCGTGGGGTTGCCTTGATTGGGAATGCATGATTAGTTTGATTGATTGGTTGTTCCGGAGAGCCTTGTGGTGAAACCATATCCTAGAGCGTTTGTTTCATTGTTGAGAACTCATTAGTTTATTTCCTTTAGTTATTTGATCTCAAAACCATATTCGTTCGTAGCAAGTTTGATTCATTTGTTTGAGTTTAGTTTGTTTTGCATAGTCCCTGTGGGATCGATACCTAGAGTACTACACACGTGTTGTGCACTTAGGGGTAGTTTAGGTTAATTTATTTAACTTGGACAGCATTAGTCGGTCCAATCCGGGTTCGGGTTCAACCTGAGGAACCCGGAAAATCCAAATTAAAATAGGGTATTTTGTTTTATATTTTTATTTCTATCGCTCCATTCTCTTCTCTCCTTCATTCGGCCTGAGCGACGAGAGTTCTACCGCCTCCATTCTCTTCTCACACTCATCTCGTCCGAGCGACGAGTTCTGCCGCCTCCATTCTCTTCTCTCCCTTATCTCGCCCGAGTGACGAGTTCTGACGCCTCCATTCTCTTCTTATCCATGTCCTGCCCGAGCGACGAGTTCTGCCACCTCCATTCTCTTCTCCCCTTCACTGACTCACCGTGTTCTTCTCTCCCTCGCGATGAGTTCTCCTCTTCTTCATCTCAGAATCATGACGAGTTATCCTCTTCACCGTCGCATCTCTTTGTCGTTGTCTTCTCTTGGTGTTATCCTCTTTGTCGTCTCCTCTATTCGCTGTCGTCTTCTCCTGGTACAATTCGTTTCCTTCCTTCCATTTGTAGATTATGAAGCAGCTGTAGATTGAGATTTATTTTTGTTTATTCTCAGACGTGATTTGAACCTGACATTATTCTCGGACGTTATTCTCGTAAAAAGTGTTATTTTCCACAGATTGGGTGTATTCTCTGGAAGAACAAAACTGATACAAATTAGGTTTATTATTTTTTATTCTCTGATGAAGTGTTGTGTTTGTTTGTTTGTTTGTTTATGTATGGACATGGTTGTATATGTGGGTTACATAGTCATAACTGCTCATTTTATTGATAATAATTGGCAATTGCATCGAAGAATTATTGGTTTTTGTCCGGTGTCTATCCACAAAGGGGAAACAATTGCAAAGCAACTTGAGAAATGCTTGATTGATTAGGACATCAAAAAGGTGTTAGTGATAATTGTTGAAAATGCTAGTTCTAATGATCGTGCAATTAAGTTGTTGAGAAACAAATTGAAGACTTGGGGAGATGATGCTTTGAATGTACGTTGTTGTGCTCATATTTTGAATTTAATGTTCAATGAAGGGTTGAAGGAGATTGGTGATAGTGTGATTAATATAATAAATATAGTAAAAATATGTTCGATCATCTGATTCAAGGTTTTAGCAATTTCAAATTCGGGTAAAGCAAGAAAAAATTGGTCGAAGGAGTTTGATTTTGGAGTGTAGTACTAGATGGAATTCAACTTTATCTGATGTTGAGTGCAACGTTAAAGTTTAGAGCAGCTTTCGATTGTTATTTTTCATGAGAAAGATGCATTAAATGGAAGGAAGAGGGTTGGACCGCCATCAATTAATGATTGGAAAAATGCTCATCGAAAGGTAAGATTCTTGAAAATCTTTTACGATTCGAAATTGGCTTTTTCAATCTCTACAAAAGTGACATCTAGCAGATGTTTTAATGAAAGATGCAAGATTGAAATGATTTTGAGGTCAATGTTTAGTAGTGATGATCTCGTGTTGAGTAGTATGACATCTTGCATGAACAATGATAAATTTGATAAGTATTGGGAAGGTTTGGAAAAAATAAAAATGATTTTGCTAGTTTCCAGTTTACTTAATCTTTAAAGTAAATTGAGTTTTGCAACTCATTATTTTGAGAAGATGTATGACAATGATGAACAAAAATGTGGTGAAATGGAGGAACTACTCTTGGAATTTATCCGTAAGCTTATGGATTTTATAGTGAAAGGTACAAAAATCAAAGTGCTTTTGATAGCAGAAGTTGTAGTGAAAGTCATGAGAGAGTAGAAGATAATGTTGATGTGAGGGTGATGAGGAAGAAGATGATCCGTGGGGAGAATTTAAAAAATTGGTTGTTGATAAAGGAAATGCTAAGGAGATTTCAAATGAATTGGATATTTATTTGATGGAAAGCTTTAAAGTGCCAACTCATAAAAGATTGGGTCTAAAATTTGATATATTGTTGTGGTGGAAAGTGAATACTTCAAAGTTTCTAGTTTGAGTGCAAATTGCGAAAGATGTTGTTACAATTCTCGTTTTTACGGTTGCATCTGAGTCAGCATTTAGTTCTGGATGACGTATCCTAGACCAATATAGGAGTACATTGAATTCTAATATAGTTGAAGCATTGATTTTGACACAAAATTGGTTACAATCAGTATTTCGTATTGATACAACAATGAGTCTTCAACAAATAATGGATGAAAATGAGTTCATGGATACACTTTCTCAAGGCATGTTCTTATTTCGTTTTATCTTTTATATAACATTGGACTTATAATTTAATCTTTGTTTTTCAGCTTATTGGGCACAAATAATCGAGGAGAATGAAATGTGATTTAATGGATACACTTTCTTAAGGTATGTTGTTCATATTTCATTTTATCTTTTTATATAACATTGAACTTATAATTAATCTTTGTTTTTCAGCTTATTGAACACAAATAATGGAGAGGAATAAGATGTGATTTCATTTTGTTGCGCGACAACAATTTGGCATTTTCGGAATTCATTTCATTTGGCGTTTTTATATTTATTTTCATTTTGACGTTTTCGGAGTTCATTTCCTTTGAAATTTTCATGGATACACTTTCTTAAGGTATGTTCTTATTTCTTTTTATCTTTTTATATAACATTGTATTTATAAGTTAATCCTTTTTTCAGCTTATGAGATACAAATAATGGAGGAGGATGAGATGTGATTTCATGGATACACTTTCTCAAGGTATGTTCTTCTTATTTTGTTTAATCTTTTTATATAACATTTAACTTATAATTAATCTTTGTTTTTAAGTTTATCATAGATAAATAATGGAGAAGAATGAGATGTGATATCATTTTGTTGCGCAGCAACGATTTTTCATTTTCGGAATTCATTTCATTTTGCATTTTCGGATTTATTTTCATTTTGACGTTTTCAGAGTTCATTTTATTTTAACGTTTTTGGAGTTCATTTTATTTTGGCGTTTTCAAAGTTAAATTTTAAGATATTTTTATGGTTAGATATGTATTTTTTATGTTAACTTTGTTTTTTTTTTGTTAGAACCCGAAAAACCCATCGAAACCCTAAACACTTGAACCTGAATAACCTAAATAACCCAAAGAATTAAAAAAACCCAGATTACCCATATTTAATATGGGTTATTTCGGATTCAATATTTTAGAACCCAAATAACCCGAACCCGAACCAAAACCAGAGGAACCCAAACAAAAAATAATTCGGGTTCAATTCGGGTCCGGTATTCATAAACCTAAGGAACCCGAACCCGGACCAAAACTCGGATTGACCACCCATAGTTTTGAGGATTTTAACTTGGCTCGAGAATGATCTCATATATGGGTTAAGTATTTTATTTATCAAGGACTTGACTCCTATAGAAAACCACTGCGGACAAAAAAATTGATCATGAACCATTATACAATGATAAAAAATTATGTAACTAGATTGCTGAAAATTATATAAGTCGTTTCAAGTAATTCTTTTAGTTTTCTTAATCAATGACTAGAACGATGTATGGAAAATATTGGGTCCTTGCCTCTAAAGCAATGGTGGTAGGGGTTGCGGATGCATCCTCTTCATCAAGAAGCCGAGGGGCATATGCTAAAGTGACAGTGAGAGCTACAAGTAAGGAAGTGAGTATCTTGTTGTGTGCCATATGATGAGGATGATGGTGATGAGAGATGGTAAGATTGTAGTTATAATTGAATGTTGTCTATGATAGAGGTTAGTCCAAGAGGATATATATATATATATATATATATATTTCTCTTGGACTAACCTCTATCATAGACAACATTCAATCATAACTACAATCTTACGATATAGAGTGTTAATAGAGAAAATGGAGTTGATTAAATGGAGCAGGTGCTTGAACATACCTTCATTGAATGTGTCTTGAATGACCTTAACATTTATAAGACAATCAATTTTCAGAATTATGATCTAGCGTCATTAAACTGAGTGGCTGCAAGTCAATGGCTCATTCAGCTCTAACAAACTCCATTAGTTTGAAATGTTGCTACCTCTCGCCTCACTTCTTCCAATCATCACTATTCAACCTACAATTCTTTACATCCGCGACAAAATACAATTGAGGGGTGTCTATTAGAAGATTTAGTAATGTCAATTTGGGTTGGTTTAATGGGTTAACCCAACCCAACCCATTTAAAATGTATATGGATTTTATATGGACATAAGATTATATAGGTTAATTGGATATAAAACTGAATTAGATTAATTTTAATGGATTTTATCCATTTAACCCATTAACTCATGTCTCTTTTCCTTCTCTCACCTTTATTTCTTTCAATCCAATGCAATACATCTCTCAATCCAATTCTTATCTTGTGCTTGTTAAACTCCTTTGACCTGAGTGTCTTTGGGAGTTGTATCAATGTTATCGAAAGATAGCATTTTTTAAAATTTACCATATTAAACCGTCTCATGAGGGTATCAATGTACGGAGAGAGTCCCAACAGCCTTTTAGATCTATCTCTTTAGATCTTTATTTCGAGAATATAGATCGCTTCTCCTAATTCTTTCATGGAAAGTTGTTTGGATAACCAACTTTTTGTTTCCAGTAAAGACGGTACGTCATTTTCTATTAGGAATATGTCATCCACATATAACACTAGGAATATAACCTTGCTCCCACTTCTTGTACACACAAGGTTCTTCTTTGTATCTAACAATGTTGACAAGCTTGCTTAAGTCCATAAATGGACCTTTGTAGGTTGTATAAAATGCTATCCATGAAAAGGACCATGAAACCGATAGGTTGAGTAATATAGAGCTCTTTCTAGAGTTCTCCATTAAGGAAAGCTATTTTCACATCCATCTGTCATATCTCATAGTCATGATAGGCTACAATCGCTAGTAGAATCAAAATAGATTTAAGCGTTGCCACTAGGGAGAACGTTTCTTTATAGTCAATGCCTTCACATTGACTATACCCCTTAGCAACAAGACGGGCTTTATAGGTTTCTACCTTCTCATCTCTCCAATATTTTTTCTTGTAAACCCATTTACAACCGATTTGTCTAGAGTTCGGTAAAAGTTTATCTAAACTCTAAACTTTGTTTACCCTCATCGACTTCATTCGGATTTCATGGCCTTCCACCACATCTCAGAGTCGACACTCTGTGTCGCTTCCTCAAGAGCTAACGGCTCATCAACATGATTTCTTACAATCTCTTGCAAGAAGGTTCAACCTATCGGGTGCATGATGAGAATGTGTAGACCTTCTGAGCGTAGCTTGTAGTGAAGGTACAATCTAATCCGGATGCGTTTTTTGAACATATTCGTGAATGGACTCCACAACCGATTCAAATCACTTCAATGTGTGAAGAAAACAATATTCCTATTCAATTTCAACACATCCAGAAAAGAATGCTCACGGGGCACTCATGCTCTTGAGCTTGTATCAATTCCTAAAATTTCTGAATCTCATCAAGAATTATTTTATCACCGTGATTTCCTTCACTGAGAAATTTCATTTCTAAAAAGACTGTGCTTCAAGCCACTAACACTTTGTGATTGGAGGGATGATAAAAATAATATCCCATAATTTCCTTGGGATCTTCAATAAAATGACACTTGTCAGATTTAGCCTCAAGCTTATACGACTACAGCCTCTTTACGAATGCCGAACAATCCCATACACTTAGGTGTTTAATGTTTGGCTTACATCTTCTCTATATCTCCTATGGAGTCTTAGAAACTGTGTTTATGGAATTGTATTCAATAAATAGGATGTCGCTTCCAAAGCGTAACACCACAAGCTCATCGGAAGATCAATGAAGCAGAAATACTTCCTACATCTAATGCCATAACGCTTGCGCCATTCTCGACTTATAGGTTGAATTCTATTCTTCGTAGCCTTCTATTGATCCTCAATCCCTGCAACATATTCCATATGTTAAAACTACTACAAGTATCTAATACCTACATCATCGAATCAATAGTAGGGAGGGAAATCATGAAAATATTTTTCATGAGAGTCGTACTTAATTTTTTGACCTTGAGGGATGCAAGATACTCCTTACAAATCCTATTCTTGTGTCGTTTCTTCTTATAGAACAAACACTTAGCATCAACATCAATATCCTTGCCATCCTTTATCTTGGCCTTGGTTGAACCACCCTTAGCCAAGGATGACTCTTAGATTAGCTTCTCTTCTTTCTTTTCTTGGAAGAAGAACCAACGAAACTCATAGGCCCAACAGCCTTTGGCGTGACTCGAGTGATTGATTCTCATAATCAATCAACACGTTCAGTAACTCATGTGGCTTGGAATCCAACTTATTTATATTATAATTACAGATAAAGTTGGCAAATGTGTCAGACGCGAATGCATGATCGCATCATGCACTAATCCCTTGCCAAATTTGGACCCAAGCTTCTTAAGTTGTTGAACAAGATATATTATCTTGAAAACGTGAGCTCCACTAGACATGTTTGGAGCCACCTTGACCTTAAACAGAGCCTTGGATAACAAAAATCTAGTCGTCTTGCTTTATGTCTCATGCAACTTTTTAAGATGTATGATGATTTCCATTTGTTCCGTGTCCCGATGCTAACGATGGAGTTTAGAACTCATGGATGCTAAATTATGCACCTGGCGGTGATCAAATCATCCGCTTACTTCACAGAAATATACATTCCATCACTGGCATTAATAATCAAAGTTGGTCCCTACCAACTTGTGGACTTCCAGTATCAATTACAATGATATAGAAGACATTCTTCCTCACTTGTCGAGATGATTTGTATAAAACAGACAAAAAACGTAACATGTGAGAACATTTCTCATAATGCATAAGTTAATCAGATACAGACTTATGACACAACCACTAATCAACGTTATTAAATCATTAGTAATTTTTTTAACCCTTTTAACATGAATGAGCCCCCTGGTAGTAAGATCGTATCTCAGACATATTAATTCGGTTAATATGCAATCTCGTAATGACTCTACATCACATATTTCCCTAGCATTCAGGTCGCACCTATAGACATATGTGAGTTCACCCATCAACATTGGTTGTCAAAAATTAAGATATGTATCCTCGGGTAGTCCAGGCACATATACAATCTAATCAATGACCCCCCACTGTGCATCGAATGCAGCAGACTACATATGTCGAATCTCAATTTATGCGTCTCCTCGTAGTCAGATCATATCACACAAACTAGATGTTGACAAATGTATCCATTTATGACAAGAAAGTCACTTGGTTAAAACATTTTTCACCCTTAGATCTCAATTATTAATGATGGTTTGCTAATATGATCAATTATTCAGTCGAGAAGTCATACTGCTCGACCTCTTTCTTTGTCACAATGGAAATACTCCGGTAGAGCGATATGGGCTTGGCTATCTTCCCATAGTTACATCGAAATTAGTTGTAATATCCTGTTAAACCTAAGAACCCATGGAAGAATATAATATTTCAAAGTTGAGGCCATTGTATCATTAGCTTCTTTTCAATGTCAATACAAACCCCCGTTTTAGAGATAATGGGTCCAAGATAGGCAATTGTGTGTTGATCAAACACACACTTCTTGCAGCTAGCATAAAATTGATTGTGTTCCAAAAATCTGTAAACACTTGTGATCTAGTGTTGATAATTTGGTGAACACTCAGAATCTATCTAAGAGTTCGGTAGCGAAATATCAAGAATTAGCAAGAAAAAACAAGCTCTAATGATAAAAACTTGGTTTAAAATGATTTACAATGGGTCATATATTTATAAAGACCAAACAATAATGGAAAACTAAAAAATAAACCAACTTAAACTTAGCAAATGTGCTCGGTCGAGCGGTGTAACCATTCGGTCGAGCACTGCATAAGTCTTTAACCTCAATTTTGCAATACTTAAGTACATTCCGCTAAGCAACTCTTATGCTCAGTCAATCCTCCTATGTTTTTCGAGCTGTGTAATGCTCAGATCAAGCGGTTCGATCCTCCAAATTCTTTATATGTTGAGAGAATTCACTTAGGTCGAGCGATTCTCTGTTCGGGCTGGGAGCCTTTAGCACATCCTTTTTTTTTTGCTCTTCTCAAACTCTTCCACTTGTAAGTAAGTCAAATAAATCTCCATTGACGCCTCTTGATTACCTTGTGGTGGTTTGGCAATTTCTTCTGATACCATTACAGCGAATAAGATATGTATCTTCTTAGCTTTAGCCCTTGTGACTGGTTCGTGTGTCATTGGTGTCTCAGTCAGAGTCTCATCCTTATCATCCTCTCTTTCTTCAAAAGGATTTGACCTCAAATCAAGATTTTCCTCTTCATCAAAATTAGCCAAGTTAGGAATGTTAAAAGTTGAACTAATATTATACTCACCAGGTAATTCAATCTTTTAGGCGTTGTCATTCATGCATTCGAGAACTTTGAACGATTCATCTCCTTGGGGTTTAAGTCTGGATTTACACTGCTAGGAAAGCACTCATTGCATAACTGAACCCACACGAAATCACTGGGTTGAAAGAACTCTTTCTTCCATCCCTTGTTTGCATATTTGGCGTATTGTTGTGTATTTCTCACGATATTAGCTCGTGCATTCTCACAAATCTATTTCACAAACTGGGCTATTTTCTTGGTATCAATGTTAGTAAACTTTTAAAATGGTAAAGAGGTCATGTCTAATGGTATAAGATGGTTAAATCCATACACGACTTCAATTGGTAAAAATTGTTTTGCACTATAAAATGTCCTATTGTATGCAAACTCGACATGTGGTAGACAATCTTCCCACGTTTTAAGATTATTCCAGAGTAATGCACGTAATAAGGAGACAAAATCCGATTGACTACTTTTTTTGTACATCGGTTTATGGGTGCCACATTGTGGAAAACAAAAGTTTTAGTCCTAACATAGATTATAATGTTTTCCAAAAATAACTAAGAAACTTTTCATCCATATCCAAAACTATAGTTCTAGGCATTAAATGCAACCTTAAAATGTCCCTAAAGAATAATGCAACTACATGCGATGCATCAACGGTCTTATGACATGCAATGTTATTTTGAAAAACCGATCAACCACAACGAAAATATAATCATGTCAATATTTGATCCTAGGAAGACCTAAAATGATATCCATGGAGATATCAGTCTATGATGCACAATGAATTGGTAAATGTGAGTACATACCATGTGATTGAAACTGAATTTTTCCTTTTCACAAATCACGCACCTTCCATAGATGCGTTTAACATCTCCTACAAGTGAGGCAAATAGAAATCTTCTTGCAAAACGGACAATGGTTTGTCCACTCAAAGCTGTCCCATTAGTCTTCCCCCACTCAAAGCCATCCACGCGAAAAATACTTACATATAGATGTTTTCTCACAAGACTTAAAGATACCACCAAAATGATGGTACGTCGCATAGAATTCCTTAATATGTTCAAAACCGGCCAACCTAGCGTCTACTACAGAAGTCAAATTATATCGCCAAGAAAATGCATCAACATTAATATTCTCCTTAACTTACTTGCATTTGATTACTTATGTGAAGGTCTCTATAAATTCCACTGATGTGCGTTATATCAAGTAATAAATTACCTAGACTAACGCTTCCGCAAGGATACGGATCGTGTAGCAACTAGGGTCGAACACAAGGAATTGATGCGACTTATAAGCTATTAAACTAATGAATAAGACGTGATGAATCAAATGGTAGATGGAATGCAAATACAAATGCAAACTAAACCTAAGATAGGGATAACTCAGCGAAAAATCACCATAGGTATCAAGAGTTGCACAACGATGTTTTGAAGTTCTAACGAGATAATTGGTTTTAGATACTATCATGAGTTCAGGGAATTCAAGCTCTCCTATAGGAACTGACTGGCGTAGACTTGTCCACTATCTAGCATGCATATACCAATGTATCCATTGCGCATCTTACATGCATAGACGCATTACGACCGCTATCCTAATCCCTAGATTCAACCGATTGACCTGGCGTAGATTCTAAACCGATTAAACCCTAAATCATGACTAAGTTCCAAAGTCTAATGCCCTGGCGTAGATTTATTAGACTTCTAACATCATCTACTGTGACATGAAATTAGAAAAAAAAACCCAAAAGAAATCTAAATTTAACATTAGTAAAGAAAGAAATGACTTCCTATTCCATCAACCAATGTCTTCAATAGATCCTCCATGCTTCGGATCCTTGGTTCCGTCCTTCTCTATCCTTCCAAGTGTGTCTCTAATGGCACTGAATTGTCCTTGAGTCCCCCCTTTCAATTAGGTTCGATTCCCCTTTAAATAGATCTGATTTCCATTGATTTGGTTGTTAGAAATCTTGGGAATTAGTTGAGAAAATCAAGGGCCCGAGCGGGTGTCCTTGAGTCCCCCCTTTCAATTAGGTTCGATTCCCCTTTAAATAGATCTGATTTCCATTGATTTGGTTGTTAGAAATCTTGGGAATTAGATGAGAAAATCAAGGGCCCGAGCGGCCACAGCCTTTACCCGCTCGTGCAGGCCTTGTACCCGACCGTGTACATCCATTTTCACCCGATCGGGCACCCATGCCCGAGCGTGTTCCTCTTCAGCCCGAGTCGTGCAAACTTACGGCGCATCTTGGGCACACATGCCCGACCATGTTCCTTGAGCACCCGAGTCGTGTAAAGCTACGGGGTTGTCATGGCATCAGTTACCCGAGCGGGCACCTTCTAATGCCCGAGCGTGCACGACCTAAAATGTAGTTTCCGCTCCTTTCGCTCGGTGTTTGCACGTTCTCTTCAATCCACGGTCTTGCACAAGCTGAACCTTGTCATTTTGGGGTTAAATTGCCAATATCTCTCGTGTTTCTCGTCATGTCTTCGTTTCCTACACAAAACACGAAATGTAGATGAAATCCTCGAATAGACTCGATAAATGAATGAAATCTAATAAATCTACTAAAAACTAGACCTAAGAATGATATAAAAACTACTACGGATTACGTGTTATCATCCACTAACTTTGTGTGCTTGTGATTTAGCTTCTATTGTCCTTTAAGATGTTTGAGTGACTCATGGTTGGAATGAATCACGAACTCTTTGGACCATTAGTAATGCTGGCATGTTTGAATCATATACATCAATGCATGTAGCTCCTTATCATACGTTGGGTAACCTAACTGTGCTCCATTGAACTTCTCACTAAAGTACCCGACGGGTTTACGCTCTTGCATCAACAGTTCTCTGATTCATACACATGATGCATCATATTCAATCTCCAATATTTTACTAAAATGGGGTAATGCCAATAGAAGAGCATGTGTTGATATATCTTTTTAAGGTTTGGAAAGCCTTCTCTTAAGCTTCATCACATTTAAATGTGATGTTCTTCTTGATCATTTCGATCAACAGTGTAACCAAGGTGTTGTATTTATGAATCGCTGATAGGAACCGGCCAAGCTATAAAAGCTTGAGACCTTTCCACCAATTGCTATATCGGTGTGTATCAAGAAGAAATTTATCTTCTTGTAGTAGTCATACATGTTCCTATTACTATATACCAATCGCCTTAAGATTTGACTTACATCTCGATGATAATGAGAAGAAACAAATCAATGCGGCATGATTATACACATCTCGTCCCAAGGTGCTAATGGTATGCTTTCCATTTTGCCTTCTAGAAAGCGTGAGTTGATCTCACCACACAAGTGTGTAGTCGCTGAATTTTGCAGATGACAATTTCTCCTTCTTCAACTCAAAGTAGTGATGGCAATGAAAAACCATCTCTATCTTTCGCTCCCACTCCAAGTATGCTTCTACATTGCTTCAGCCAACAAACCTATGGATTTTCATCTTAATGCTACTAATGTCGTTGTTGATTATGTTCTATGCTCAGTTGTTGGGCCTTTATGGACGACCATAATCTTTATCTAGAACCTAGACATACTCGCATTGTTGGTAGGAAATAGTGAATTCTTGCATCATTATTCTAAACTCGTCCATCATAACCTGCAATTGTATTTGCAAATGTGTTGCTTACTCATCTTGTGGTGATTTGTTGCGATGTTTCCCAGAGCTACACATTGGAGACATAAAAATAGAATATATGAAATAAAAAGAAAATGAACAAAGCTCATGGTTACTCAGAAAAATGTTTTGCGCAATTTGTCACTCTCTCGCATGTTTATTCCTCGACTTCTCCTTTCTTATTAGTTTAGAACTCAAAAATTACACGAAGTGAATTCCCTACAAATTTGAACTAAATCTTGACATTACAAATATATAACGTCGACATTACGTCAAAGTTTCCTAATCTACGATATTTCTATTTCCTATCTAAAGACTATTTTGTTTCTTTCTACCCTTCCTTTTTTTCGTGCTTTTTCTTTTTGTCTTCTTCTTCCTTTAGTTTTTACTTTTTCTTTTTTCTTCTTTTTGTTTTTTGTCGGTTTTTTTATTTCTTATTTTCTTTTCTTCTTTTTTCTTTTTTTTAAACAAAAAAATAACTAAATTACACTAATCAAATGAACGAAACAAAAACAAAATTGATAAACTAATGCAATACGTCATATGAACCTAGAACAACGTTCATTAGATAGATGGATTGAAACAAACTAAACCCTCTAGCACTCGATAGAAGAACCTAAAACTTGTCTTCCCTAAGAAACAATATCCTAACCCCAACTACAACCTGACTAGAAAACCTCGAACTCAAAGAACAATACAACAACACTTGTGATGTAGTGTTTATAAATTGGTGAACACTCAAAGTTTTTCCAAGACTTTGATACCTAAATCTCAAGAAAACAAAAAAGAACAACACAATTCATTAAAACATAGTTAAATGTCATTCTTGGGTTCCCTATTTATAAGGATCAAACAATAATGGATAACTAAAATAAAATAAACCAACTTAATAAAATTTGGTAAAAGTTTCTGGTCGAGCACTGTATAAGTCTTTAAACTAAAATCTGCAAAACTTTAATACGTTCAGCCAAACAACACCTATGCTCGATCGAGATCTCCCACGCTCGGTCGAGTTGTGTAAATCATATCAAGCGGTCCAATCCTTCGAATGACATATTTTTCTAGAGAATTCGGTCTAGTCGAGCAATTCTCACGTCGTGTCGAGCGTCTTCAGCTCCTCCCACTTCTTACTCCTCTCGACCTCTTCTTCTTGTAGTCATGAATTGCCGCTTGTTGATGTCCTCGTCCATCCATTGGTTTTCATTCCATGTCCATTTGAGTGAGCGAATTTCTACGCTCCTTCGACTCGCCCCTCATGATCAGTCTGTGTATGATCATGGTAGAACAACAACCTGATCCTTTTCATTTCCATAAAATATCCTCCTTAGTTTCTATTACCTGAAATATCAATAAATAACACAAAGAATGCATAAAAGGAACTGGAGATAGTACAAATCATTTGGTATGCACTAAAACGTGAAAAATTATAGTTGAAATACAATGATCAATTACTCACCTTTTAACGTTTTGAATCACACTATTTTAACAGGCATGCATTTTTATTTAAAGGATTACTGTTAAATGGATAATGGAAGCGACACTTAACATGTTGAGAATCGAAACGCTTGAAATGCATTTTAAAGGGAAAACAGCCTATTCCCCCTTAAAAATCATGCTTTAGTCCTATTCCCCCCTCGATTTTGACCTTCATCCTATTCCCCCCTCGATTTTCAGTTTCCATCCTATTCCCCCTCAATTATCAAAAATCTACCTAAAACCCCCTCCGTTAATTATCTGTTAACCGACTCCATTTTGACCCAATTTTGATCTAATTTTGATTTTAATTTTGACGCAAATATGACTCAATTTTGACCTAATTTTGACTCGATTTAATCCCAATTTGTACTTAATTTTGACCAAAATTTTTACTTGATTTTAACTCGATTTTTAACAATAAATCAAGTTAATCATTCAATTTAATCTACTTACTTGATTTAATTGATTTCAAATTAAATTAAGTACGTTTTTTTACTTGAAACCAATTTTAACCCAAAATCGATCCCAATTTTGACTCAATGTTAACCCAAAACTGATCCAATTTTGACCCAAATTATGATCTTAATTTTGACTCAATTTAATCCGAATTTTTACTTAATTTTGACCCGATAAAATTAAATACGATTTTTACTTACTCCGTGATTTTAACAAAAAATCGACCCCAATTTTGACTCAATTATACTTAATTTTAACCCAAAATTGTAACCCAATTTGAACTTAATTTTAACCCAAAACCAATCCAATTTTAACCCATACCGATCCAATTTTGATTGTTTTTTCTTAATTTTAACTCAAAATCAACCCCAATTTTGACTCAATTTTAACCCAAAACCGATCCAATTTTGACCCAAATTATGATCTCAATTTTGACTCGATTTAATCCGAATTTTTACTTAATTTTAACCCGAATTTTTCTTTAATCCCAATTTGTACTTAGTTTTGATCAAAATTTTTACTTAATTTTAACTCAAATTTTAACAATAAATCAATTTAATTATTAAATTTAATCGACTTACTTGATTTAATTGATTTCGAATAAAATTAAGTACGGTTTTTTTTCCTTGAAACCAATTTTAACCCAAAATCGACCCCAATTTTGACTCAATTTTAACCCAAAATCGATCCAATTTTTACCCAAATCATGATCTCAATTTTGAGTCAATTTAATCTGAATTTTTACTTAATTTTTACTTAAAATTGGATCGGTTTTGGATTAAAACTAAGTCAAAATTGGGGTCGATTTTGGGTTAAAATTGGGGTCGATTTTAGGTTACAATTAAGTACAAATTTGGTTAAAATTTTGGGTCAAAATCAAGTAAAACTGAGTCAAAATTGGGGTCGATTTTGGATTAAAATTACGGATTAAGTAAAAATCGTATTTAATTTTATCGGGTCAAAAGAAAAATTCGGATTAAATCGAGTCCAAATTGAGATCATAATTTGGGTCAAAATTAGATCGTTTTGGGTTAAAATTGAATCAAAATTGAGGTCGATTTTGGGTTAAAATTGGTTTCAAGTAAAACTCATACTTAATTTTATTCGAAATCAATTAAATCAAGTAAGTTGATTAAATTGAATAACTAACTTGATTTATTGTTAAAATTCGAGTTAAAATTAAGTAAAATTTCTTTGTCAAAATTAAGTATAATTTGGGATTAATTCGAGTCAAAATTGAGTCATATTTGGATCAAAATCGGGTCAAAATCGGGTCGGTACGGATAAATAACAGAGGGGGTTTTGGGCAGATTTTTAATAATTGAGAGGGGAATAGGATGAAAACTGAAAATCGAGGGGGAATAGGATGAGAGTCAAATTCAAGGGGTAATAGGACTAAAACATGATTTTCAAGGGGTGAATAGGCTGTTTTTCCGCATTTTAAATCATTCATTGAAAAATTCAATTGATGTTATTACTTAGTTGAAGGCCATGCTTACGAATACTATGTCAAAAGAAGCTTAATTAAATAACTAGGTAAAGGAAACTGGCATATTTACATACTAGAAAAATATTAGGATTTCGTTTTTTCCGTAGTTGCATGAATGGAAACAAGGTGATGTGGGTACAAAGGGGCACCAAGAAAAGCAATAACGATTAGATTATGTTTCGAAGAACTCATTAAGAAACGATCTGTTTGGATCAAATAATAAAACCACTCTATCGAGCTACAATTCTATCGAGCTACAATCCCAATTCAATGAGAGAATAAAGACTTCTCATTAATGTGTAGTGATAATTTATGGAAAATCTAAAATCACAAGAAAAACTACAAAATCGTCCCTAGAACTCTGCAATCTTATTATATATTATCTTGTGGAGTTTAAGAAGATATATTTATGCCATTCAATCTTTTGTAGCATATAAATAGCAAATCCATTTGATTTTTTTTAAACAAGAGACTTTTGTGATTTTCTACTTTCACTATAGTAAACTTGTGATCTTTTAGCTATGATTCTTTTTGCAACCAACAAACTTATCGGATGGACTGATTTAGTTCATTGTGTTTGTTTTCACCTATCAAACTATAAATGTTTGTGATGTCATTCAAAAACATGATAAGGTTGTTAATCCGAGTTATTCAAAATGCTATGACATGTCATCTTCATCGTGGATTGTGAGGATCTGGTTTGTTGTTATTGGTTTACTAGGATCTTCGTCTATTTAAAGTTTTATGTTCCAAAAATATATCATTTCTCATCAAAGTTGGAAATCTCTATATTTGTGACGTTCTTATTTTTCTTTAGTTGCTTCCGCGTCTATTTTATCATTTTAAATTCTTCTTTAGTTTGTGTCTTATTGAATTAATATTGTTAGCACTAAAATTTGTTCACCTCTTTGGGACAAAGATTTTCAAGAGATGGAGAATGATGTGAGCAAGAAGGGACACCGAGAAATGCATAAACGATCACATTATGTTTATAAGAATTCTTCAACACAAGATATGTTCATGTCGAACATCAAAACCACTTGATTGAACGACAATCTAAAATCAATTAAAAAATGAAGACTTCTTATTGATGTTGCTTTGATAATTCATAGAAAAGTTTGAGAACAATATAGAAATCTACGTAATCATTTTAAAAATTTTGCAATTTTATCTTATCATATTATTTAACGTTTCATTAATGTTATTCAAACTTTTATAGCCTATAAATAAGAAACTCCATTTGATTAAAAAAAATTTCTAGTTTTGAGTTTCACTTATCGTACCTTCTTCATCTTCCTCAATAGAACTTGTCTGTGTTGATCATTGCAATACAAGGGATTAGAATAAGAATACCTTAACATCAATGAGATTTACTTAGTTCTCTCGCAGAAACATAAGGAAACCTTGAAAATTTTCTCCGGTTGGCTGGTTGCCTGTTCGTATATACAATTATGTTGTTGTTTACGCCTTCTTTTGAAGATCCAAATGGAAATAAGCAACCAAATTACTTGAGGAACGTGAAATCGATGACATGCTGATCTTGGAAGTTAATACCTTAAGAATGCCTTTATCGACAACAAGTCTTCCAGCAGCGATGGTTATCCACTGGATAAGAAACTGGAGTGCTGAAATCTACCTTTGTTTTTCTTCCCCACATACAAAACCTTTGATGTGTTGAGAACAAATATCCATTTGGCATTTATCTCTTCTCCAGTAGTGTGAATTACCTCTCCTGTTTGCTAATGGAGGAACGTCCCGTCTTGCAATACTACCTCGTAAGCCTGTCACGAAAAGGAGTTGATCCAATTGAAGCCGGAGGCTATGTTGAAAGGGTGATTCTAGGAGGACCCGGAAGCAAAGGTTCGGTTCATCATCCGTATCCGGGGTTATGTTGTTTGTGTGATTGATTGAGCTGATCGTGGAGACGGAAGGAGATGGCAGAAACATAAAAAAACTACATCAATGAGGTCAATATGAGAATGAAGTGAAGCTTCTGGTTCTTCTCTTGCATTGGGAAAGTTTCATTTTGATTAGTTACAAATCCAACAAGATTGTTGTCTCAGACATAAGCAACTGTAGAAGAATCTTTCCATATATATTTCCTCAACAGATTATTACCGCAGTTTCTCATACCTTTCACAAATAAAGTAGATTAGTTAGATCAAAAGTCTGAAATTTTATCATCAAGCAGAGTAATTCCTCTATATAGCATTAATGCACATCACAGGGATGTGACAAAACTGTAGCAATTTCCAAAATCACATCCTACACTAAAGACTACATCTTCGAGGAACTACATCTTCGAGGAAAGTTGATACCTCTTTTTTTCGTAGATTGTCTATCAAACCAGATATGGAATGTTAATCCCTTGTATCTTGTTGAAAGCATCTATATTTCTGCAATTAAACTGGGTATTTCCGAGATGCGAATGGCTGATCATGTGTTAAATTTAGTATCCATCGCATGAAGATTCGATAACAGCTGCATGGGACTAAGAAATGTTGGGTCAAGTTGGCATTGTCTGAAGTCTTATGTGCTTGTACTTCTGTTCCACATTGAAGTGTCTCGCGCTCTCTGACAACCCTTTCGACAAAACCAGCTTCAGAGCATCAACACCTTCTGCTAAAGCTGTATCAATCTTTCCCAGAAATTCCAAAGTGGAAAATGTAAGCACTTTTATTTCTGCATTTCAATTTTTTGCAAAATCGTGAATGACTAAGACTTACTCGTTCTCGAGCTGGTGCGTTGAACTTCTGCAGTAAGAATGCTTTCGGGTCCATTTGTCCTGGAGGCGTTCCAATTCCTGAAAATGATGGATATTATGGAGTTTTGAGCCAAAGGTTGCGAAGCAGAGAGGATAAAAAGTGATGAACAGAGAGGAACAACTAACCAACTCTTAACCGCGCAAACTCTCTGTTACCTCGGAAATGGTAAATAACACTTTTTAACCTGAGGAAATAAAATGAATGCCTAAGAAATTGTCCCCCAGACAAAGCTGATGAGCAGGAAACGACATGCAGGACCTTAGAGATAGCCGAATTTGTGGAAGAAAAAGAGAGTAGAAGTGGACATTTCCATTTCATTTGGCAGGAAAATTGTTAGCAGAAATATCAATTGACATGAAATAAATACAACCACGGACACTTAACAGTTTCCGAAATATCAATTGACATGAAATAAATACCCTAACCAAAATGAGAGTAGAAGTCGTCATAAAGCAGATTGTAGTAGAAATACCACGACAAAGCTAATAGATTTTGAAATATGGGATCCAGAAGAAGCACATCTAATTCAGCATTTGGACTGGATTTCAGAAATTTGTGATTGTGATAAGAAAACAAGGTTAATAATATTTCTTACAAACATTTTTTACCACTAATCTCATTCCAATACCACCAATGTTTAATAATAAACATTGGCAAGTTCTTTTCCGTTTTCCAAAATATAATGAGGAAGAATATCCATACCCGTTATGGCTTCCATGGCCTCCTTTATGTTGAAGACGAAGAACCCCGCATGGTAATTGCATGTCATCATGAACCTACAGTACAACGTTCCAGAATACTTGTTAAAGTAATGAAAAATATATATTACTTAAAAAAAAGCCAGAAGAAAGAAAATTCTGACAACTTTAATTACCACAAGCACACGAGTAAGAGGTAGCTTGTAATAAGCCGCAAGAGGCCCACTCTGTCAATGTTAAAGAAGAAACATAGTTAAAATTGTATTCCACCTAACTAATGAAGACACAAAACAAAGAACTACAGAAGAGTAGAAAAGGGGGAAACAACAATCATGATAGAAATGATAAACGCTTTTTAACAAGTAGACTTCTTCTACAATTTCCGTACTGAAAAACTCTATGACCATCCATTTCTGAAATACCATAGAACGCAAAATTTGAAAGCAGTAAGATTTACATGAAGTCCCTTCAATTTCTTGAGAATAGCTAACAATTAGACAATTGTAAGTGGGCTAGATGATATCAGTAAATGCAGATCAAGACAATGTAGGGTAAATAGCAGCTCTCAAGGCTATCTTTTCTATTCAGAGGGCAACTCCATTCCACAAAACAAACATGACGTCATAAATATTAAGATAACAAGAATTGCAGAAAAATATTGGCAACCCACACCAATTCAACATGCTTTCAAAACTTATATTGCAGAAACCAATGAAGAATACCGATTCACCACTCAAGTTCATGTAAGTTTGGGGCTTTGCGAGAACAATAGGTGCATCACCCACAAAACCTGAGGTACAACAAAAATTTAGAAAAAGCCTTCAGCCCACCATCAAAACCAACACAAATTTTAATTTGTCAACACATATACAAGAGAAAGCAGAATCACATAACCACTAACCCTGTCCCATTATGGCCTTGAAGTTGGCTGTATTCATCTGAATCCCCACTGATTTAGCAAAAGCATCGATCATCTCAAACCCAACCTGCATGGAAGCGAGACAAAGGCAGGCATCCAAAGTTAACTGACAACCAAGGAATTCAAATCCCCAATGTTTTGTAAAGTACTTGGCAGCTAAAGGATTCCATACATTGTGTCTAGTTCCTTTGTATTTATCCCCAGGATTGCCTAACCCCACGAAAAGCCATGGTCGATCAGCTGAGGTACAGAAGCAACGCTTTGGGAACCTACTCAGCATAGCCTCCGTTATTCACCCAGGAAAGAACGGGTAAGGTCCGAAGTCGTACCAAATTCTGTACCCTCAATATCAAATTATGAGATTCATCGTAATCAAACCTAAAACATAACAATATGACCTCTAATTCCGAGCAGAGTGTTCATGTCTACAAAGTGATCAAGTGAAAAGTTACAACCAGGCAAACTCCTCGAAAGTCAAAGAATACACAATTCAATTTTAAGCTCATTCAAATCACTAATACAGTTCCCCCCGTAAACAAGTTCTAAAACTCTAAATAACAAAGAAACCCGAATTTTGACAATTGACTTGACTAAACAAGGGTTTTTCAAGATTCTTTTTAACCAATTCTTAGTAAAACACTTTGGTATGTGGCTACGGGACTTCGAATTTGAACCATTTCAACCAAATCGTGCGGCAGAAGCATCAAAGCCATGATCCCAACAAATTTTGGACCGAGAAAACTGATCAAAATGCACAAAGTGTCAGAAATTTCATGGGTTTACTCACACTGGAATGCAAACACAGTTCAAAACCTCTTCAAATCACTGTAATTGAAAGATACAGAGAGAGAGTGTGTGTGAGAGAGAGAACACCGGGGCTGTAAAATTGATGGCAGCGGAGACTGAAGATCAACGACGGCGGCGAAGCCACCGTTCACAACAGCAATTCACGAACTATTGCCCCTTATCCCCCTTCTGTACCGTGGACGCAATTATAGTTGATTTACCTACATTTCTTTTCTACGACCACAGCAATTTTATAATTTCTTATTTCTTTTTTATAAAGTGAATATAAAAGTAAATACACTTAAAATAATAATTACTATCTGTTATATATAGTAAAAGCCCGCGGGTATAAATAGTGTTTATTCATGGTGATGTAGATTTATTACCGTTCTACTGATGGAGTTTTTACATGTGCGGTCACGTTTAATAGGTTATTTTCGGTGCAATTAAACGGACCCGATATCTCTACCATTTGATTGTGTCTTTGTAGTTTTTTTGTGATGTGTCCTCACGGTTTGGTTTTTTTTCTTCCGTTAATATTGAATGGTTGGATTTCTTCACCGACACTACCCTTTACAAACCAACCGCGGGCGATGCGTTCCGGTCGAATATGGAGCGGCGAAAATCGATCTGTCGATCGATTTGGGACGTGGACCGACGCTGATTATGGTAACCGCGTTGGATAGACTTTTTTGTGGTGAAATCATAGTTATTCAGCACTGTCTGTAATGTGTTGACTCGGAAGACACTAAGCTCCACTAAGCCAATTATGAATACGAAGAAAATAATCTTTTAAAATGGGGCTCGTGCCGAGAAAAAAAATGATAGAACAGAATAGGGAGGCGACAGAGTAATTTAGTAATTTTTTTATCATAAAAAATAAATTTAATTAGAAATCAAAATAATTAAAAATATTTTAAAAGTTAACAAATCAAAAATCAATTAAAATAAAAATGAATTAAAAAATTAATTAAAAATATAAAATTGTTACAATTTTTAAAACCAAGATTGATAGATTGATATATGTATATATATATTAAAATTTGAAATTTTTAAACAATTCAATAAATTACAATTATTAAAAATTCGTTAAAAGATCAATAAATTTTAAAAATTTGAAATCAACTAAAAATTTAAAAAATAATAAAATTTTTGCAAAATGATAAAATTAATTGAAAATTATATGTATAAATATATATGTATACACATATATATTTGTATAAGAAAAGTTATGTTCAAGATTATACATCAATATGAAAAATTTACAAACTTATCAAATTGTTTAAAAATATTATTCAATTAATTAGACATAAAGATTTAAATAATTTGATGTGTATAATACATTGTAGAAAAATTTTCGATAAAAATATATATTCGAAAATAAAAATAGAATTGTATAAACGTGGGTATAATACTAGTTATTGTGAAATACTGATAAATTCCTACAAATAATATATTTACATTGTGGACTTTTTAAAAGTTAAATAATTGATTATATAATTTTTTAGACAAATAAATCTTACTATCTCATCACTTATTAAAGAATGGCAAGGATGAGTGTTTTTTCATTCTTTTTTCACCATTGCATTGTCCAATTTCAGTCTGATCTACCTTGTCAATCGTGATTGGATCGAAAAAGTATTTTTTTCTCACGATGTGCGGCTTGTCGGTCGTTGATTACTTTTTTCAATGGAAATAGCATATAATTGTTGGATCCAACTGAGATTTATTTAACCCGTTTCTTTTTAGTTTGAAAAAGAGTACTATGTTAATTCTGGTTGAAATAATTTTTTGTAGAAAATGTCAATATATTCTAATAACTATTCTAATAACTATTCTAATAACGATTCTATGGTTTCAAATAATGGAAACTGATACATATATTTGTTAAAAAAAATAAAAGTTCATAAATGTCTTTCAATTCCAATTTCATATTCACAATATCTATCAAAAATCAAAACATGATTGTACCTTTGATATAAACACAATATATTTTGAGATCTCCTACATTTGTTATAACATCTATTTTGTCAAAAACTTTATCTAATGCATATAGAGAAGAATTTCTTTATTAATGGTCACATCATATTCACTCTATAATTTGTTTAATTTTCTTTATTTTGGATTGTTAAATTCTCATTTATGTCTTTTGGATTTTTTTTGTGTTCTTGTAGCCAATAGGGGATTAAAGAGCACATTATGGAGAAACCTGACAACATTTAACACTAAACGAACATAAAAAGCAACTCGACCCGAGCACTAAAATCGTTCGGTCAAGCATATTAAACTCAAATGCTCAAAATTTCCATAGAAATCGCTAGACAGAGCAATTGTCCACTCGGTTTATGGCCCATCGAAATAATTCTAGAGAATTTGCTCGACCCAAGCAAAGGATAGCTCTATCTAGCAATAAATCAAATGAAGATGTCTTTTACACGAGTGAATCTGCTCGACCCTCGTAGAAACATGCTTGGTGGAGCAATCTGCCTGATATTGTCAAAGTTGACTCTAATTTACTTGTAAAAAGCGTGGAACAACCAAGTGTTTGGTTCGAGTAGTGGCCAACTAGACCGAACAATTTATCGAATTCACTAATAATTCAAATTTTGAATTGTTTAAGTGAGAGGAAACTTTTTTTTATATAAAAAGGGTACGACTTTTGGGATATAAGGCAGACAGTAGATACATTAGAGATGATGAGAGATGCAATATTACTAGAAATTTGAGAGAAACACTTCGAGATCGTGCGAAAGAGTGAAGAAGCTATCCTCACTATACATCTGAAGGATTGAACTACCGGTGAAATGAGTTGAAGATGAGGTTATCACAGCGATTGATCAAGAGATCGACTTTGCTTTCTTAAAAACTGTCTTTTTACTAGTTTATCATCATAATTCTATTCTAGGATGCAGATTCATACCTTTGATCTATATTTTAGGCTAGAGTTTTGTGTGTACGAGTTTATTATATTTAATGATCAGAGTTTTAATTTTGGCTTCCATGGTTTAATATATATTTTATTCTTTCGAATCTTGAATGTATATCATGAATTGGTTATCAAATGGTTTAATGCAAATGGAGATGTCGGATTAGGCTAGATATTATGCATTAGATAGACATAAATAATCATATTGAGAGGTAGATTAATCTATTTAGGAATTAAGATATTTAACAAGAATGCATTCAGCATGTAGGTCAATGCGCAATGATTTAGATGATGGACATGAATCTGGATTATGAGAGCAGGTAAATCCACTATAGATGATTGAATTCTTAATAGGAACAAAGACGATATTTCTAAAACCTTTAGTGAGTTTGTGTACGTGAGAACAAATCTTGAGTCTAAGAGCATAGTCTCATTTGTATATAATTGTAATCGTAGTTTAGTTTACTTGTTTATAACTAGATACACTTATACTTTTATTTTTTATGACCATAGTGTTCGTGAAATCATTAGTCTTGATTCCACTAAGTGAATGTGTTAGACCCTTGTATTACATGGTATGCATCTTTTTAAAGTTGCTAATCTAGATATAAATATTTAAACTTGATTAGCATTAGATCACACCTAGACAATGCTTAACTTTTTTAAGTCGTTGTGAGTGAGTAATGGTGATTGGAACCAGTTAATTTTAATGGTGATTGGAACCAATTAATTTTAAGAGTTTAGGTCATAATTTTATTTTTTGTTTTATTTAGTCTGTGATTGACATCTCCTTTTTGTTTTGTTTTCCTTTTTGTCACTTGCAGGTATTATGTTTTTGAACCAAAGTGCCAAAAGTTCTAGACTCATAGTGCTGATTAACAAATTGAGAACATCACAAGGAAGGGTCAAAAGCAAACGAACAAAAGACAGGTGGTAGACAATGTCAAGAACGTGCTTCCGGAGGAGGATACTTACAGGGCATATACAACATCTAAGCATACCCAATTCATGTCATGCATTTGAGGCTCGAACATTTATCGTAGTCGGTTTGAGCTTCAACCATCATTTGCAGATTCTAAACTAAATCGCATTTTGAGGACGTTTAAACGTAGACTCGAATATCCACCTTACGAGGTTCAAGATGTTATGTGACTCACTCAAATAGGTCCAAAGGGTGATAGATGAGGCGGTCATTATATTGGCCTTTTTGTTCTCCCTAATGGATAGAATGCATGAGTGTCTATTTACTCTAGTGCCAGATTTTATCCATATCTGGAACCAACTCGAGGAGTGCTTCATGATGATATTATTTCAACCGCACAAAATATAGATGTCGAAGAACAAGATAAATTCGTTCGCACAGAAGGATGTCGAGACACTATACAAACATGGGAAAGGTTTAAGGGTTATCAGTGGGCGTGTTTGCATCATGAGATAGATTGGAATTCAAACCTTCATTGAGGGACTCTAAGAGGTCATCCGCATATGGATCAACGTGACATGTGTAGGATCGTTGCATGACCTCAGATGGTTAACGAGAGGAATATTCTAAGTGATTATGTGAGGAGAGTTCCCTCGAAGGAGTCAGGGAATGAGGTCTCAACCCTCCAAGGTGAGCTAGATGATATGAAGATGTAGACAGCTAGCATGAAATAGAGAGCATCACCATTGAGAGATCTTTAAGGGTACTAAGGTGGTTGTTCGAAAGTTTACTTGGTGGAGCAACCGTGAGAAGAAGCAAACTATGTGGCGAATAACCTCTATTTGAACACGTATAATATGGATTGGAGAAATCGCCTACATTTTCACACAAGAACAAGGCCAATGTTTAGAATCCACGGCAGGGGAATTATCAGCCGCAAGCATTTCGAAAACAACCCTAGAATGAAAATTTCCAAAACAGGCCGACATAACACAATCTGGTGTACCAGTAGAGGGGAGCTCCTTTCACATCGCTACAACCCAAAGTAGATGATGATCTGTAGTCCATGTTCTCCCATCTTATGCAAGAACATAAGACTCATAACGTAGAGCTTTGTTAAATGAAGGTTGATCACGAAAATTTCAAGCGAGTGATCGGATAACAAATTGAAGGAATTCCCACACACCTTAAGTTGCTAGATACTTAAGTTTCTCAGCTTGAAATGACCTCATCAAGAGTAACGGGAATAGTCCTAGGGAAGCCCAATCAAAATCTCCGAGAATAGAAGCCGATATGGTTGAGCTCAATACTATAAATGAACGCTTCTCGGAAGGCAACTCAAGCATCTTTTTTGGAAAATTTCTATTTTATTTTCTTTTAGGATTTGTTATTTAAACATGGATTTTCATTTTTTGGGATTATTTTATTTTCTTTGGAATCCATATGTGCATATTTATTGATTGCAGGAACCACATAACAATATACAACAACTTTTTAGGAGGATGAAAAGAAACAAGAGAAGACGCTCAAGTTGCACGGTAACTCTAAAAAGCTCGATCAAGTCATTTCTCTTGCCTGAACAAAACCTCCCAAACAAAAATGTGTCATAACCAGTGTTGTGTGTGTTGCCATCGAAAAAGAGATTATTGTTAGGGAAGAGAAATCAAGAACCAAACCAAAACTTGATATTTCTCTCTTTTTCTTGAGGTTTTTTCAAAATTACTTATATATGTTTGCATTATAGCTTTTGTGAGGAAAAAAGACACTTGTGAACGACCACTTAGAAAAAAATTAAAGTATTGCCTATTTACTCGGCCATGTTAACTCTAGTTGAGCGATTTTATTGGCCTTAGTAAAATTATGCACGTTTCAGCAAGCACGGGTACATCTTGAGACACTTCGATAACACATTGAGATGCTTCGAGCCATGAATCATTGGCATTTCAGCTGTGACATTTCTTCCATCTTTCCATGTTTTTGGTTTTCCATTGTTTTCATTTTCTGATAAATTGTACTAAGGTATATGATGTCTATCTCGATGGATGGTACTCGAGACTGTATTTTTATTATGATTTTAGAGTACGAGTGAGTGCAACATCGAAAGATCATGAGCTGAAATGACATAATTGAAGTAGAACATCAAAAAAGTATTTCTAGCACAAATATATCGCTACTTTTAGTGATATCGACTTTAAGTGTTCTATCATTTTCTTTCATTGTATGTTATGGTCGTCTCTCACATGTTAGTTCGACACATTGAGGACGGTTTGGAGTCTATGTCGGAGGGAGGCTTAGATGGACATCATAGTCTCTATTTAGGATCATGTACATTGCATTTAGGTGTATTTTAGGAGAAATGTTTTTATAGAATCCGATGAATGAGAGGGTACATACAGTTATCTTAGTCATGAGGTAATCAAATAATGTACAGGAGATTATGGTATCTTTCTTCCCCCAAATAGCTATGTATACTAGCTTTGTATCAATAAATTATTTTTAATGAATTTTCGAGTATAATTTATTAGAGGATTTAAGCTTAGGTTGATTTTATTGTTCTATGCGATAAATTTACAATTAGTTATCTTAGGATCGTCCTATAATCTTAGTTTCAAGCTTATCAATTTCCTAAGAACCATTCTCTGTCCTCTACAGTATTAGGCCCTTTTTATCTTGTTTATTTTAATTGTGTTTTTATAATCACATATCTTTCACTCGAACGAGAGTCGTGCATCTCGCTCCGGGGTGACGAAAATCGCCACGTGTGAGTATTAGCCCTTATTTCTATTCTCTTTACCATTTTTTAAAATGATCATAATTCAATACATGCTGAAAAAGAGAAAAGAGATGAAAAAATTCCAAATTCCCGCATATAAATGATGATGATGATTATGATTATGATGATGAGACCGAGGCTTAGAAAGAAGAAAAATTGTAGAAAAACGTTTTATCACTTTTACCGAGTCTTATCTAAACCATTTAGACCGAATTACTCCTTATGAAAATGATAATTAGACTCAAAGAAATATGTTTGGTAGGATTGTTAGTTTGTTCTCTAAAGATTTCTAGTGTTATTGTAATTTTCACGACTTAAAATCCCTAAGCTAGAAGACTCTATAGGAAGCTAGTTCTATTTTATCACAATTTACATAGTCTAAGCGAGCATGAACATTCTTGAAATCCTTGATGATATCGATTTGCCTCATGCTCTCTTTCTAGAGCTATTCATTGATTATTTTTTTGCTCGAGGACAAGCAAAGACCAAGTCTAGATGAGTTGATCACATCATTTTCGCTATATAATTTGTTGTATATTTCTATTATATTTTTTTATGTTTTATCTCCTTTTTACATTTTTTTGGTAATTTTGTGATCTTACACGCAGTAGGGACTAAAGAGCATATTATGGAGAAACATGGCAACATTCAACACAAAGCAAACATAAAAGGTAAAAACAATGAAAACGCTGGACCGAGCTATAAATTCGCTCGATCAATCATATTAAACTCGAATGCTCAAGAGTTCCAAATAAATTGCTTAGGTAGAGTGTTTGTTCACTTGGTTAATACGATCCATCAAAATCTTTCCAAAGGATTTGCTCGATCCGAGCAGAGGATAATTGAATCAAGCATTCAACTAAATGAAGATGTTTTCTACACCAATGTATTTGCTCGACCTGAGCGAACATCGCTTGATGGAGCGATCCGCCTGACATGGTTAAAGTTGGCTTTAATTTGCATGGGAAAGGAGCGGAACAACCAAGTAATTTTTCTGAGCAATGGTAAATTCGGTCGAACGGTTTATCGAATTCACTAAACAATTGAATTTTTTTAAATTTTTTAAGTGAGAGAAAGATTTTTAAATTAAAAGGGATGAGTTAAGGCATAGAAGCTAGTCGATAGAGACGGTAGAGATGAGGAGATACTATAAATATAATAGAAAACAAAGACAAACACTCCAAGATTATATAGAAGAATGAAAAAGCTATTCAGACTACATCCGAAGGGTCAAAATACAATTGAAGACAAATTTCAAACGATGTTATGGCGATTAATAAAGAGATCGACGGATCTTTCTAAAACCCTATTTGTTTATGTTTTGATCATCATAGTTCTATATTCTAAGATGTAGAACTGTAGGTTTGATATGTGCTTTAGGCTAGAGTTTTGTTTGTACAAACTTATTACATTTAATTATTAAAATTTTTATTTTTGCGTTCATAGTTTAATGCATGTTTTATTCGTTCGATTCTAGAGTGGAACACATAAGTTGATTGTCAAATTGTTTAATACAGATGGAGACATCGAATTAGGCTAGATCGTATTGAGATTTAATTCTACTTGTGTGATTAATTATGCAAGGATAGAATTAATTCTTAATACAATTAGCAACACTTCTATAAGAAGAAAAGGAAGATGGCCGTTGGTAGCTACATGAGGGAGTTGCTATTTTGGGTAAATGAAAATCACATGGACAACTTAAGAATAAGCAACATGGAGATGTCCCTTTCTCCTTTGATAGCCGTTGAAGACAAGTCCCTTTTGCATTTATTAGTTGTGCTCGGTCATCTTAATTATCATTGTAATTATTCTCTAGGTTGTTCTATTTAAAGAACACACTCATGTAACACTAGGACATATGGATCGAAAAATGTTTGTTCCTTGTTCTTAATCTCTGTTCACTCTACAATAAACTCTTAATCTCTCTAAATTAATCTACATATTCTTACATGGTATCAGAGCTTTGGTTCAAACTCTTCTAAAACGCTATGGAAGACACAAAAATGGTGGTTCCGGTGATTCTCAAAGGGACAAACTACTTGCTGTGGTCAAGGTTGATAAAATCAGCCTTAGGAGGAAGGAGTCTTTGGAAACATGTTGAAGAAAGTGAAGCTCCAAAGATCACCATTCAAGAAGAAAGTGGCAAAGAAATAGTTACGGTGGACTCAAAGAAATGGAGTCAAGAAAATCAAATGGTGCTATCATTTCTCCAAAGCTCACTTGATGCATCAATTCTTGAAGCTTATTCCTATTGCGAAAATGCAAAGGAATTGTGGGATATTCTCAAGCAAGTTTTCGGTAATGTTTCAAACATTAGCCGAATATTTGAAGTGAAAAGAGCCATCAATGCTCTTAGCCAAGAAGGTACAACATTCAACCAACACTTTGGAAAATTTAGATCACTTTGGGCAGAGCTAGACATGTTGAGGCCAAGCACCGTGGACATCAAGGTGTTAAATGAAAGAAAAGAGCAAGACAAGGTGTTTAGCTTGCTCTTAACACACAAACTAGCTTATAAGGATTTGATCAAACATATTCTTAGGGCTGATACTCTACCTAGCCTTGAAGAAGATGTACTCAAATTGAAAAGGAAGAAGGGTCTCTTGGTTTATTTGGAGGAAAAGAAGAAACTATCTAGCTTGCAAACAAAGGACATTATCGAGCCAACAATGGAGGCTATGGTAACAAACAAGGATACAAGAGGTGTGAATATTGTAAGAAGGAAGGCCACACTAAATATAGGTGCTGGATACTCCATCCACACCTTAGACCTCCAAGAGGAACCAACTTCAAAAATAAAAGGGAAACTACACAATTCAACCGCAAGAATAAGCTGGTGCATCTTCCTCTCAAACTGCCGGTGAAGAACTCAAAGCCATGGCTGCGTTAATGCTTAGTGCACAAGCTGAGATGGTCAAGAAGTAAGATCTTGAGGCATTAATCAAGGCTCTAACCGCAAATAATGGCAAAACAGTCGATAAATCCTTTTTATCACCAAATAAGCTTAAACCACTAATTATAGATTCGGGTGCATAACACCATATGATTAGTGATTCTAGCCTTATAAGTGATATCAAACCGGCCATAGGGAATGTTATAGTAGCTAATGGTTATGGTGTTCCCATTAAAGGAGAAGGAACACTTAAATTATTTAATAAAGAATCTAAAGCTCTATACTTGCCTAGTTTTACTTCAAATTTATTATCGGTCAAAAGAACAACTAAAAGACTTGAATTGCAATGTAATTTTTAGTCCTAATGAGGTTCATTTTCAGGATATTAAGTCGAACAAGTTCTTTGGCAAAGGAATAATCAAGGATGACTTATATATGTTTGAAGATGCCAAACCATTGTCCAATAGTTCTAATGAGTCTAAGTCTTTTGCTGTTCTAAATAATGATGTGTTATGGCATGCTAGATTAGGACACCCTCATTCTCGTGCCTTAGAATTAGTAATTCCTAGTATCTCGTTTAAAAATCATGAATGTGAGGTTTGTATTCTCGGTAAACATTGTAGAACCGTTTTTCCTAAGTCTCTCACAATTTATGATAAATGCTTTGATTTGATTCATTCGGATGTGTGGACTGCCCCTTGCTTATCTAGAGAAAATCATAAATATTTTGTCACATTCATTGATGAAAAATCAAAATATACTTGGATTACTTTATTGCAATCGAAAGATAGGGTGTTAGAAGCCTTAATAAATTTTCAAAATTATATAACTAACCAATACAATGCCAAGATTAAAATTGTTAGATCCGACAACGGAGGAGAATATACAAGTAACAACTTCAAGGAGCACTTATCCAAGCATGGCATTATCCATCAAACAAGTTTTCCATATACTCCACAGCAAAATGGAGTGGCCGCAAGGAAAAATAGACACTTGATGGAAGTGGCTAGATCAATGATGTTCCACACCAACACGCGTAAAAGATTTTGGGGTGATGCGGTTGTAACGACATGTTATCTAATTAATCGACTTCCTACCAAAGAAACAAGCTTGTGGCAAAGAGCATCAAGGAAATCTTTATTGGATATTCAACAATGCAAAAAGGCTATAAATGTTATGTCCTGGAGACAAAGAAAGTGATAGTATCAAGAGATGTCAAATTCATGGAGTCTAAAGGGTACTATGATGAGAAAAATTGGGAGAGCCTTAAAGACTTATCAAGTTCACCTTCGGATAGGTCCATGAATCTCAAAATGATCTTGGAGACGCTTGGAATAAACACGTTTGAGTTCCCAAAGAAAATTGGATCGGATGAAGGGAGAACACAAATAGAACAAGAGAGCAATGTCGTTGATCATGAAGGGGGAAATGATGGATATCAAGGTCAGCCCGAGGCTAATGTAGATATTCAAGGAGGAGATATCCTCAAGAAGAAATAATTGCAAGCTCATGATCAAGAAATTGCTCAAAGCCGTGAGGAACAAGAAGGAGAAATGGATGTAAATGGGGTTGAAGTACAAGAAGTACAAGAAGAACCGAGAGTTGAACCACAAGAGGAGGTACAAGAACTAAGGAGAAGCACAAGGATTAGGAGGGATCCATCAAATTGGAGGGATCCATCAAGAGTTTATTACAATTGTGAAGCGGTGGCTCATCCAATTCAAGCGACATGTTCTTTGGTCGTATATCCCCTAGAACACCAAGTCTTCATGGCAAATCTAGATGAGGCATATATACCAAGGACATATGAATAGGCTAAGGTACACAAAGTATGGAGAGATGCTGTTGGAAATGAGCACAAGGCCATGGAAGTAAATGAAACATGGTTTGAATCTGAGTTACCAAAAGGGAAGAAGGCCGTGTCTAGCAAATGGGTATTTACAATCAAGTACAAGAGTGATGGATCAATTGAAAGGCATAAAGCAAGGCTAGTAGCTAGAGGATTCACTCAAGTATATGGAGAAGATTATATAGACACATTTGCACCGGTGGCTAAGCTTCATACCATTCGCATTGTCCTCTCACTTGCCGTGAACCTAGAGTGGGATCTTTGGAAAATGGATGCCAGGAATGCATTCTTACAAGGAGAACTTGAAGATGAGGTTGACATGTATCCACCACCCGGTTTGGAGCATATAGTAAAGCCCAGGAATGTTTTAAGACTATGAAAGGCAATCTATGGTCTTAAACAATCACCAAGGGCTTGGTATCACAAGCTAAGCACTACACTCAATGGAAGAGGATTTAGGAAATCCGAAGCCGATCACACGTTATTTACATTGCCTAGTCCTAATGGGATCATTGTGGTGCTAGTATATGTTGATGATATCATCATTACGGGAAGTGACAAGGAAGGAATAGAAGCCACTAAGTTATATCTTAAAACCATTTTTCATATTAAGGATTTAGGTGAACTAAAGTACTTTCTAGGAATAGAGATATGCCGTTCCAAGGAAGGGCTATTTCTATCCCAAAGAAAGTACACCATTGATATGTTGAATGAGATAGGTAAGATAGGAGGAAGAATTGCGAGAACACCCCTTGAAGAAGGATACAAGGTCATGCGTGAGGGGGAGATAGAAAATGAGCCATTTGAAGACACAAAACTCTATTGGAGAATGGTTGGAAAGCTTATCTACCTCACTATCACTAGGCCGGACATATGTTTTGCGGTGAACCAAGTGAGTCAACAAATGCAAGCTCCCAAGGTTCACCATTGGAAAATGGTAGAACGGATTCTAAGCTACCTTAGTGGAACCACGGATCAAGGAGTGTGGATGGGATGCAACAAGAACACCGAGATTGCAGGATATTGTGATGCGGATTGGGCCGGTGATCGAGTGGATAGAAGATCAACGACGGGATATTGCACGTTCCTAGGGGGAATTTAGTCACTTGGAAGAGTAAGAAGCAAAAGGTGGTATCATGTTCAAGTGCCGAAGCGGAGTATAGGGCAATGAGGAAATTAACCAACGAGCTAGCGTGGATCAAAAATATTCTCACGGACTTGGGCATAAAGACATCATCACCAATGACTATGCATTGTGACAATCAAGCCGCGATCCACATTGCATCTAATTCGGTGTTTCATGAGAGGACAAAGCACATTGAGGCTGATTGCCATAAGGTTAGACAGATGATAGAACAAGGAATAGTTTTACCATGTTATACAAGAAGTGAAGACCAATTGGCCAACATCTTCACCAAAGCGACGAGTAAGAAGATTGGTGAGTCCATATTTCCTAGACTTGGACTCATAACTCTTAGGATCTAAGTTATCCAACATGACAATGAGTTGTACTCTTTTTCCTAAAGTGTGGTTTTGTCCCAAAGGATTTTCCCACTTAGGTTTTAATGAGGCAATGAGCCATGGTATCAAGCTTAACTATAGAATAATCCTATAGCTAAGCTTGAGGGGGAGTATTGAGATTTAATTCTACTTGTATGATTAAATATGCAAGGGTAGAATTAATTCGTAATACAATTAGCAACACTTCTATAAGAAGAAAAGGAAGATGGCCGTTGGTAGCTACATGAGGGAGTTGCTATTTTGGGTAAAGGAAAGTCACATGTACAACTTAAAAATAAACAACATGGAGATGTCCCTTTCTCCCTTGATAGCTGTTGAAGACAAGTCCCTTTTGCATTTATTAGTTGTACTAGGTCATCTTAATTATCTTTGTAATTATTCTCTTGGTTGTTCTATTTAAAGAACACACTCATGTAACACTAGGACATATGGAATGAAAAATGTTTGTTCCTTGTTCTTAATCTCCAAACTCTTTCAATCTCTCTTCATTCTACAATAAACTCTTAATCTCTCTAAATTAATCTACATATTCTTACAGATCGTATGCATTAGATATGCATGAATAATCATATTGAGAGGTATGTTAATCTATTAAAGAATGCGGATATTGAACAATAATTCATTGAACATGTAGATCAATGTGCAATGAGTTAGATATTGGATAAAAATCTAGAGTGCAAGAGTAGTTATGTTTTATTAATAAATTTTGGTATATAGGGCATTAGTTGGAGGCATCAGTAATATATATGCTAGAGCAAGATTTAGATTGCGAGAGTAGTTAGATCCTTTGTAGATGATTGAATTTAACGATAGGAACAAATATGATATTTCCAAAACCTTTAGCGAGTTCGTGTGCATTATTCGTGAGATTATCGTACACTCAACAATTTTAACGATGAAGTGAATAAAACTTAGACATTTTCTAGGTTTATTGTTCCTTCTGAGATAAGTGTAAATTCATTTAATTTAATTAGTTTCTAAACTTTTATCATTTGTTAATAATTCATTACTAATTTTTTTAACACATTCTTATATATGCACTACTAGAAATTTGGAAATTCCATACGGAATTTTTGGATGGACAAATCCGTCCGTAAAGTGTCGGACGAATCGTTGATGGAATACCGACGGCAAGAAAATCCCATACGTAATTTGTCCGCAAAGTTGCGGACAGACGAGTAGTCTGCAAGTCGTTCGTATTTGCGAATGGACTAAAGACAAAAAACGGGTCGTCGCGGATTCCAGACGGGAAAAAACACCGTCCCTAATTTGTGAATGGACGCGTAGACCGTTCCCAATTTGCAACCAAATGCATAGATCGTCTGCAAATTTGGGAACATCGATAATATTCATCTGCAAATTTGCAAACAATCACGTCTGTTTGGAAATTTGCGGATGGTGTAGCCCCGTTCGGAAATTTAAGGACGCAAAGTTACGGACTGGTGCACTCTAACGGGAAACAGTTTTGATGTAGGGATGTTTTCGGGATGGCTCATCGACAAATATTAGTCTTGGTCCATAATCTGTCTTTAATCGGTCCATATATTATTTATTTAAACCCCTCCTACCTTCTTCCATTTTCACACACAATTATCATACATTTCAGTACATACCATCTTTTTTTATTATAATGGCATCATCGTCGAGATCAAATATTTTTTGTTTCTAGACAACATATACACAGAAGAATATATCCAGAAACTTAAGGTGTATCGAATGAGGTTATAGAAGGCGTTATACAGGTTATGATGATGGAGTGAAATGAATAAGCTTATAAAGATTCTAATAAGTTGGTTTGTTCATGCATAAAATAAAAATTTGCTAATGAGGGAACCGTTTGGATTCATCTTTATTTAAGTGATTTTATTCTAAATTATTTTATGTGTTTATCTCATGAGAGAATTTTGCACCACGACCTAGTAATGTTGTGGAAGATTTTAGTAGGGGTATTGTACATCATGAAGTGTTTGAGATTTTTCAAGATGTAGAAATCAACTCGTATGTGGAAATGATGTAAAATGTATTCGGTGAAAAAAAACGAGGAAATATTGAAGAAGATCCAAATGAAGATGCGATTTTTTTTGTTTGAAATGTTAGAGGGTTTTAGGCATCCACGTTATTATGATGGTTGTAGAATTGGTCTTTCACACTTGTCTCTATATGCACATTTGATAATTGCATGTAATGTTTCTGAGAATTGCATGCCTTCTATATTGCAATTAGTAAGAGATTATTTGCCTAAAGATAATAATATAGTAGAGTCATATTATGATACAAAGAAGGTGATGAGATCATTGGGTTTATTACCATATCAAAAGATTGATGTTTGTCAAGAAGCCTGATGGTTCGTGGGTAGATGACAAAGCAAAACATGGTCATGATGATGTTTAGAGCATGACATCGGTACGAGTGTCCCAGATTCTAAGGAGAGAAGACAAAACACAACATTCTCTTAGTCATGAAGAATATGAGTTTTATATCGAGGTAAATTTATTATATTTTAATATAATTTTGTTATTTATAATCGTAATTAGATTTCAATATTTGTTTCACAGCAAGTTACACCATATATGGGTCCTATTTTTTTGTTTTGGAAGAATGACATCACAACATTCAAGTTCCTCCAAAGGTAAATCAAAAGCGACCTACTACGAGAGGAATACTGTAATGCAATTGCTTGAATCACAACAAAAATAAGAACGGCGACATCAATGATCAGACCGATGACCTCAACAGTTTATACGTATGCTGAAGGCAAAAATATCTGAAATTGATTGGAATGCATGCAAGAATGATGATACCAATGACGACAACTCTGAAATACCGATGATATCTTATAATATCTGTTTATTATGTGTAAACATTAGTGGATTATTATTATTTGTAAAATTTTAAATTAAATCAAATCATAATTTCAAATTTTAATTTTTTGCGGACAGACATGTTGTATGCAAGACTTCTAAAAAATTATGGACGAACAGAGCTGTTCGTAAAATTTACGGACGAGACATAACCCATCCGCAAATTTTAAGGACGGGTCGCTGACCATTCTTAAAATTAGTGGACAACGGACGACTCATCCTTAACATTTGTGGACAAACTGTAGTTGTCCGCAAATGTTAAGGACTAGTCGTCCGTCGTCCGCAATATTCCGACTTTTTGTCGATGATTCTTTCATCCGTATATTCGTTGTTGTTCCCATCACTTTGCAGATGACCCTGTTGTCTAGAACTATGAACGATGTACAGAATGATTTATCTGTTCATATTTGCGAACGGATTGTAGATATTATTGATTTGGCGACGCTCGTTTGGGGTTTACAATTTTTCGTCCCTAAACTCTGATTTTCTAATAGTGATGAGAACATTTCGGTAGTAGCGCCCATATTTGATTGAACACTACAGATGAACAATTCTTTGAATGCCCAAGGATGAGCAAAATGAAATACAAACCAAAAAATATGTGCGATTATGACTTGAACAATTTAAACGAAGAACTTGGGATACAAGGTTAGTAGATGTTACCAATTTCTAACAACATTGTACCATAACATGTACAACATTGATTATACTCTACTAAATATTAACACTTCTTTTTCACTTTCAAGATATAAAAAGTATCATCACCCCTAACGAACCCGAGGTCATGTACAGGACAAATCTCGAGCCGAACGAAGTTGTTCCAACTGTTGATGACTGGATGTCCAAATTAACTAGTGAAAAACCATGAAGTGTTTCATTTTGTACAACGTGTGATATAATGTGTGTAGATTTTGTAAAACAAAGATGAATCAGCGGAAACAAGATAGAAAAATTAAGAAAAGCGAAAGATCGAGAGAATTAGTGAGAATAACAATAACTATTCTCTTCTTGTAAACTTTGAAATTAAAGACATCTATTTATACAACAAATTCTAGTAACTACAAAGGAGAAAAACAAGAAAAGTACAAGTACAAATGCAAAGCACAAGTTGAAACATAGCATGCATGGGCTGGAGCGGTCAACAAGATATAGGAGACTGCGGAACCATAAATTGGTTTGACCAAAGGAGCAGGTCGCGGGACGCGGGCCAGATCATGTAGGACACGACCGAGTAGGTCACAGGGCACGGGTCATGAAAAGTAGGATGCAGGTCAGCTATGCACAGTTAGCATCCAAGGAATTATAAACCGGAGAAGAGAAATAGAAGAAATGGCCGCTTACAAAAATGGAAACAATGGCTGCTTACAAAAATGGAAACTTTCGGTGGCTGGAACAAAATGGAAACATGGTTTACATAAAATAGAAGCAAGTTGCTAGAACAAAATATAAACTTCCAATCGCCAACCAAAAAATGGAAAGATAGTCGCCTATACGAGAATTGGAAACTGCAACGGTTGGAGAAAGAAAATGGAAAAGGGTATTGGAATAATAAAACGAAACGCATGGACAAGAGAAATAATGCAGCCAACCAAAAAGAAAAGGATATAAAAGAAAAGGATAGAAAAGAAAAGGAAATCGTTGTTGCACAAGAGAAAAAGGAAACACAAGCTGTTGAAAAAAATGGAAACCGAGAACATGGAAACTAGCCAAACAGGAAAGGAGGACGAAAAGGAATGGGCTGGAGAGCTTAAAATCGGCCAAAGAAGAAAGTAAGGAGAAAATGAAGAAAGAAAAGAGGATGTAAGGGTCAAGAGGGTAGAAGGAATTCAGACAGAACACATACCATCCCACACACAACACACACGAGAGAGAGAGAGAGAGAGAGAGAGAGAGAGAGAGAGCAGTACGCCGGAAGGTTGGAGACGGGGCGACGAACTCGCAACACGAAGGAGCTGTTGAATATACATTTTTTTGTGTTTTATTTTCTAAGTCTATGTTTGGGTAGTTTAGTAGCTACAGATTAGAGAGTTTTGCCGATGTGTAATGAAGTCTTGTTCTTAATGCTTTGTGGTTCTTAATCGGCCAAAGAGGAAAAGAAGGAAACAAAGGAAAGAGGAAAGAGGACGTAGGGGTCAAGAGGGCAGAAGGAATTCGGACAGAGCACACACCACCCACACACAACACACACGAGAGAGAGAGAGAGAGAGAGAGAGAGAGCCGAACGCAGACGAGGATAGAGACGGGGCGACGAAATCGGAATGCGGAGGAGCTATTGAAGACATCGGTAATAGAATAGTGAGGGATCTCTATCTTTATCTATGTCGAATATATTTTTCTTTCGTTTCGTTTTCTAATCCCATGTCCGAGTAGATCCATAACCATGGGTTAGAGAGTATTGCCGATATGTAATGAAGTCTTATTCTTAATGCTTGGTGGTTCTTAATGCTTTCTTTTTTGCATGCCCCTTGAATGAATGATTTTTGTATTTGATCGTTTTTCAGAATGATTGGTTATTCTTAATGTTTTCGTTCTTGCATGCCACTTGAATGAATTGATTGTAGAATTCTAATGAATCGATGCCAGGGGATTAGACTTTGTAACTTAGCCATGATTTAGGATTTAATCAATTAAGAATATATGCCAGGTCGGTTGGTTGAATATAGGGATTAGAATAACGGTCTTAATGCATCTAATGGGTGAGATTACGTAATCGGAAGATTGGTAATACGCACGCTAGGTAGAGGACAAGTCTATGCCAGCTAGTTCCTATATTAGAGCTTGAAATCCCTGAACTCGTGATAATATCTAAGACTAATGATCATGTTAGAACTTCATTGCATCTCTCGAACCCTGTGGTATTTAGTTAATTGAATTTAATTCGTTGATTAGTTAGTTCAGGGTTATTCACATTCCACACACTTATTAATTTTCATTGTCCTATACATTAGTTTACTAGCTTTAGAGTTGCATCAATTCCTTGTGTTCGACCCTGGTACTATACGATCCGTGTTCTTGCGGAAGCGTTAGTCTAGGTAATTATTACTTGAGGTTAACCAGATCAAGTTTTTGGTGTTGTTGCCAGAGACTTGATTACGATTTTAGAGTTAGGATACTTTTGAACTAGGACACAGTCCTTTTCGGAGTCTTATTTGTTTTTCGTGTTGTTTTTTATTTTCTTTTTCTTAAGTACGATTTTTTATATTCACCTGTTAGAGCCTAACCGATTCTTGTATTTCTATTGTGTGAGCTACTTTATCGCGCGAGATCGAAAAAGAATAAATGGCAGAACGTCGCATCCTAAACGCGCCACCAATGCAAGCTGCGTTAACCTATGGAACATACATTGCTCCTAGATATACACAACTCTTGTCTTGCATTGTTAGAAGGGATGCTCGCGTCGAATTACAACCAGCATTCATTCAAATGCTCGGTAACACGACGTTCAGAGGGAGACCCACCGAGGATCCATATCAGCATCTTACTGATTTTAAGATGCTTTGCCAAACTACTAGAGTGAGAGAAGGAGTCTCGGATGAGGACGTCATGCTCACTGCCTTTTCATTCTCAATGAAGGGTAAAGCGCAAGACTGGTTGTATTCCCAACCGGCGAATTCACATTCTATCGACTAATCATAAGCTTTTATTCTCAATGAAGGGTAAAAACACTTACATACACAGTGCATAGATCAATCAGAATTTATATTATATCGACTAATCATAAGCTTTTATTTTCGACTAATGAAATTGTAAGATATTTTGAAATGAATAAATAGTATTTTGGGGTTTATATTATTATAAAAGAGAATATCAATTGGGGTTAAATTTTCGTCAAATGTCATGCGAGGACAATTTTACATTCATTAAGATCGTATTAGAATGAAGTTTCAAAGAAGAGACTAGAGAAAGGGATGGATGAGAGTAAAAAATGGGTGATGGTTAGTATAGTGAGGGTGTATTAATAAATTAGTAATATTATTATTTTAATTAACTAAAAATAAAATTCGATTAATATATTTAAAATATTAATTAATATTTTAAAAAATTGATTAATATAATAAAATTATATATTACTGTTTTTTATAAAAAATTATTTTTTTTTATTAATATTTAAAAAAATTGATTAAAGATTAAAATTTCAAAAAACCAATTTTAAAAAATCAGAAAATATTCAAAAAATGAATTAAAATCATTAATGCTATAAAAATATGTATAATCAATTGCGAAAATTATTGCATTATAAAAACAAAAAATATTGTGTAAATATTTTGAATAATAAATATTATGTTAATACAATGGGAGGATCCCAGAAGCAAGCTCTGATACGGTATCACAACTCTTCTTCGAGATTGATTTCATCTCTTCGCGCTGAATACACGAGAGTATCGACGATTTGAGCGACGATTGCGTCGAGAGAGAGAGACGCGGCCACAGATACGCGTCGTTGCGGGTGAGGAGCTTGCGTAGGAGCACGGCAGACATGGCACGAGCTTCAGGGTAAGGAGATAGCTGTAGAATGTGAGCGAGCTTCAGGGCGAGGGTATCGGGATCGGTCTGCTTCGCAAGATTGAAGACGGCCTCGGCGGAGGAGCGTTGCTCGTTGGAGGACGACATGAGAGATGAGATCAGCGTCTCGAACGGCGGCATATCGGGGCCGAGAACCATCGCGAGCTGAGCTTGCTGAAGCTGGTTCGCCTCAGCGGCCATGGCAGATAATGATGGTGGGAAAAAACTGAAAGAAATATGCCTATTATGTAATATTTGAATAGTCTCGGGTTAAAATTGTAATTATGAAAAGTTAATAATTATATAAGAAACGAAAATTAGGTTTTCGTTATCAGATTACACAATCACAAAATAAAACCCTAGTAGTCGTCAAAAGAAAAAGAAGAACGAAACAGTTTCGTTCATCGGAAATTCCGCACCAAAGGTTGAAGGCAGATCCCGATCTTGGCATGGATACGCGTAGAGGGCTTGTACCATCAAGTCTCACATCCGATCATCCGTTTCAACGCAACAGGTATCACTGAAACCGTTTCAATATTTGTTCGCCGTTGAAATCTGTAAAACTAATCCGAACATGACTAGATCTAAATTCGGGTTGATAAAAACACGCTTCCGCAAAATTGAAATCAACTCTACAGTGGTATCAGAGCCTGGATGTATGTTTAGGGTTAGTTTTTCGGAATTTTTATGAAAATCGGATCGAAAAAAATGTGAAAATCGCGCGCACACCAGAAAAAAAAATCGCATCGCGTGAATGAGGACCTTAGGCGGCGGCCGAAACCCTAGCCGGCCGGACGAGGGTCGACCGTCGCGGCTAAGGGTCGGCCGGCGTGTCTTAAGGTGACCGGCGCGGCAGTGATGAGGCGGTGGGGCGGCGGTTTCGTTCGCCTGTCGCGGCGGCCGTGTCGCGCGAGCGAGGGAGATCAGATGTCTATTTGGAGGGATCATTTAGTTTTTGTAAACGCCTGGACTACCCGGGGGACATAAACTTAATTGATATGCAACCATGAGAAGAAGGATGAACTCAACTATATCAATAGGAACGACCTGACTACCAGGTGACTATGTGATATGGGGCCATATTAAAATCAACCTGTTTAATATGCTTAAGAAACGACCTAACTACCAGGGGGCTTATGCATGATTAGTTCAGGAAATATTACTGAAAGAAATACGATTTCTGAATACTATTGTAGTATTAATCAGTAAAATAATCATTTAGATGAAAAGTCCATATCTATTTGATTAAATAAGTGTTCAAATAAATGCTGAAATTTTTTCTTCTAGATTTCCCGAAGAATGTCTTCAATTTCCCTACGTGCCATTCTCGATGTCCACAAGCTTGTTGGGGAAAATTTCGATGATTGGTACCGCAACCTTAAGATCGTCCTCAAGCAGGAGAAGATACTCGATTCGATCGAGAATCCTATCAAGGAACCTGCTGATAACGATGTGGATGGCATGATTGCTTGGGCAGAGCAAAGGGATCGCCTTGACACTGCCAAGTGTATCATCCTAGCCTCAATGAGTTCAGAACTCCAGCGCGAGCATGAGGATATGGAGCCTGCTGCTATCATTGAGCATCTTAAGAAGATGTATGGTGCGCAGAGCCGAACGGCAAGATATCAGTTGTCGAAGGCACTATTCAAGTCAAGATTGTCTGTGAACTCTCCGGTGGGGCCCCATGTTCGTAAGATGATCAGTCTTATTGAACAGCTTGTGAAGCTGGGGTGCACACTAGGCAAAGAGTTATCTCAAGATCTGATCTTGCAGTCATTGCCTGAGACGTTCTCTCCGTTCATTGTTAACTTTAACATGAACAAGATGGACATGGATCTGCATGAGATGCTGAACCAACTGATTGACTATGAGAGTCAGTCAGTGTCTGAGACGTCTAAGGGACATAGTGCCGTGATGATGGTCGGCTCTTCTTTCAAGAAGGGCAAGGGCAACAAAAAGCCCAAGAAGAAGCTCCTTGGGCCCAAGGGTGGTGTGACCATACCCAAGGCAAAAAGGGGCAAATCTGACCAAGCTGATGCTGAGTGCTTCTTCTGTAAGAAGAAGGGGCATTGGAAGAGGAACTGCAAAGAATACCTGCAGTCTCTGAAGGGCAAGAAGCCAGGTAAGATTCTCATGGAAAATGTTTTCATGATTTCCTTAACTACTATTGATTCGTCTAGATGGGTATTGGATACCGGTAGCAGTTTTAACATCTGCAATATGTTGCAGGGGCTGAGGATCAGTAGGAGGTTCAGGAAGGGAGAGTTCAGTCTGAAGGTTGGAAATGGCGCAAGTGTTGCTGCTCTAGCCGTAGGATCAATTTCCCTTGTAATGCCTACGGGCAAGACCTTGTTGTTAGACGACTGTTATTATGTTCCTAAGTTTGTTTCGAACATAATTTCTATTTCTATGCTTGATAGACGTGGATTTCGAACAGTTTTTAGTAATAACATTTGCTCTATTTATCATGGTGATGAATTTTGTGTGAATGGTTATTTACAACAAGGGCTGTATATCTTACCTGATGTTAATGTAGAAGAAATTAACATGCATGTTTCGGGCCTTAAGAGAAAAGTAGATGATCGTCAAAGACAGACGTATCTTTGGCATTGTAGACTTGGTCATATCGGTGAGAAGAGGATAAACAGGTTGCATAAAGATGGTCTTTTAGGCCATTTCGATTATGAATCTTATGCAACTTGTGAGTCCTGTCTCACTGGTAAGATGACCAAATCTCCGTTTAGTGGAACCGGGGAAAGAGCTGCAGAACTCCTAGGACTGATACATACTGATGTATGTGGACCTATGAGAGTTCATGCCAGGGGTGGATATTCGTACTTCATCACATTCACTGATGATATGTCGGGATATGGATTTGTGTTCTTGATGAAACACAAATCCGAATCTTTTGAAATGTTCAAGAGATTGCGCAGTGATGTGGAGAAATAAACCGGAAAGAGTATCAAGGTGTTGAGATCTGACCGGGGCGGTGAATATCTTAGTCATGAATTTGTCGATTATCTAAGGCAAAATGGGATTTTGTCTCAGTGGACTTCTCCCGGAACACCACAACATAATGGTGTATCCGAACGGAGAAATCGAACCTTATTAGATATGGTGAGATCCATGATGGGGTTCACTGATCTTCCAATGAACTTATGGGGCTATGCTTTAGAAACAGCTGACTCTCTTCTAAACAAAGTTCCCACCAAAGCAGTCTCGAAGACACCCTATGAGATATGGAAAGGACGTAAGCCAAACCTGAGGCACATCAAGGTTTGGGGGTGTCCGGCCTTCGTTAAGAGACTTCAGCCAGACAAGCTTGATGCTAGGTCTGATAGATGTAGGTTCATAGGTTATCCCAAGGAAACTATGGGATATTATTTCTACCACCCGTCTGAACACAAAGTGTTTGTGGCCAGAACAGTAACCTTTCTTGAAAGGGAATTCCTTGATGAGGAATTCATGGTGGGGAAGTAGTTCTTGACGAGAAGATTCAAGACGATGAGCCAACACAACCTCATGGACGTGATATGTCAAATGAGCGTTCTTGGCTGAGTGATATAGTGTTAGGCTCCGGCACTTCATCTTCAAATGTTGAAGTGACAGTGCCCGTTCAGGAACAAGTTCAGGGACCGGTTCAGGAACCTGTTCAGGAACAAGCCCAACAAGATATCCCATCGCAGATTGAACCTGCTACATAGGCTTCCTTGAGAAGGTCAACACGTTCTCGACGTGCACTTGACAGACTTAATCTGATGGTGCAAGAGGATGTAGTCGGTCATAGAGATGACGACCCTTTGACTTTCCAAGAGGCTATACAAGGCCCTGATTCTGAGAAATGGTGGAAAACCATGGAATCCGAGATGGAATCTATGAAGATCAACAAAGTATGGACTTTGGTTGATTCTTGACAGGCTTCCAGACCGATAGGTTGTAAATGGGTTTACAAAAGGAAGATTGGAGCGGACGGGCAGGTAGAGACCTATAAAGCTCGTCTAGTTGCCAAGGGGTATAGTCAACAAGAAGGGATTGACTATGAAGAAACGTTCTCCCCTATGGCAATGCTCAAATCTATTCGGATTCTGCTTGCGATAGCGGCATTCCATGACTATGAGATTTGGCAGATGGACGTGAAAACAACTTTCCTTAACGGAGAGCTCCAGGAAGAAGTCTTCATGACTCAACCTGAGGGTTTCACGTCGCCAACTCAAAGTCATATGGTATGCAAGCTTCAGAGGTCCATTTATGGACTCAAGCAAGCTTCTCGAACCTGGAACATTCGCTTTAACAAGGCAGTTGAAAAGTTCAACTTTGTTAGATGCGAAGAAGAGCCTTGTGTGTACAAGAAGTTTAGTGGGAGCGCGGTTGTCTTCCTTGTGCTTTATGTGGATGACATATTGCTCATAGGGAATGACATTCCGGCGTTGCAAGAGACAAAGTTCTGGTTATCCGAACAATTCTCCATGAAAGATCTGGGAGAAGCAACCTATATTCTGGGAATAAAGATCTATAGAGATAGATCAAGGAGGTTGCTTGGACTATCGCAGTCCCAGTACATTGATACCATCATGAAGAGGTATAACATGGAAAATTCCAAGAGAGGCTATCTACCGATAGGCACTGGAATTACTCTCTCCAAAGAGGATTGTCCTCAGACACAAGAAGAGAGAGAACGCATGAGTAGGATCCCATATGCTAGCGCAGTGGGAGCCATCATGTATTCCATGACATGTACGAGGCCTGATGTAGCCTTCGCGCTAAGTGTAGCGAGTCGGTATCAGGCAGATCCCGGTGAGGAACATTGGAAATTGGTGAAAACCATTCTCAAGTACTTGAGAAGGACTAGAGACCAATTCCTCGTTTATGGAGATTCTAACTTAGAGTTAGAAGGGTTCACGGATGCCAGCTTTATGTCTGATAAAGATGATAGCAGATCGACATCGGGGTATGTCTTTTGTCTCAATGGGGGTGCAGTGTGTTGGAAAAGTTCCAAACAAGCAGAATACTGTAGCTGATTCGGTTACTGAAGCAGAATACATAGCGGCTTGCGAAGCTGCTAAGGAAGCGGTCTGGATGAGAAAGTTCATAACTGAACTTGGTGTGGTGCCTTCGATAAAGGAACCAGTTCCTTTATTATGTGATAATACCGGGGCAATAGCCCAGGCGAAGGAACCAAGATCTCATAAAAGATCAAAGCATGTTCTGCGGAAATACCATCTGATAAGGGAAATCATTGAGCGTGGGGACGTTCAAATCCAGAAAGTAGAAGGAAAAGAGAATGCAACAGATCCACTCACAAAGGCGCTTGGTTCAAATGAGTTTGACAAGCACAAGTTGAAGATTGGATTGAAAGACATGGCATGCTGGAATTAGTTCTAGGAATAGTACAACTGTTGTAACTATTTAAGAGCTATTTTATGTCTTGTATTTTGAACACTTATAAATAAATGAAATGGCATTATGTTGTCATTTTGATGATATTTGTAAATATATATGTGTATATGTTTTCATAGCTAGTATGATAGAGTCCATGATTAAGTTTAGAAACTTGTCATCATGATAGAGATCATGATAAAGAGAGTCAAGTTTTGGTAAAACTTAATCTAAATCGTTCTTGATCATAGGATAACTAATTGGACGTTAGTAATCCGGATAGATCAACATGGATGTGATGGTTTCTATTTGATAGAAATTAGTAGATCTCTTTTACTAAATCACATGTATGGATGATGCACATAGAGATGTGATCATTGAACAGACCCAAAGGGAGAATTCCTAATGGTTACATTACCATTGAACTGTCAATAGGAATTTCTCTAGAAGGATTGGAATATTATAATTTCCTTAGACCTGAGATCAACATAGTAACTGACAAGTTATCTACCATTCTTTGATACTGGACACCTTATGCCTTGGGATGTAAGTTGAAAGGATATTGGGAATGATTAGATGCTTGTGCAGTTAGTGATTGATCAAGATGGAATCCGTCAACTCTAGGTAAAGAGTTTGAGCTCTATGTTGTCAGCAACATAATGACTGAAAAGACCTTGGCCAGGGCATTTGAATGAGAGAAGAAAGGAGTTTCTTGCGATCATTCACCAGTCAGTTATGTTAGGCATGAAACATAGTTGATAATCTATTAGGACTTGACAGTCAGACCATGTCCTAGGATTATCCGGAGCTGTAAAGACGGAGGGAAATAATAATATTATCCTTCTACCATGGTTCTACAGAGTAAGGATGTTACTTCACACTATCTGGTCGTTGAGGAGTGTTGCTAGACGCCAACCTCGATTAGTTAATTAGTGAGACTAATTGACTACCAGCTTAGTGATGAACCTACGAGGTCACACGCATACGAGTGTCTCGGTATCTGCTTATGATTGTTAGACAATCAGTGTGGGATACAGTTATATTCATCCGCTAGCACCGAAGAATATAATTGTATTTGTTTTTCTTTTGGGTTAGTACATAAGATGTACAGGCAAATATGTGTATGGAGATACATGTATTTCGACTATTTGAAATATTACGTAAAGGCAAGTGGGAGATTGAAAGTCCTATGCCAAGAGATACATGTACTTTGACTGTTTGAAATATTACGTAAAGGCAAGTGGGAGATTGAAAGTAATATGCCTATTATGTAATATTTGAATAGTCTCGGGTTAAAATTGTAATTATTAAAAGTTAATAATTATATAAGAAACGAAAATTAGGTTTTCGTTATCACATTACACAATCACAAAATAAAACCCTAGTAGCAGTCAAAAGAAAAAGAAGAACGAAACATTTTCGTTCATCGGAAATTCCGCACCAAAGGTTGAAGGCAGATCCTGATCTCGGCGTGGATACGCGTAGAGGGCTTGTACCATCAAGTCTCACATCCGATCATCCGTTTCAACGCAACAGGTATCACTGAAACCGTTTCAATATTTGTTCGCCGTTGAAATCTGTAAAACTAATCCGAACATGACTAGATCTAAATTCGGGTTGATAAAAACACGCTTCCGCAAAATTGAAATCAACTCTACAAAAACTAGGGTTGTCCTCCCTCGCTCGCTCTCTCTCTAACGAGCCTAGAGAGAGTACGAGGAATTGAGGAGGAGAGAGAGTGTGAGAAATGGAATTACAATGAAGGGCGAAATATCAGATATACCTGCTAAAACGCTTCAAAAATACCCTTTTCTAAAATAATTATTTAATCGAAAAAGAACTGGGGAAAAGACAAATTTACCTTTAATTTTTGAAGGTGAAAAAACCCGCATTCTGGGATAGTAAAAGCCAAACCCGCATTCTGTGAGAGTAAAAGCCAAAAAAGAACAAGTGATTTCGAACTTGAGAGGGATCGATTCGAAGTTGGCAAGAAGGAAATGGCTAGAATCAGCAGCGATGGAGAAGAGAGCATGAGTCAATCTTCAATAAGTGTAAGTAGATCGATTTTTTAGGGTTTTGGAGGATGTCGAGTCCCAAAATGGTTTATTGATTTGAAATGGGTGTGAGTGTCAATGAGTCGGTTGAATCTCAGTGAGTTGGTTTATAAAGTATTCTTTAATTAATTGGTCATTTTGCAGGTGGCCCCAAAGCCGAAGTTTGCCAAAGATGGACAGAATGCCAAAGATCACCAGCAAGTGTTATCCTCACGAGACAATAACAAAGCTGAGAGGAATCTTAGATGAATACGACTTGCATTACTTCGAGAAGGAATCACAATTTAAGCATTTATTACATTTCCAATGTGACTCCACATTGACTAAGGTTCAAATGTCTATCCTCCTAAATCACTTCGTGATTGAACGGGACAAGAAAGAGTTGTGGTTCGTCTTAAACGGTGTTCCCATCCGGTACTCTATAGTGGAGCACGCACTAATTTCCGGATTGAACTGCGGACCATATCCCAAAGGATGGGAGTCCAAAAGGGGTGATACATTCAGGCGAAAGAATTTCGGCCGTGGAAAGGTGACCATTTTTTCATACTTTTGCATTCTTATTTTTTTTTAATGTTGCAGTTACTTCCTTTCGAAACTATCCTTAGTTTGGGCGGAAAGGGATGGTATGTTGATGTTATGGATGCGGATCCATCATGCCCAAGAATGTGCAAGAAGATGGTTAAATCCAGTATTAACCTGAAGTACGTAGAAGTCATAAGGCTGATCAGAGATTCTAAGGTAACAATTACAAGTCACAAGGAAAACAAGGGTCATAGAGGGTAATAATGGCTATTTTTTGTTTTTCAGGATATTCGAAGTATTCTTTGTGCTGATCACGAAGAATACGGTTTAGTTTTTGATCTGGACGACTATGAGGGATGCCACGATCCCGATGTTCAGATATGGATGGAATATATTCGTAGAAATCTGAAGGGACTTTGTTGGGAGGACATCCGTGAGCAAGAACTGCTGACGCGAAAAGCAGTTCTTGGAGATCAAAAGAAGGGGAAAGGGAAGGGGAAGGGGACTAAGAGGAAAAAGAGCGTGGGGGGAAGAAATGATTGAGCTTGAAGATGATGAAGCTGATGCTGAAGGTGATGCTGAAGGTGGTGAAGAAAGAGATGGTAATGCTGAAGCTGATGCTGAAGCTGAAGCTGAAAGAGAAGGCGATGAAGCTGAAGGAAAAGAAGCTGCAGTCCGGCTGACACTAGAGCAGAAATTAGTAAAGGAAATAAAGAAGTCGGAGAAAAGAATCATCAACGCTGTCAGAGATCTTCTAAGGGATGCCGGGTTTCATTTGCCTAATACAAAGGCAGAGGCGGAAAATCCCAAAGGTGCTGAAAAGCAAAATCAAAATCTGCCGAGATAGATGCGAGCACCGCAAACTAATCTTCTGGTAGTGTTAGAGACGATGAATTCCTTCAACGTTCATATCTAGTGCCTAACGAAGAGCCGGTTGAGTCAGAGTCTGAAAATATCTCTGGAGATGGCTCAAAAGAGGATTTGGCAAACATTTCGAGATTAATTGAAAATATCGCATCTGCCGCCACCATTCCTCTAACTGAATACATTTCCAGAGAGGTTACTGCAGTCATTGCTCCTAATGAAGTTCCACCAAGTAAGTAATAAATAGTGAAAAAGTTCATTTGAGTCAATTTCCATCGAGAGTCGGCAAGGGTCGCATGGGTCGCAAAAGACGCATAAGTCGCACGGTCGTATAAGTAGAAGGGTCGCATCTAATGAATGAAGTAATTTGATGCAGATGCTCCAGTGGTTACTGTCGATGAAATCGCTGACGAGGAACCTACAGTCGGTCCTATCGAAGAGGGCACCCCTAAGGAGGTTCCTTATGAGGAACCTACAGTCGGTCCTGTCGAAGAGGCCCCCCTAAGGAGGTTCCTTCCGAGGAACCTACAGTCGGTCCGATCGAAGAGGCCCCCCGAAGGAGGTTCCTTCCGAGGAAGCTACAGTCAGTCCTGTCGAAGAGGCCCCCCTAAGGAGGTTCCTT
>CM071870.1:32063093-32075623 GCA_036759665.1 Gynandropsis gynandra | reverse complement strand
ACCATTCATTAAGCATAAGACTTCGTTACAACATGGCAATACTCTCTAACCCATGGCAATGGATCTACTCAGACATGAATACAGCAAAAAAAAACACAAGAGAATACTAAATTTTACATAGATAGAGAATGAGATGACTCCCTATTCATAAACCGATGTCTTCAATAGATCCTCCTTGCTCCCGATCCGTTGTTTTGTCTTTTCTTCCTCCTTCAATCTGCCCTAATGTCTCTGAATATTCTCTGATCCAATCTGGTTCGAAAACCCCCTTTTCAGATCTGATTTCCCCTTAATTTGGCCGTTCCAAAACTTAGGAATTAGTTGAGGAATTCAAGGGCCCGAGCGGGTATAGCCTCTACCCGCTCGTGCAGGCCACTTGCCCGACCGTGTGCCCTCCTTTTAGCCCGAGCGGGCACCATGCCTGATCGTGTGATTCTTGAGCCCGAGTCGTGCAAACCTATGGCGATTTCTTGGCATCAAGGGCCCGAGCGGGCACTCCAATTCCACCCGAGCGGGCATTCCATTCTGGTCGTGTTCCTTGAGTGCCTGAGTCGTGCAAAGCCACGGGGGTAATTGGCAGCAATTAGCCCGATCGTGCACACTTCCAATGCCCGAGCGTGCATGTCTTGAAATGTTGTTTCCGCTCCTTTCGCTCGGTGTTTGAATGTTCACTTCAATCCATGGTCTTGCACAAGTTGAACCTTGTCACTCAACTACGTTTTCGGGGTTAGATTGCCATAATCTCTCGTGTTTCTCCTCATGTCTTCGTTTCCTATACAAAACACGAAATGTAGATGAAGTCCTCGAATAAACTCGGTAAATGAGTGAAATCTAAGTAATCTACTCAAAACTAAACCTAAGAATGATATAAAAACTACAACGGATTACGTGTTATCAAACTCCCCCAGACTTAACCTTTTGCTCGTCCTTGAGCAAATCTAGAATCGAGTACTAGAAGAGCTAAACAACAATGGATACAAACAACGGCACTTTCTCCCTTTACCCCGTCTCCGTCGCCGTTTCCATGGCCTGCCAGCCAGGTGCCACCGCCACCCAACAGGCCGGTTTTCCTGCTGTCCAGTCGGTAGTTGCACAGCCGCCACTCGTTGCTTCGACAATTCGTGCGACTTGCACTTTCAGTTCTCCGTATTATTTGCATCCGTCTGAGGGGCCGGGAACTGTGTTTACTTCGGTTCAATTTCGTGGTGATTCTAACTACGAGGAGTGGGCCAAACATATCACACATGTGCTTCGCACAAAAAGGAAAGTAGGGTTTCTCGACGGTACAATTGTTGCGCCGTTACCCGATTCTCCTGATCGTGAAGAATGGGATCTTGTCAACTCGATGTTGATCGAGTGGTTGTTCAATACTATTGATCGCAATTGAGGACCAATATTTCTATTGTTGATGATGTGCGGACGCTTTGGGAGGATCTTCAACAACAATACTCAGCAGGGAATGCCGCACGAGTATATCAGATCCGTGCGGAGCTTGCTCGTTGCTCACAGCAGAATCAGAGTGTTCAAGTTTTCTTCGGTATTTTGAAGAAACTGTGGGAGGAATTGGACACATACCAGCCTATCCGTACTTGTGGATGTGGTACGACACATGTTGCTGTTCTCAATGGCGAGCTCATGCGTGATCGTGAAGAGGAGAAGATTCATCAGTTTCTCATGGGACTTGATGATGTTTTCGGAACGGTTAGGTCTCAAGTTATTGGATCTGATCCACTTCCGAGCCTCAATCAAGTTCATTACAAAGTTGTGCATGAAGAACGTCATCGCTTGATTGCCCGTGGCCGCGATGATCGTGGATCGGCTGTAGGGTTTTCTGCAATGTCCCCTTTGTCGGTTCCCTCTCCTGCTCCTTCGGTTGCAGTGTGTGACAAGACCGTAGTTTGTTCTCATTGCTGCAAACCCGGTCATGATGTCTCTACTTGCTATCTCATCATCGGATTCCCAGATCGCACTAGGAGGAATGCTCGATCCAGGCAGCCCGAGCATTCTCACCGTGGTGGACGTCTTGCTCCTGTACGCGTGAATGCAGCTCGTGTTGTGGACGCAGCCCCGGATTCGAAGTCCAATCACGATCTTGATCGCGGTGCTATGCTAGGTTTCAATGACGAGCAGTGGTCTACCTTGCTATCATTGCTCAAGCTAAAACCACATGGGTCTGATGATACTCAATCCGGTAAGACAGACTACACTGAATATATATTTTGGATTCAGGAGCATCTCATCATTTGACAGGAAATTTACATTCCTTAGTCAATGTCTCGCCGATTACTCCGTGTCCTATTGGTTTGCCTAATGGTGATTGCACTATGGCTACGCATAAGGGGGATTTATTGCTTGGCAGCTCGTTTTATCTTCACCATGTGCTTTATGTGCCTTCACTTACATGCAATTTGATCTCCATATCGCGTTTGCTGCAAAGTAATGATTGCAATGCGACGTTTACTAATCGCTTTTGTGTGATTCAGGACCGTATCGCGAGGACCCAGATTGGAGCAGGTGAAGAATGCGATGGGGTTTACAAGCTTCGGGGAACAGTTGGACCTACAGCTTTACATGCTAGTTCAGTGGCTTCTCGAGATTTGTGGCATCACCGGCTTGGACATCCGTCTGATAAGGTTTTAGATTGTTTGCCTACAGTTTTTGGCATTTCTAAACAGACTAAGAATAAGGCTCCTTGCGATATTTGTTTTCGAGCCAAACAAACTCGTGCTGTGTTTTCTTCTAGTGAGTCCAATGCTACACTGTGTTTTGATTTGATTCATTCCGATATTTGGGGACCGTATAATGTGCACGCTACAAATGGTGCTGTTTATTTTCTTACATTAGTGGATGATCATTCTCGAGCTGTTTGGGTTTATTTGATGCGTTCTAATTCCGAAGTCAAGGATCTTATTCCTAATTTTTGTTAAATGGTGAAACGTCAATTTGATAGTTGTGTTAAGGTTGTACGGACAGACAGTGGGACCGAATTCATTGGTCTTTGACGGTACTTCCAAAAGGAAGGGGTACTTCACCAGACTTCGTGCGTATACACTCCGCAGCAGAATGGTCGGGTTGAACGCAAACATCACCACATTCTTAATGTTGCCCGCGCCATTATGTTTCAAGCGCATCTGCCTACGACTTTTTGGGGTGAGTGTATTTTAGCCGCTTCATATTTGATAAATCGTACACCATCTACGTTGCTTCATGGGAAGTCTCCGTATGAGGTTTTGTATGGATCTCCACCATCTTATGATCGTCTTCGGACTTTTGGATGCCTATGTTATGCACATAGAGGCAAGAAAGAGACGGATAAGTTTGCTTCTCGTGGTCACAAGTGTATCTTTATTAGGTTTCCGTTTGGACAGAAAGGATAGAAGGTGTTTGATCTTGAGACTCGTGAGTTTTTTTATCTCTCGTGACGTTGTGTTTTTTTAGCATATTTTTCCATTTGCGGAAGGTTCTGCGGGCTCATCTTCACAAGTATTATCTTCCACACATCCGACTCTCCATCCTTCAGTCTTTGATGATTCATCGGATATGTTTCATCTACCACAGATTTCTGGTTCTTCTGCCAGGGGGCGGTCTGATTTGCCCCATGGTGATCCTCCACCTGAGGAATCATCGCTCGAGTCGTCTTCACCTAATGATGTGTCTACATCCGTTTCTCCTCCAGATGATGGTTCAGGGTTATATGCTGTTGAGGTACTTGGTCGTGGTCATCGTACCAAGGTTTCTTCTGTTAAGCTTCGTGATTATGTCACTTACTCTGCTCGCTGTCTTGAAGACCCCGTTCGCATTTCTTCTCCGCCCTCTTCATCGTCCTCAGGTACTGTCTCGTATCCCATAGCGAATTACGTTACTAATGCTAACTTTACTTCGAGACATCGAGCTTTCCTTGCAGCTATTGACACTAGCACCGAGCCTCGTTTTTACTCCGAGGCTGCCGCGAATCCTCATTGGAATGAGGCAATGCAACAGGAACTTAGTGCTTTGGCAGACAATGACACTTGGAGTTTGACTACTCTGCCACCGGGGAAGAAAGCCATTGGATGTCGATGGGTTTACAAGATCAAGTACAAGTCTGATGGGAGTATCGAGCGCTACAAAGCTCGACTTGTTGTCCTAGGCAATCGGCAAACTGAAGGGGTTGATTTCGAGGAGACCTTTGCTCCCGTTTTGAAGATGACGACCGTTCGCACATTCTTGGCCATTGCTTCCGCAAAACAATGGGTTGTTCATCAGATGGATGTTCACAACGCTTTCTTACACGGTGATCTACATGAAGATATCTATATGAAGGTTCCTCCTGGTTTATCATGTGACGACCCGACTCTTGTTTGCAAACTGAAGAAGTCTCTCTATGATTTGCGACAAGCTCCTCGTTGTTGGTTTGACAAGCTCACTACTGCACTCCTTGCATATGGTTTCCTCCAATCACGGTCAGATTCTTCCTTGTTTACTTTGGTTCGAGGTACGCGACATCTTCATGTCCTTGCTTATGTTGATGATCTTTAGATCGGTGGGAATGATGTTGACATGATGGAGGTCTTCAAGACATATCTTCGGAACTGTTTTCGTATGAAGGATCTTGGGGTTCTCAAGTATTTTTTGGGAATTGAGGTTGTCAGGACTTCTGATGGGATATACTTGTCGCAGCGTAAGTATGCGACTGACATTGTTTCCGAGTGCGGTCTTCTTGCATGTCGCCCAGTCACCTTTCCTCTCGAGCAGAATCATCGTTTGTCCGATGCTTCTGGGGCAGTATCGTCGTCTTGTGGAGCGTCTTCTCTATTTGACTACCACACGCCCAGATATCAGTTTCGTGGTTCATACTCTTTCTCAGTTCATGCAGCAACCACGTGAGGAGCATTGGCTTGCTGCATTGCGAGTGGTTCGTTATTTGAAGGGTTCTCTTGGGCAAGGTATTTGGTTACGCTCCGATTGTGATCTTCTACTTTTTGGTTTTTGTGACTCTGATTGGGCCTCTTGTCGTCTTACTCGCCGATCGGTTGGAGGATATATTGTGTTTCTTGGTCATTCCCCTATCGCGTGGAAAACCAAGAAACAAGCTACTGTTTCACGTTCTTCGGCTGAGGCAGAATATCGATCTATGGCACATCTTACGAGTGAGCTCATTTGGTTGCGAGCTCTCCTTCGGGATTTTGGTATTCTTCCTTCGGCTCCTATACGACTTTTCTGTGACAATCAGGCCGCACTGCATATTGCTGCAAATTCTGTGTTTCATGAGCGTACGAAACACATTGAGATAGATTGTCATTTCATTCGCGACGCAGTTCAGGACGGCACCATTCAGACATCTCATGTTCGTTCGTCAGAACAGGTTGCCGTTATCTTCACCAAGGCGTTGGGACAGAATCCTTTTCTTTATTTGCATTCCAAGTTGGGCATTCGAGATCTTCATGCTCCAACTTGAGGGGGCGTATTAGGGTTACTCATGTAGTAAGGGTTTTTTTGGTAATTACCCATGATTAGGGTTTGTAATTTTCTATTTAAACGGTCTTAGACCTAATAATACGATACACGATTTCATTCTAATTTGGCACATCCATAGAACGAAATTATTCAGACCCGCCGATGATCTTAAAGTCGGAATGGCCATTTGCAGAAGCACTATCCCCGCATAATACATATAAAAAAGATCCGGACTGTTCAATTGGAACAATAGTTTCAAGCAGTAATTCCATGTCATACACATACAGTTTCAAAATTTCAGATGTATCTGATGCCTTTACCTCGTGTAAAACATCCGATTGCTTTCTTTTCTTCTTCTCCTCCTTTGACTCTCCCTATCTTTCTGTTCACCAACGTCCGACTGCTTTCCCCCCTTCTTCTTCTTCTCCTTCGACCTCTCTCCCCTTTGACTCTCTCTCTTTCTCTCTCCTCGAGCTATATAGCTCTCTGTCTCTACTTTCTCTCTCTTTCTGTACCTTCGTCCACCACTCTATCTTTGTACTTTTTTGCCTCTCTTTTCCCCGTTGCCTCTCTAGTTATCTTTTCGGCTCTTTCAGGCACAATTTCAAACACGTTCTTATCGATGCAAATAACGGGAAACCATGCTCTCTGCAGCCGAAGATGGGAGTTTATTCGTATGGCGAGAATGGAATCAAAAGCAAAATCAGGGACATGGTGGTTACATACATTGGAGCCACGAGGTGCAGCCGCAACCGCAGATGCAACCATGGTGAACCAATCATAACATAAACTTGTGAAGAACTCATGAAGTGAAGCTTCTACGCAAAATATGGAGTTGTATAGTAAAGTATTAAAAGGGGAAATAAAACAGGAAGTGAAGCTTGACGATGTTATGATGGTGGTTAAGAAAGATGCGCGAAAAAGCTCTATTGATATGTTAGTGCTAAGACAGAGATGAAGTTGAAGATATCCGCTGTATTCATCAAGGCGGCCGAAGCCATGTACATATACAATACACGAATGACTTAAACGTGTTGTACTCAAAGTAGGAAACTTAACTAAACGTGTTGTACTCAAAATAGGAAACTTAACTAACTACTAAATATTTACGTATATTCCCGTATATACCGTATCTCCGTCAATACCCCTCAAGTTGTGGTGTGTAGATTATACACACCCAACTTAGAGACGAATGCATCAAATTCGCGTTTGCCTGACGCATTTGTGAAGATATCCGCGAGTTGCTGATGAGTCCGAACATGTCGAGTGACCAAGGTGCCGGAGACAAACAGGTTACGGACGTAGTGACAGTCAATCTCGATATGTTTCGTCCGCTCATGAAACACTAGATTGCTGCATATGTGGAGAGCAGCTTTACTATCGCAAAACATACGCATCGGATGAGAGTGATCAACGCCAAGATCCGTCATCAGATGTTTGAGCCAAACTAGTTTGCGAGCCGTAGATGCCACCGCACGATATTCAGCCTCGGCCGAAGAACACGACAAGGTAGCTTGTTTCTTCGTGCGCCAAGAGATAGGCGATTGGCCGAGCTGGATAAACCACCCCGTTAATGAACGCCGATCAAACAGACATGTGCCATAATAAGAATCACACCAAGCAGTTAGTTGTAACGAAGAATAGAGGAAAGAAGAATGCCCTGGCCGGGATTGCCTTTGAGATACCGCACCACACGCAAAGCCGCCTCCCAATGAGCTAACAGTGGGCGTTGCATGAACTGGGTCAATGTATGAATACTATGCCCCAAATCCGGCTGTGTGTTACCCAAATATATTAGAAGTCCGACAAGCCGACGATACTGTTCAGAATCATCCATGAAAGCCTAGTATCACTGCTAAGCCGATGATTCTAATCCATCGGAAAGGCAACCGGTTTTGCGCCAAGAAGACCAACCCCACTAATGATGTCCAATGCGTACTTTCTTTGGCACAAATAAAATCCATGAGCACTGTGAGTGACTTTGGTGCCAAAAAAATAGCGAAGTAAGCCCAAGTCCTTCATATGAAAGCAAGCGTAGAGATACTCTTTGAATCGAGAAATGGCCTCAACCGAGCTGCCTGAAACAATAAGATCATCAACATAAACCAATACGTTAAGGCGAACATCGTTCCAATGATAATAGAACAAAGAGTAGTCGGCATAAGAGCGAGTAAACCCAAAAATCGTGAGAGCGATCTCAAGCTTGTGGAACCAACACCGCGGAGCTTACTTGAGACCGTAGAGGGACTTTCGCAAACGACAAACACGACCATCAGATTGACCAGGATAGCCCGCGGGAATCTTCATATAGACCTCTTCGCTGAGATCGCCATGTAAAAACGCATTATGCACGTCCATTTGATGCACTTCCCAATTCCGAGCAGAAGATGTGGTGAGAAATGTTCGAACTGTTGTCATTTTGGCAACGGGTGCAAATGTCTCATTGTAATCGAGACCCTCAACTTGGTTAACCGAGCCATCAGACTTGTACTTGACCTTGTAAACCCATTTCGAGCCAATCGCCTTTTTGCCATGAGGTAGATGTTCATGTGTCCAAGTGTCGTTGCGCTCTAGGGTCTGAATCTCGGAAGCCATTGCGTCCTTCCACTTTTCGTTACGAACAGCTTTGTTGTACGATCGAGGTTCATATTTTGTAGTGACTACCGCTAAGAACACCCGATACGCCGGCGTGAATATGTCGACCGTGAGATACTTCTCCAAAGGATATTTCGAGGAAGATGGTGAACTCGAAGAAGATGGTAAAACACGAACCGTATTCACCACGTAATCCTTTAGCTTTACTGATTGAGTTTTGGGCCGAAAACTCCGACGAGGATCGTGAGAATCAGTAAGTTGTAGAGCATCCGAAACAGGAATAGATTGGGAGTCGGATGAAGCGTTAGAAGGAGCCGCCACAAAATATGAAGAAGAACCAAAACCCCCTTATGTCAGGATCAGCCAGTGACGCAGGAACACTCTCCTTCGAAGAGTCAGAGACAACATGCACATGAGGAGTAGACGTGGGCTCAGATGAAACCAAAGCAGAGTCAGACCCCTGTGCACACTGACCGAAAACAGACAAAGACGAAGTTGTATGCAAAAAAAGATCCTCATCCGGGAAAGAAGGAAACCACTGAGAGATGGGGGCAGGTTCGTCGTCACTGGAGCATTCCCGGTAGGGAAACTGATCTTCGAAGAAAACAACATCACGGGAGACACGAAATAGGCCGTGAGCGATATCATAGATCCTCCATCCTTTCTTCCCATACGGATGCGAACTTATCACCTTTGTGTGTGTGATCATGCACAAAACAGAGAGATCCAATGACCCGAAGGTAAGAAAGGTCGGGGGAGACCCATGAAGAACCTCAAACGGAGACCGTCCACCAAGAATCGAAGTTGGAGTACGATTGATGAGATGTCCAGCTGATAAAATGCAATCTCCCCAAAACGGTAATGGCAAATAGGACTGAAACATAAGAGCGCGCGCCACATTGAGAATGTGTCGATGTTTGCGTTCAACACGACCATTCTATTGCAGAGTCCCGACACACGACGTCTCATGAATAATGCCATTGTCAAGAAAGAACCCCGAGAGACTCAAAAATCAGATCCATTGTCACTTCATATAGTTGCAATCTGAGTTTTGATTATCTCTCAACCATGGCCACAAAGCGTTTCACGAGATTGGCAGCCTCGGAATTGGTTTGCATGAGATAGAGCCATACAGAGCGAGAATAATTATCAACGACGGTGAGAAAGTAACGAGAGCCATTAAAGGACGGATTACTATATGGTCCCCATATGTCAAGATGCACAAACTCAAAAGAACGAATAGCTTTATTGGAACTAATTGGAAAAGAATCTCGAGTTTGCTTGGCTTGGAAGCATACATCACAAGTTTTATTCAGAGAACCCGAAAAAACGGAAACAACATAACTATAAACTAAATCCATAACGCGAGGAGATGGATGTCCAAGTGACGATGCCATAACTCAACGGATGATCCATCCTTCGTTTGCACAGCCACAGCAGAAACCCAACCCCATAGATAGTAAATTCCTCCATTTTGCTCACCCAGACCAATCGACATCCGCGTACTCAGCTCCTGAATCACGTAGAATTTTGGAGAGAATTGAACGATACAATTAGTGTCGGCAAGAAGCTGAGTAATGGAGATCAAATTGCATGTCAAACCCAGAACAAAGTAGACATTGGACAAGGTGACAGAATGACTAAAGGATATACAGTCTTTCTGCACCGACAATGTATGATTCCCGTCGGGAAGACCAACCATAACAGGATCCATAGGTGTAATGTTGGTGAGAAATGCAAGAGTCCCGTCATATGATTACCTGCACCAGAATCCAAAATCCACGGAGAGAAAGACGACTTACCTGATGTAGTCTTTGTAGTGCCAAAAGTGTCAACGTTAAGCAACTTCAACAAAGCTTTCAACTGCTCAGACGAAACACCAGACAAATCAGATGTTGCATTTTTCGAATCTGCAGGGAGAGGCCTCGATTTGTAAGAAGCAGAGGGAGTAACAGGAGCTGCATTCGCACGGACCACAGGTGGTCTATCACGACCTCGAGTGCCATTGCCTAAAGAAGCACGACCGTGAGAAACAGGTTTTTGCTGACCCGCGATACCAATCAGGGTAGCCAAGCAACTCAAAACACGAATCTACGCCATGTCCCTGTCGACCACAATGCGTGCAAATGATCGTTCTGTCCCTCGTGTCATTCCGAGACCGTGATTTTGCCTTCGGTTGGGCCATAAATGCCATAACATCAGCACTTTCATCACGAACTTTCATTGCACTACATTTGGATTCATCCTGAGCAACCATGGAAAACACCCGAGTAAGAGGCAACAATGGCTCCTGAGACAAAATACTCGAACACACATTTCCAAAAACATATTCATCCAAACCAAGAATGAATTAATGTATTTTATCCTCTTCACGTTTCTTTTCCATAACCACAATGAGATTACAAGAGCAACCTCCACACTGACACACGGGGAAAGAATCATACGAAGCCAAATCTTCCCAAAGTCGACGCAATTTTCCATAGTAAGCAGAAACCGACAATCCATTTAGGCGATAACTTAGAAGCTCGTTTTTTAGAAACTGAATTTTCGGACCATTGGAAACAGAAAACTGCGCTGCAATATCATTCTACGATTCTCCAGCAATCTCGATGGTAAAGATGTTACCACGTAATGTCGGACCCATGGTGTTTCAGATCCAAGACACAATGAGGGAATTATCAGTCCACCAGTCCTCCAAATCAGTGGAGCCATCGACCGGTTTTTTCATAGTACCATCAACGGAACCGAATTTCTTACGTGAACGAAGACCTATCCGGAGATCACGAGCCCAATCGGCATAGTTGTGCTCCTTCAACAGAGTATGAGAAATCATAGAATCAGGATTATCACTGGCCGTCATAAGGTGAGATGGTGCGTCGTTGAACCACGGCCAATCCCTGTGAAACAGAAGAAGCCGTCGCCGAAGCTTCACCAGAACCAAACGTACCTCTCTCGTGACTCATTGATCTAAGCAAGTATCGAATAAACACGCTAGGCAGAAAAGATCAATAAATCAAAGAGAACTAACAGCAACAAGGGACACTCTATTTCTCGGACCGAAAACAGAGCAAGTCCTGCAACGTAATAAAAAACAAAACAATGACGTGTCCTTGATCACCGCTCTGATACCATGCTAAGATAGAAATAAAGTTGAAGATATTCGCTGTATTAATCAAGGCGGCCGAAGCCATGTACATATACAACACAGGAATGATCTAAACGTGTTGTACTCAAAGTAGGAAACTTAACTAAACATATTGTACTCAAAATAGGAAACTTAACTAATTACTGAATATTTACATATATTTCCGTATATACCGTATCTCCGTCAATAGTTAGAATCCGACATTGTTGTGAACGAAAATCTCCTGGAACTCTTGCTTAAAGACGCTCAAAAAGGAAGCAAAATTTGGAATCTGCCGTTGTTGTGTACGATTTTGTCATTTCCTAAGATTGGTCGTCACCAACATGCTTTTCCCATAATGTTCCAACGATTGGCCTTTTCCCTTTTAGGATTTTCTAAAACAGTGTGTAACTCAATTTGAACTAATCCGTTATAGATTGATGATTAGTACAATGGGTAGCCAAGAATTTTAGTTTCTAGGATTGTTCATGAACTAAAATTTGAACAAGTTCATGATCTCTCATCTCTCATATTGATTGTGCAAACTGGAAATTAAAAACTCTCTTGTGTTTAGGTTTTCGGTGGTTATAGTGTTTTGGGATTTTTTAGGTGAAATGTTGTTGTAAGAATTTTCAGAGCGACAATGGCTATGGTGATGTTTTCTTGGTGGTGATATTCCTCACCTGATCATCTCGTTTTCATACGCATTTCATGCATGATTTAAGAGACGTTTTCGATATATATGTGTTGCTTTACATATGATTCCATATCCGTTTTACTTGCTTTCGTGTTTTTCATGTTCTTACAGGTTTTTATGCGTATTTGGATCATTTTGGAGCTAAAGGGACATGCACGGAGCTAAGGAACAACTTTGAGGATCATCACGGGACAAACGGGACGAGATTGAGCATGGAAAGCCTCCACCCGGTCGGGCACAACCCTTGCACGACCGAGCAAGACCTTCGGCCAAACTTGTGCACCATTTGCACGACTTGGGCATGACTTGCCCGACCATTTGCCTTGTGCTCGAGCGGGCACACATACCATGCCTGATCGGGCATGCCCACTAGCCACACATCCGCGCGTTCCACCATAGCCGCACCGGAGCGGGTACACTCAATGCCCGAGCGGGTGACGGCCCGAAACTACCTTTTTAGTTAAGTAAACTTAACTTAAAACAAAGGGAACTCGTGGGGGCAATTTAGGCAACATCTAGACCGACTTAGGAGGCTTAAAAGGAGGCAAAAGACGTCATTGAAGAAAGCTTACATTGGAGATTGATTCAGTAGAAGATAAACGAGATTCTTGCGAGGAGACAAGCGAGGAGCATTGGAGATCGAGCAGCACCACTTCGGTTTTGTTTGGTTTTCATGTT
>CM071870.1:32028917-32054424 GCA_036759665.1 Gynandropsis gynandra | reverse complement strand
CCATTTCAAATCAATAAACCATTTTGAGACTCGACAGCCTGCAAACCCTAGAAATCGACGCTCAACCGACCATCGCGATCTAAACCGACTCACTGAGATAACCGACTCTTGCGACTCAACCGACTCACTGAGACTCAACCGACTCATTGACACTCACACCCATTTCAAATCAATAAACCATTTTGGGACTCAACATCCTCCAAAACCCTAGAAATCGATCTACTTACACTTATTGACGCCATTGAAGATGGACTCGTGCTCTCTTCTCCACCGCTGCATTTTCTAGTCATTTCCTTCTTGCCAACTTCGAATCGATCCCGCTTAAGTTCGAAATCACTTGTTCTTTTTTGGCTTTTACTCTCCCAGAATGCAGATTTGGCTTTTACTCTCCCAGAATGCGAGTTTTTTCACGTTCAAAAATTAAAAGTAAATTTGTCCATTCTCCTGTTTTTTTTCGATTAAATAATTATTTTAGAGAAGGGTACTTTTGAAATGTTTTAGCCCTACGAAGGTATATCTGATATTCCGCCTGACTTGAGTGCCGAAACATACACGCCAGAAAATCTAATTAAGTTCACAAAAGTATATTATTTTGAAAATCGATATTTAAATTGATATATTATTATAAAATGTTTTAAAATACAGAATTATAATATAAATAATATATATGTATAATTTTATATGAAATAAATAAATTGGGTATTTATAATGAAATTTTTTCTTGAAATTATATTTTGAGTGAGCTCGCAATGAAAGAAAAACAATTGCTGAACATCTTACCACTCTTTACCCATTCACCAACGACGCAACGCTACACTATTCCAAGTCCCCTAAGACCCCCCGATTACAATGTCAGGAGAATGGGGACTCATCCCGGATTCTCTCACATTTTAGGGTTTCAGGGTTTGTACACATGCACAATTACAGATAAACTATAATCTGAGCAAATTACCAGATGTTTACATTTTGCGATGCCAGCGGATGAATGGATCATTAATGCTGTCACGTGAAGGGGTAGAAGTTGGAGAAGAGGAGACTACCGAGAAGGATATAGGCTGCACAATATGCCCATATCATGTAACCCCATCTATGATGTCTAGGAGACGCTGTCAAAGACGAGGCGAACCAGTATACAGGAGGGCTTGCTGACAAGAACCGTGTTGCGACCTGCAACCATACCAGTCTTAGGCTCAGTAAAACCCATGTTCCCCAATGTCTTGTCGGGAAGTATGCCATCTCTCAAAGAGAAACAGATTCCGCCTATTCTTTCATTCCAGTACAAACCACTCCAAATAACAGATAATGCAAACTAAAGAATAGAGGTAGTTGAGGTAATTGACCTGCACATGCATGACAAAGAAAGCCGTGGCCACCATGAAACCCAAGTGTACTACAAAAGGAATAATGATAGCTGAGAAGTATCTGAAACTTTCTGGGGATTTGGGTTCTGCGTGTACACTGCCCATATCCCTCACGCTGCTACGCTTCCGCTGCCTGGTGTCTTGATTTCCTACCCAGGATAAGACACAAGAAATGTGAACTTTAAAAATATTGGACAATTAAATGACACAGCGCAAAACTCCTGGAAAGAAATGCTTTGTAAACCCACATAGCAACAAAAAAAACCTATACCTGACAAAAATTTTCCGGAAAAGTGGGTAGCATCTGATTCGCCTACATCTTCGAGAGAGAAGAGTCCTGCTGCGGATCTCTTCTCCTCGTCAGCAGCTTGAAAACCCAACGAAAGGAAGAGCTCAGGATGGAGCTTCACATAACTCCAAATTGAGCACACAGCAAGGGATAGAATTGGGGATGCCAGCAAAAAATTTGGTAGCTGTTTGAATTGAAAGTACCTTAGGAAGCCTACACCCCTGTCAAAATGAGCATAATTAATGCAAGGAACAGAAAAAAAAAAACTACAGAAATCCAGTTTATCTAATTTTTCTTTGTACTATAGGAAATAATCTAAAAGAAGATAATATTTATCGTAAATGTACCAATAGTGACTTTGAATAAAATTGTACAGCAGGGGCACCCTTGCTTTGCACCAAGGCCTCTGTTCATCTTGATCACGACCATGACAGATGTTATAGTATCCATATGCTTGGAATGCCACAAAAGGAAGACAAATGCAAACACATTGAAGAAATCCAGTTATAAGAACCTGCACATTCAACTGGAAGAGATTACAACAAGAGCCCAGGAGATTGACGCAAAATTAAATTAAAGAGACCGGCTGCAAAAAATTCAACAGACCACCAGAAACTGATATTTTAATGCAAAGATAAATTTATGCTGAGCATAACTCACCCGACCACACCTTTTCAGATATAAAGCATCATATGCCCGATGCATCGTCTGGAAACAGATATAACCAGCATTAAGAATTCCATTGGACCTTGCACAACCAGATAGAGCAAACCAAAGAACAGCTATACTGCTAGTACCAGATATCAAGTGGTACAGTCCTCCAATTGAAAAGAGAGCATATAAACTTTCGGAGTATCTGACAATCACATGGAAACAATTTCGTTCTTAGTTCAGTTCTCATTCTATTAAGATTATACTTCTTTTCTTGAAATCTTCAGAAAGGTAATGAGGTCATTGCTTGAATAGCTTACATTGATGAACAAAATATGGAAGCCGGGTTAAAACAGAACAAGATCGAGGCTCTTAAAGCTGCTTCAGGGTCCCTCATGATAATAACTGAAAGCCTGTTAGCAAGGAACGGTGTAAGACATTTATAAATTGAGATCAACGGACGTAACATTGGTCACAAACATGAGCACATGCGACGACAATACTTCAAAACAATTCACTAATGTCTAAATACAACACTTTGCTTGAGTCCCCAACGAAAACAAAAGATCAAGAATCATGAAAAGTTCTCCACTGAATTCAATAGAATCATTAGGTTTCATATTGCATCAAGGAATGTAGCCAGATTCAGGACATGTAGCCAGATCAAGAATCATGAAAAGTTCTCCACTATAACCTGATTTGAACATGGAATCATCACATAAAAAATAGCGACTTTCCAATTCAGGACCAATACCAACAAACAGATTTAAGGGAAGCAAAGGGAGGTCAAACAAGTATAACAGCAAGAATACCTGAATAGATAAATCGCACCAAATACGAATGCCAAGTTGCTAATAACGTAACCAGACAACGCCATTACAGCTCTGAGCCCAAACAGAGGAACCAAAGGCGCAAAAACTGAAATCAGAATAACCCGTTTGCTCATCGATCAGAATAAGGCAATAAAAAAGGAGTTGCAGAAGCCGAATCGATCGAATCCAAATACCTGTGCGGGACAAAATCGAGATGCAGAGCGGAAGCAGAGGCAAGAACGCGTAAGTCTGCTCGTACTCATATCCGCATTGAGCAATGCGAACGAAATAGACGCTGTCCCAAACGATGCCGTTTTCGAGGATCTTCGCCACCGCCGGAAACGTTGGCGGAGGAACATCTCCGGAGACGTCGTTGAGGCGGAGGCAAGGCGAGTTGACGGCGGCAGAGGTGTCGTACGGTTCGAGGCAGAAACGCCACAAAAGGGTCAAACCAAGAACGAGAATTCGTGAGATCACGGCGGATTTCAAAACTAGGGTTTCGTTTCTGGTTCTGGAAGTTGGCTCAATGGATTTCTTCGTCATTTACGCCAGAGAAGGAACAGAGCACAAACGAATTGCTGATCAACAGGTGTTACAACAAAACTAGTGGTAACACGACGCCATCATGCTCATCTGCAATATATCCTAGTTAGATATAACACAAAGACAAAACAAAAATGACAGACACGTATGGGTTCCGAACGCTGGCATCCAAACATATATCTCGGGAATGCAGATTGTTTACCTCTTTGTGAATTAATGAAATTTCGGTTAGTAATCGAACAACGAACTCGACATCACAAGTAACCATTGGGCTTGTGACTTGTCATAGACATCAAACCCTGATATCTTGTTACACAAACTTAAAAATTTTCACTACAAAAATAATTAAAATAATTAAAAATAAACTTACAAACGAATATATGTATACATATACATGTATATGTATACATGTAAGTATATAAATAATAGAATTATTTATGTGCATATATAATTACAATATGTATCGTATGACTGTATACATGTACTTATATAACATTAATTACATAAACGATATCCTATGCATATATGTATATAGTTTAATATAAATAATATAAATGATAATATTTATTTATATTATATAACAAAATTAAAGAAAGAAAATTTACCAAAATAGAAACGGATGTGAGAATATAAATGAAGAATTATTTTTTTATTTATATTTTTTGTGTAAGAGTGAACTGTGTATTATATATATAGGGATCTTTCACTTGAGAAGTTCCACTTGAGATGAAGAAAAATATCTATCTATTTTGATTTAGTTATTCAACATATAGCAACAATAATTCCATCCGGGATTTAAAGAAAGATAGTGATTTATTTATAGATATAAAATCTTTTTTTTTAATGTTTAAAAAGGTCAATGCTCAGATGAGGTCTAAAGACATTTACAATTTCAAGAGTCTTCATTCAGTATAAAACCATGATTATGAAAAAAATACAGTTACAAAAATTATATCTTGATTCATCAATCGTTTGTTTATTCATATATTTTGTATTCATATGTGATGTATAATCATATTTTGAATGTTTTTTTTTAATGTTGAATAGAGAAAATCTTTGTGAATAAATTAACCACATTTTAGTCTAATCAAATGTAATAAATATCAGTTGTGAAAGGGTATAAAGTATATGTAGCTTGAGATACAAATAGATTCATTAAAATGATAAAAGAATAACATAAAACAACTCTTTCAACAAAAGTATTATTAGTACATTTCTCAAAAATCAGTGTCACAATTTTAAGAAAGTAAAAAAAAAACTACTATGGAGGATAGTCACAACGAAAAAAAAAAAGATTATAAAACCTATCATATGTGCTTAAACTTATGAAAAAAATGGCATATGAACGCTTTGAAGCGGCAAGTTGCCAAACCCATAGATGTTTTGATATTTTGCGAATTGAAAGTGCTCTCTCATTAGCTTAACATAGTTCTTGAAGGTAACTCTACTTAGACTAAACCATAACAGTGTTGAATCCACCGTTTCGCAAAGAAAAATTAGTGGAAAGAATAATTATGGCATCTACCCTTCCACGTAAACACTTAATTTGGCCTGCCAAAATTAGTAAAAACCAAACACACATATCAAAACTCAAAACATCTTTCTCATTTCACAACTAAATTCTGAAGACACATGTATCATGAAAATGCCACGTTAGGAGAACGATGAACTTTTAGAGAAAATCTAACCTTGATCACAAACACTTTGTTATTTATTCGATTTTTCTTGGATTTTCCTTGGCTTCACTAATATGATTTGCGATTTTTCGATTTGATTTGTGAATCTCTCAAAACTATAAGTTTGACAAGAGAATGATGAACCCAAGTTCTTCAAAAATTGATCTTATGCATAGGACATGTTCTTTTGCAAGGCTCAGAGTCAGAGTTAAAACTTAGAGTTAAGTTTTCTGTTCATTTGGTAAATTTAATTTTGAAGTTCAAATTCAAAGTCTGAACACAATATTCGAGTAATAACTTTTTTTTTATGTTGAAATTTTGAGCGTCTCAAGATTTCGAGTCCAAATATTCGAATTATTATGATACCCTTTAAAAATTCTCAAATTGTATAATTCAGATTAAAACTAAATAATTAAAATACCCATTTATTCTAACCTAAATATGTTTTTAATTGGGTTGGGTTTTATTAGTTTATTAATCCTAATCCAATTTGACATTGCTACCCTTAAACATCATCACATTTAGTGAAGACATACTTATACTAAATTTTTAGATAATAACTTGATGATAACAACATTACAACAAACATTAAATGACATTGGCCACATCAACAGTTAACCATACAAAGTTAACGAGAATTAGGGCAAAATAACTATAAGCATATGTGGTCGAAAATATTCAATGCTCCGTGCAAGAGAGAAAGGATAGATCCAAACAACTAGATATTTTAATTTGAGAGGTTTTATCTTTTAGTTCTTCACTTTTACCTTTTTGTGAATTTTTTATGCTTAGTTATATATTTTAAGAAACATAGAAGTGATCACTATAATTGGTGGGGATGGGGCGAGCGAGACGTGTTTTATTTAAGTTCTTCACTTTTTTATTTTGTAAAGATAACTTGAAATTATAGTTTGTTATTGATTTCAAATTTCATTTTCAACTTACCAAGAATCGATTCCGAACGATATTTATGGCACCATTTATTCTCTGTTCATTACTAATCCGAGTTATTTGAAAGATTATGATTGATCATTGTTTTTGTTGATTGTGTGGGTCTTATTTATTGTTTCTATTTGATTAGAGATGAAAGGAATTCAATAACCTAATAGTTAATTTTAGTCTGGGATAATGTCATAGAAGCTGAGAAAAATATATTAATAATATCTTAAATGTGTGTCTAGTAGTTTAAATATTGGTCAAACTTTATAAATCCAAAATTTGAATCATATATCAATTGATATAGGTTTAATTGAGGTATGTTGGCCATTGGGCTAATGTGTAAGAATTTTTTCACCCAAGTTCTTCTCTACCGGAATTTGAGATCGAAGGTTGGCAGAGAAGAAATCAAAGGCTAGGCTTTGTGAAAAGGAGAAACTTAATTGAAGAATCAAGAATGTGAGAATAGTATCTGAAGAAACTAAAGCTAAAGGAAAATGGGTCTGTGAAGTCCATGAAGAAGAAGAAAGCGAGGCCCAACTGATGACCCATGCGAGGCATAAATATGTCATTTTTTTCCAAAGTTTGCATCAATAATTTAAATTTTTCAACAAGCATTCGTTGGTAATATCAATAGGATGTGCGTTAATTGTTACAACAATCATCTGTTGAAATGTTTTGCGAGTTTTAAGCAAATGCATGTTAATAGTTACAATGATCATTGTTGAAAATTTTTGTGAGTTTTAAAAAGATGACCCTATGGTTGCTAATGAATATTTATCAACTGTAATTATCAATTAACTCAACAATGATAATATACATTTTGAAGATCACAAGCACACAAATATTTTGGTCAACATGTGTTATGTAATGCACATAATTATTAAGCTATAACCAATATTAATTATTTTTCAGACAGAAAAATAGTGAGTATATTATGAGCGAGCAAGGAAGGAAGTGAAATGAATCGCTTTCAAACCTATGGTCTTGATTACGGAGAAACCTTTGATTTAATGCCACGGCATGACATTATTAGAACCAACATAGTTGTGGTGGCACAAATGAAGTGGAATTCGTATCGTTATCCAATGTCGTTCTATCATTACTTTATGTTTAGGGTTCATCCTGAAAATCTGAAAGTAACATAAGTTGAATCTAATCGCACATAGTTTCTTGTTCATCGAAATAGTATCATTACAATGGTAATGATTAATAAAAGTAAGTGTCAAAATATATGCGAAAGACAATGAAAAAATCTAAGTGGAATCATAAAATTGGACAATAACAAATAAAATCGAAATTCCTAGATAAAAATAGGAAGTAGAAGCATGAGATACTATATTTCACGAGGTTTAATTCATGATAGTCGCAAATATGTATTTGTGATGCCTATTGATCCAAAAGTGATTTTTTGAATCCTAAACTACTAAAATAGTGAAGTGATTTTTTGAATTCAAACTATAAAAAATGTTGAGTAATCAAGGATCTTTACCATTCTTGTGATCACGTTAACACAAAAAAAAATTGTATTCTTGGTAAAAGAAGTCGAGATACGCAGCAATTACAATCTGGCTCGAGCTCATAATCTTTGTAACAAAGTATCCCAATATTTAGGAATCAATCTCTATTGATACGTATAATTTTTATAACAAAATAATTTATTTTATCAACAATACAACTTTACGAATATCAGATTTTTTATTGTTTGTTGCAATCCAAAGTCATTGTGTGTATGAATAAACCGTAGCGAGGGGGTTTCATTTTCAATGTGGTGTGAGAAATCTCAAAGTACAATAGTATGTCATAATTAGTAACCCAAAGTTTGGATACGGTTTCTACGGTGATAAGTTCATGTTCGATGTTGATGTCTTTTTTGCTCGAAATGGGAAGTCTCTTCCTTTGTTAATAACTTCTATGAGCCGAAATATTCATGGGAATTTTGCCATTTCTCTACTTTTTGTAACGAGTCTTACATTTCCGATGAGTCTTTTGTATTCACATTCATCAAAGAAACATAAACATAAAATATTAGTTCTTTCGAAAACAAGTACGTTTCCAAGTACTTAAAATTGTACCCCACCGATTAAGGAAACACAAGGGGCAACTCATTATCTTTATACGTTCTTCGTATTTACACGAAGCCCTTTCAGAAGATATAACTTAGACATAACTTGCGTCTTCTCGACCAAGGAAAATCAAATTCCACCCATGTGGAAATGCTAGATATGATAGTTTTTAAAATACTCTCGTTTTATGACTCCTATATGTGAAGTGAAATAAAATTTTTGACCCTTGGGATAGTTCAACTAGTAAAAGAAAGATACAAAACACATTTCCCATTAAGATTCGAATTGATTAACGTTGGTAAAGCTGCTCAAATCATTTGTTTGGCTCATGTAATATTTGATCATATAAACTATAACCTTAAATTTGACATTTTACTTGTAAGCTTATATTATTAAATTAAAGACATATGAACTTTAAATATAAAATTGAATAATTAAGTTTTAACTAATATAGTTAAATGTATATAAAAAATTTTAGTGTAAAAGTTGGATATTTTAATGATGGATTTCTATTATTGAGATATGTATTCTAATGTAAAATTTTTACTTTAATCATAAGTTTACTTTAAATAATTTAGACACAGTGATATTTCAGTATTTGAAAAAATATGTTTCGTTGGTATCATGGAGCTAAGTTTCCAATATATGATTGTTTGATCTTTACATGACTCATATTGAACTTCAATATGATAGACAATATGATTGCATAACTGTAAATTTGTGATGATAATGCAATTTTAAATTTACATGTTATATCAGAACCTAAGATTAATAGGATTTTATAACTTACAAAGCATTAAAATATGTGCAAATAATCATACATGCATATGTATATTAATTATACAATAAAATTTTATTGTACAAGAAAATTTGTATGTTCTATGTGTTTTTTGTGTTTTAAAATTTATATATGACGTTTGCTTGTGCATGATAACCAGTGACAAATCTAGCCTTTAACAATTATGGTCCAATGCCACCAATGGTTTAATTTAAATTTTTTTATTAAACTTAATTTGAATTAATATTAATGTTTATAATTTAAATAAGTTACTTGTATAAAATTATTAAAAAAAAATTCCCCACATAAAATAATCTTTGAAACCTACCATTACGAATAACTATTCGATCGAATATTCTATTGAATAATTAAGTTAGTAGGAACATTCGGATCGAAGTTCGTACCAAGCGTCTGTAGAAATTTGAATATTTACTACAAGAGAATGTTTATGAATTTTTATGTGATCTTAATAAATTTGTGTTGTACGAGCAGAGTAATCTGATTATCCTATTCTTGTTTGTATCTGAAAATTTATATGGAACTCAATTGAACACCAAGATTAATCATGGTGATCTTCCATCACCGTATAAAGTAATACTGTTTTATTTATATTGTTGTATATTCAAATCCAAGTACTTATCATCCAAGTACACTTAAACACGCCCGAAAATAAACCTCACGACCCTGAGTAGTTTCCAGACTAGACCAATCTAAACCTCACAGTTCATTCCCCTTAGTTCAATACACCACACATGTATACTTTGTTGAGAGAATAAGAATAACTATTCTCTTATATCTTTCTTTAAAAACAAAGGTACATATTTATACAAGTAGAAAGGGATAAAAAAAAGAAAAATACAAGTACAAATGCAAGGCACAAGTTTAGAGGTAACATGCATGAGCTGGAGCGGTCGACAAGGCATAGGAGACTGCATAGCTCATAAATTGGCTTGACCAAGTCGCGGGACGCAGAACGCCTAGCTCATAAATTCAATGACGCCATCTTAGAGCTTCTCTCGAACAAAATGACAGTCAACTTCAATATGTTTTGTTCGTTCGTGGAACATCGAGTTGGAGGCAATGTGAATTGCCGCTTGATTGTCGCAATGAAGCATCGTGGTCTGCAAAGGTTCGCGGCAAAGATCTTTGAGAAGAGCCCTGATCCAAATGAGCTCACATGCTGCATTTCCCATAGCTTGGTACTCGGCCTCAATGCTAGAACGAGGGACCATCGATTGCTTTTTGCTTCTCCAAGTGACGAGGTTTCCCCGACAAAGGTACAGACCCCATCATTGATTTTCGATCTTTGCAGTCACCTGCCGAATCTGCATCACAATATCCAATTAGACCAATATCATTGTTTTCACTCATTAATATACCTTTTCCTGGAGCGTTCTTGATGTATCTGAGGATTCGGTCTACCATTTTTCAATGTTGTTCCTTCGGGGCATGCATATGTTGATTGACCTGATTCACAACATAACACAAGTCAGATCTTATTATCGTGAGGTATATTAGCTTACCGACAAGGCATCTGTATTGTTCTATATCATGAAATGGTTCCCCCTCACGCAAGTCTTTGAATTTTTCTTTCATGGGGGTCTTGGCCAGCTTAGATCCGAGTTTACCTGTTTCATTCAAAAGATCTAAAGCATATTTTCATTGAGAAAGAAATAAATTTTCATTAGATCTAATTACTCAATTCCAAGAAAGTACTTATGTTCACCTAGATCCTTTATATCAAAAGTTTTTTAGAAAATGTTGAACACTTTATATTCCTTTATTATTATCACCTGTGTTATGATGATATCATTAACATAAATTAAGAGAACAATGATACCAAAATTGTTTCGAATGATGAACATGAAATGATCAGCCTCACTCCTCTTAAAACCATACTTTCGAACAACATCATTGAGCCTAGTGTACCAAGCTCGTGGGACTGTTTAATTCCATAGAGAGTTCCCTTTATTTTGCATAAGATTCCTTTTCATGTTTGGAGACCCGAGGGAGGTTTCGTATAGATATCTTCCTTTATTTCCCCTTGAAAGAAAGTGTTTTTAACGTCCATCTGCCATAAACTCCAATTAAGGTTAATAGCATCAGAAAACATTGATGTTTAGCAATAGGGGCAAAATTCTCAGTATAATCTTCTCCATATTTCTGACTATACCCTTGTGCTACAAGGCAAGCCTTGTAATGTTCTACCTTACCATTACTCTTATATTTGATTTTGTAGACCCATTTGCTTCCTCTGGGTTTCTTTTCTTTAGGAAGAGGAACAAGGTCCCATGGTTTATTCTTTTCTAAGGCTGCTAACTCTTTGGCCATGGCTTCCTCCAATTCTGGCTTCCCTTCTGCTTCTCTATAGGTTTGTGGCTTGATATCCCTGTCAATCTTACTAAAAAAAGCTTTGTGATCAGTAGAGATAAATGTTAAAGAGCAAAAGTTGTGAATAAGGTATTTGGTTGCCACGCCATTGAAATAGGGTGTTTGGTTGCCACGCCATTGAATAGGATTGTGAATCCAATCCGAGATTGGTCGCCTTATTCTAGTGCTTCTCCGAGGCACTATCTCATTTAGAATCCTTCCTTCGACTTCATCAACGTTATGATCCTCATTTTGGTTGTGATCATGGCTTTGTTCTTCATTCTCATGATTTGAGGTCCTAGTTTCCTCGTCATGATTTTGGTCAGAAGGTATGATCTTATCATTGCTTTCTTGTTCTTCATTTTCTGAGATTTTTTTTGTCATTTTGGTCTTCATGAAGCACATGTACACTTGGCGGGGATATGTTTCATTGTTAGTTGTCGAAATAGTATTTACTAGGTTTTTAAAGGATAAACCTATATCATTTGGTTATGAAATTCCTTTAATCTCTTTCTAGGAGATTTTAACATGAAAACTCTTGTCTTCGAGGAACATAACATCTCGAGACACCATTACATGTTGTGTTTTTGGATCAAAACACTTGTAGCCTTTTTTACTTGTTGAGTATCCAATGAACATGGCTTTAGTGCTCCTTGGTTCCAACTTGTTTCGCTATGAGTCAGGAGCAAGAACAAAAGACACACAACTGAATGTTATAAAGTACTCAAGAACAGGTTTTATAGAGTTTAATACCTCATAAGGTAATTTGTCCTTTAGAACCTTTGGTGGAATTCTGTTAATGATGTGACATGCGGTCATGAGCGCATCGGACTAAAACCTTTTAGGAATATCTTGATCAAACCTGATTGTTCTCGAGACATCCATTTGGTATCTATTCTTCCTTTTGGCCACTCCGTTTTGTTGCGGAGTATAAGGACAAGAGGTTTGGTGTGTAATGCCTTGTTCTTCAAGGTTCCTACGAATTTGAAGACTAGTATACTCTCCACCATTGTCAGTCCTTAGACATTTAATTTTAGCATCATATTGAGGTAAACATGCTTATAAAACTTTACAAATACATCATAAACACAACTCTTAGACGAGAGAGTATAAAGCCAAGTAAACTTTGATTTTTCATCGATGAAGGTTACAAAATATTTATTTTGATCACGAGAACCACATGGAGCTGTCCAAATTTCAGAATGGATTACTTCACAACAGTTTTTATAAACCGAAACAGAGTTTAGAAAAAATGGTTTTATGTGCTTTCCTAAGATGCAAGCTTCACATGCTTCATGTTTATCTTTAAGATCAGAAAAAATGATACTTAGAACTTTGCTATAAGGGTGTCCAAGTCTCACAGGCCACATAGAAACTTAAGTAAAATTTGAGTTTGATAGAAACACATACTCAAGATCACAATACATAGACTCGAGAACATAGACACCATTGAGGAGCTTTCCTTTGCCGATTACTTGTTTGCTTTCAATATCCTGCATCCAAAATGAGTTAGAATCGAAACAAACATAGCAATTCATGTCTTTTGCAAGCTTTGGAAAAATATAAGATCATTAGAAAATTTTGGAACGAAGAGAGCCCTTGTATCATGACCGAGAAGCTTAAGCTTCCCTATTCCTTTAATTCGAACACTCTCCTCATTCGCAATAGAAACAAATCATTAACAGGGTTTTATATCTTTAAGCAAGTCATGATTTTTAATCATATGATTTGTAGCTCCAGAATCTATTATAATATGGTTTCGGAAAACAGAGAACGCAGAGATATCATTATCTCCCTCTTCATAACCTTTGTTTTTTGGTTTCCTACCATAATAATCTGGTAAAACTCCTCGAGGTCAGCCTTGGTGACAAACTCAGACGCAGAGGTCATATTAGCCTTACCTTGGCCGTCACGGCTTCTATTCTTCAAATGGGGTGAAGGATCCAACAATGATCCTTTGTATGACCTTTCTTTTTGCAATACTTACAAGAGAACTGCTTTTTGAAAGGCTTGATAGTAGTGGCTTGCCCAGAGGTACTTTTCGAAACATTAGCATCCTCGTTCATTCCTTTAAAGACGATTTCCCCTTCCTCCCTTTTAATCATCACACAAACTTCGTTACACGTGGGAAACTCGTTTTAGCGAAATATATGATGAATAAGGTCGTTTTATTTGTCGTCGACAGAAAATAAAAGACAAAAGACCTGATTCTGGTTTGCTCTTTGATCTATTTCCACAGGATCTGCAATATGAGCCCTTAGAGTATCGAGTTCTGACCATAATTCTTTAAAATCACCCAAAGACTGGTTAAAAGGCTTTCCCTCTTGCCTTAGATCATTAAGGTCTTTCTTTACTTCATACACACGGTTAATACTGGATTCATTACGAAGTATATGAGATTCGAGGTAATTTTGTAAAAAAACCAATACAGTGAGCTTATCTTGTTCCCATTTTTTGATCTGACACTTGAATCTACCGTTTTCACATCCGATCCTGTCACGAAACCTCAAAGACCTTGCATACCAAGATTGTCCTTAGCAATCTTCGTCCAAATGGAATAATTGTTTCCATTGAACGAGATTGAGATGCTTTTGGTCGATTCAATGACAAGAGATCCGAGAAAATAAAGGGAAACAAAAACAAAGAGAGATTTAAAATAAATTAATCGAAAAAAATTGTGAAAGAGAATAGATTTCAAAAGAAACAAAATCGATAAAAAAATTTCCGAGATTTGATCACCGCTCTGATACCATGTTAATTTTGTAAAACAAAGATGAATCAGCGGAAGCAAGATAGAAAGATTAAGAGCGAGCAAAAGATCGAGAGAATTAGAGAGAATAAGAATAATTATTCTCTTATATCTTTCTTTAGAAACAAAGGTACATATTTATACAAGTAGAAAGGGAGAAAAACAAGAAAAATACAATTACAAATGCAAGGCACAAGTTCGGAGGTAACATGCATGAGCTGGAGTGGTCAACAAAGCATAGGAGACTGCAGAGTTCATAAATTGGCTTGACTAGGTTGCAGGTCACGGGATGTAGGACGCCTAAACGCGGGACGTGTTTTGAGCGGGACGCGACCTGAGCGAGAAGAGCGGGACACGACCTGAGTGGGACGCGACCTGAGCGAGAAGAGCGGGACACGACCTGAGTGGGACGCGACCTTAGCGATATACGACCTGAGCAAAGAGAGCAGAATACAACCATTCTTCTTAACATACTTTACAAAGGAGTCTCTCACTCACCAACCCAACACACTTAATTGTTTCGAAATTATGAGCACTTGTTAGGCTCAACCCGTTTGCTTTATGCATATGAATGCACTTTACTTTCTTGCTCTCTCAGTTGTACCTCTTGTTATTGTGCTCATATCCTTTATATAGGCATTTCAATAAATCTATCTTGTTATTTATTTCTTTATTCGAATGGCAACCTATTCTCTTGGGTTTACTTGCTATAAAATAGGTCAAGGTTGTTATTTTGTTAACTTGTTCAAAGTTCTTATTAATCCTTGTGATTGCTTCATTAATCCTTGTGCTTGCTGACTCAATCATTGCATTCTGACAAATTCCATTTTTTTGACATTATACTCAAACACGACATTCAAAACGATCATAAAAATTCAAAACCATGATAATAAATGGTTCAAAATCAAACAAATCATTCAGCTCATAACAAGTCAACGTAACAAATTTAAATTGTAATTCAAAACATGTAAAGTCTTTTTCTATTTAGATTCTTCTTTAGAAATTGTTGTCATTCCAGATGAAGATCCAACCACCATGTTACGTTTCCCTTTGCCCTTTTCTCCCTTTTTTTTGTTAAGCATAAAATCAAAAGTATTAAAACATTAATGCACAAGATCCATAAAAATAGGAGAGGGAAGAGAACACGTTACGATGAAGGCTCTTAATATGTGCTTTCAATTGCTCTTGGAGTTTGTTGAGCTCTTCTTTAATTGCATCAACCTTCTTGTTGGCCTTGAGAATGATTGTCTTGAGATCATCTTTCTCGTGAATGTCTGAGTCGATTTTCCTCATATTCTTCTTTAGATATCAACTCTCAATAGTGATCCAGCGAGAAATTGGATCTAGGTGTTCTTCATGATCAAGAACATTCCTTTGTTTCATGATTATTCCATGAAAGAGACAAGAAAAAAATCATCGAATGATGCCTATAGTTTGATAAAGCTTGTGTCTTGATCTAATCAAAGATCAACTTTCCAAAGTTGACTCTTCTTCCTGTTTTCATGCAATAAAGTATAACGACAATGTCTTGATTTAGGGGGTTGAATTTTTGATTTGACACCCAATTTGCCTTTGAAATCTTATTCAAGATTGAATATTCAAATGTCAACCTTGTTGGTGCGATCTCCCTTGTCCACTCGGTATCTGTTTCTCCTTTCAATTCTTTTGCAACTTCATCCAAATCAACATCAATTTCAAGTTCATTTCCTTGAACAATGAGAAAATCTGGGGTTCCCAAATACTTATTGATTACCGACTGAGATAACATAATCAGTGTCCTTTTGATATATACTTTTCGATAGAATAGGCTGTCCCTTTTCTCTATATCCAGATTGAAATTGGAGTAAAACTAATGTACTAAATCTGGACTATAAGGAAAAACATGAGTGAACATAACCATAAGCTTCCTTTCTTGAGAAAGTTCCTAAAAACCATACTTCTTTAAGTTCTGCTAATTCAGTTCTCATTCTACAACTGATCATCTTTGCCTAATCTACATGAATTATTCCATATTTTCTACGAAGAACTGTGTATTTAATAAACTTTCAAACATAGGCTCGGAGTTAACTTGAGATTCATTAATAGGATTCTCTAGAGGCAAGTATGGCATTTCTTGCTCTTTCTCTTTATTACTTTCAGCAGATTTGGAGGATTTTTGTAACTCTGTGAGTAGGACATTATCTTCTCATTTTACAACAACTTCAACTGGACATTGTTCCTCACGATTTTGCTCCGGGTTTGGTTCAGTTGTCTCTTTCGATGTGCTTGCGTCTTCCTCTTCACCGTGCACATGGAGTTTGAAAGAAAGTAGAAATGGTTATCTTCTCTTGGAAAACAGTTAAGGTTAGCAGAAATAAGATCTCCTTTCTAATTTCATTCTTTTTCTCTTTAAATAGTACCATTTGTTCTAAAAAATTACCAAACTGCCACCTTAACCTAGTCATTTCCTTTAAGATCAAATAGATTAAAATTTAAACAAGAGAATACTAATACACAACTCAGCATTTTTAATTAGATCTCAACATTTTATTTTACTCTATAAGTGCTCAACTCTCAGTACACAAATCTGTTTTTGAAGAACAAATATCAACACTTCAATTTTAATTGACTAAATATATCCAAAGATCCCCCTAAATATTCAAGTGTATCTCAATATCTTGATAGTAAAATTGCTCTTTTATTAAGTGAATCTGTACATGTTCTTTAATTGTCAACAATACTTTTTTATTATCTTCTTTTATTGTATTCCATAAATCTAGGACGTCAGAGTTTTTGTTAACTCATGTAAATAACTCATCCCACTACTTAGACCAAGGTTTCTTCATTGGGTAAACTCATATGATACATATCATAGAGGGTAAACATGTTAATGTCATGTACCTTTTGGACGTCAGAGTGGATGCATTGTCCCACCGCTTAGAACCGAGTATACATTCATGTCAACGAAATGTAAATTCAAGACTCTCATTTATAGGTTAACAACAGAGTGTAGGAATACTTAGAATTTTTCTTTTTACACCTCTTTTTTTTTTGTGTTCCACCTTAAGCACTTTGAACTTCATTTTAGAAACTATCAGTTGTACTATAAATCGATTTAAACATACTTGAAGATTAGAAATTCCGTTTAGTATATTTCATTCTTTTGAAAAGTCATGTGAACTTACCATTTTCTTTCAGATTTTCTTAACAAGTAGAGAGCTCATAGTTTACAAACCCTAAGAGATTTTCTTAAACATACAAATCTGTTCATATCCAATGGTTTAGTGAGTATGTCCGTTAGTTGATGCTCATTAAGTACATAGTTTACCTCTAGTTATTTCTTATCCACTTGTTCTCTAAGAAAGTGATACATGATTTCGATATGTTTGGTTCTAAAGTGTTATACATGATTCTTTGAAAAAACATTTATCGCACTAGTATTGTCACAATGAACAATAAAAGTACATGTTCTTGATGTGCCATGAAATTAAGTTGCTTCCAAGAAAGAAACAAACATCGGTATTACTCTTCTTATAATATGTGTTTTCTCCCCAATATGCATTACAAAATCCTGCAAGATTGTAATTTGTATCCTTTGAATAGCATATACCGTATCTTGCAGTTCATTTAACGTATTTGATAATATGTTTAACAGCCATCAAGTGTGTATGCTTTGGTTTTGCTTGATATCGCGAACATATTCCTATACTTAAGGATAAGTTAAGTCTACTTGTTGTTGAGTATAGTAGACTTCCAATCATGCTTCTGTATAATCTGATGTCAACATCTTCACCATTTGTGTTCTTGGTTAGTTTTGTTGTTGTGGACATTAACGCGTTTCCTAGTTTGCGATTGTCCAAATAAAAACGTCAGACTAGATCTATTGCATATTTTCTTTGTTAGATAAAAATTCCATCATCCATGTGCTTGACGTGCATTCCAAGAAAGAATTTTAACTCTCCAACCATGATCATTTCAACCTCTTTTTTCATGGATTCGACAAACAAATCAACTTTCTCTCGTGAAGTAGACCCAAAAACAAGTTCATCAATATAAATCTGAATTACAAGATGTTTTTTCTGGGCATTGTGAATAAGTAAAGTTTTGTCTACTCCCCCTCTTTTGTATCTGTTGTTGAGGAGAAATTTTGTAAGCCTTTCATACCATGCTCTTCGAGCTTGCATTAATCCATATAATGCCTTCTTAAGCTTGTACACATGTCCCGTATCATGTGGATCATCGAATCCCTTTGGTTGTTCCACATAGACTTCTTCTTCAAGAACACTATTTAGAAAAGCACGTTTTATGTCCATCTCAAAAAGCTTAAACCCCTGAAAGAAAGCAACTCCAATTAACAAACGAATGGATTTTAGACGAGCAATGGGTGCAAAAGTTTCATCAAAATCTATGCATTTCACTTGCATATACCCTTGTACTACTAGACTAGCTTTATTTCTCATTATAATTCCGTCCTCGTTTGGTTTATTCTTAAAACTACAGTTAGTCCCAATGACATTTCCATTTCCAGGTTTAGGAACTAATTGTCACACATCATATCTTGTGAATTGTTCTAATTCATCCTGAATTGCTTTAACCTAAAATTTATCTTTAAGTGCTTCCACACCATTTTTAAGTTCACTATTTGAAATAAAACTCACATGATGAATCATTTCTTGATAATTGCGGTGTGGTTTGTCTTAGGTTCTTCTTGCTTCATGTATATTTTCAATTACATCAATAATGGAACGAGTTTTATGAATTGACTTGAGCTCATCAAAATCATATGAATCATTATGGTGATCGTCTTCTGATTTAGATTGACAATTGAAAGTTTCACCTATACCTGCATTCTCGGTAGATATAATATTAGGCTTTTGAAGTACATCATTATGTTGATCGTCTTCTGATTTAGATTCACAATTGGAGTGCATTTGAAGTTTTAGTGTAATAAGATCTTCATAAAAAATAATATTCACTGACTTAATAACAAGCTTTGTACGCAAATTGTATATTCTACATGCAATGGATTTGTTTCCGTAACCAAGAAATATCCCATCATAAAATTTTGAATCAAACTTTCCTAGATTATCTTTATTGTTTAGGATATAGCATTTGCATATAAAAATATGAAGATATCCTAGATTTGTAGTCTTACCTTTCCATAATTCATATAACGTTTTAAGAGTAATTGGTCTTACGAACACTCTATTAACAATGTAGCATGTTGTATTTATAGCTTCAGTCGAAAATCTTATTGCAACTCCTTTTTCATGCATCATTGCTCTCGCCATTTTTTGCAACATTCTATTTTTCCGTTCTACTACTCTATTTTTTTGTGGAGTTTTAGGTCTATAAAACTCGTGTAGGATCTCATATTTCTTGCAGAATTTATCGAATTGTTCATTCTCGAAGTCTTGTCCATGATCACTTCTTATTCTAATGATACCTCTTTTTAAATCTATCAAGTGCAAACATAAATACTCGAAAGTATAAAAAGTGTTTAATTTTTTTTTCAAGAATCTACCCAAGTGTACCTAGAGTAATTATCAATACAAACATAAGCATATCTCTTTTCTCCAATGCTTTTAGTCTGCATTTGTACAATAAGGTCCATATACAGAAGTTCTAGCACTTGGTTTGTGTTTATGTTACTCACCTTCTTCGCGATGAATTCTTATTGTCTATCCTTTTTGACATGGTTTGTATGTAAAACACTTTTCGATATCAAGTTTTATTACTCCTCGGATAATGTCATGTTTCGAGAGTTTTACTAGAGTTTTTGTGCTGATGTGCCCTAATCTTTGATGTTAAAGATCAAGTTCACATTTTTCTACCTTAAAACCTTATTCTTCACCATTCTAAATATAACAATTGTTTCCACCTCTTATTCCTTCCAAAACTCGTTTCTCAATAGTATCAAATACATGATAGTTTTCTCTCGAAAATGTTACCTAAAACTATTGTCACACAACTGACTGATGCTAATCAGATTTGCTTTCAGCCTTTCCACAAAGTAGATATCTTCTTGTTATGGTTGTCCATCTGCATTGAATAATAATTTTCCCATGATTCTCCATTTACCGCCATCTCAGAAAGTTACATGTCCACTTTTGTTTTTAGTATACTCAAAAAGTAAATCTTTTGTTGCTATCATATACCTTGAAAAACCATTATCAAAGTATACACTACATGACACTACCAGATTTCCTAATCCAATCTTGTTTGGTTTTCTTTGGCTTCCAATATCCATCTGATTTCTTCACCTAAACGTACCTTATTGTTTTGCGTTTCCAGTAGCTTTCTGTAAATTGTCTCTTATTATAGTAAGGACACCATCTCCAAATATGTTTTAGTTGTCCACATGAGTAATATCGTTTTATAGGTTTTTTCCATACTGTAGAGACTTTCTTTACTACAGTTTCCTCTACTTAAACTGCAGTTTGACAATATTGTACTACAATTGTCTTTGGTTGCTCTGTAGTCGAACAATATGTGCTACAGTTCGCTTTGATTTATTTTCCATTGATTGTGCGATCTGTATTACAGTTTTCTTGAGAGAAACTATAGTTGCATCCTCCAGAAGTCCTCCAGTAACAAAAGTTACTTTCTTTTTTCAGCAATCACTCCTTTATTTGTGGTTCCTCTCTTAATGCCAAGTTCGTAATGTTGCTTATTTATGATTCTAATGATTAAGAGATGATCCAATTTATTTTTTCTATTGTTGAACATTTGTAACTGCTTTTGTATCTCCTCAAGTTGAAGTTTGATCAACACCACCTCATCATTGTGTTGTTGCATCTGGACTTCATTTTATTAAGACGTTCTTATATGTTTTCCTTGACCACCTCAATGTTCTCCTTGATGATAATCATCTAAGACTCATACAACGTCTCAATAGTCAAGTCATCATCATTGTCACTATTGGACACTGCCTTTTCTCCAAGGAATGCCACGAAGTTCGTCATGTCTTCTTCATCTCCATCCTCAATTTCAGATTCACTCCATGTTATATACGAATTCTGTTTTTCTTTCCACATTCCGCCTTGGTATGTCCATATCCTTTGAATTCAAATAATTGAATTTCCTTAAGGTTCTTCAACATTGCTTCCTTCTTTTGTGCGTTTGGACATTCTGCTTTGAAGTAATAAAAAACCTCTACACTCATGACACTCGATTGATATTTTCCCTTCTTTTATTTTAGATCGAATTTTTAGGCTTCCGGAATTTCTTTTTCTTCATGAGCTTTCCAAAAGCCTTTGCCATGCATGTCACACTTTCTTCTAGTGAATTCAAATTACTTGACTCATTCGTTACCTGCAGAGCAATTCATTTGCTATTCGGTTCATTGTCATGCTCTAGACTCATCTTATATGCTGAGAGAATTCCAATTATTTTTGCAAAGCTTGTGGTGTCGGTATCAATTGTAATTTCCATTGCAGCCTTCTTTGCTTTGAATCTCTACGGCAGACACCAAATTAATTTCTTTACTATCTTCTTTTCTTTGTAAGTCTTCCATAAATTTTACTTCATTTGCTAGTGCATTGAGCTTTGCACTAAACTATGTGATCTTCTTATCCTCATATTTTTGAATTGTGAGACGGTAATGTTCAGATGAGTTCTCCGTACGTTGGTTGTTCCTTAGTGTTTCATCTGCAACTTGTCCAAGCTTCTTTCCCTGGTTCATAAGACTAAATCTGTTGAGTTGATTCATATCAACTTATGTGAATATAACTGATAATGCCTTTGCATTGTATGTTGAAAGAAATTTTTCTTCTGGTATCCATAACGACTTGGGTTTGCGAACAAATTTTCCGTCAACATTTGGTTGCATTGGGGGACTCCAACCTGACTCTATTGTTGTCCAAGCATCCTCATCAATGCCTCTAGTTGTTGTCTTTAGCTTGACTTTCCATTAGACATAGTTCGTAGGATCCAATAAAATTGGTTGCGAAACTGAAACAAGTTTTCTGTGTGAGCCCATACATGTTACCTCGATCGTGCACAAATTGATCTATTGTTGTTCGTGACCCGCTCTATATCAATTGAAAATTTGTCCTTAACTCAATTAAACACCAAGATTGACCCAATGATCTTCCACCATCGCACACAGTAATTTTTTTTTTATTTACAATGTTGTATATTCAAATATAAGTACTTATCACCCAAGTACACATGAACACGTCCGAAACACCTCACGAACCTAAGTTATTTCCAGACTATATCCAACCATGAATCTCATAGTTCACTCTCCCTTAGTTCAATACACCAAACATGTATAAAATTTACATATGGGTCTCTCACTCATCAACCCAACACACTTTATTGTATCAAAATTTGAAACTTGTTAGGTTCAACCCGTTTGCTTTATGCGTGTGAATGCACAATGCTTTCTTGCTCTTTAGAGTTGTACCTCTTGCTGCTGTGCTCATCTCATATATATAGGCATTCCAACAGATCTATCTCATTGTTTGTTTTCTTATTTGATGGATGACATATTCTCTTGGAGGTTATTCTTTAACTTGCTAGAGAATCGATTAAAGTTATTATATTGTTGATTTGTTCAAAGTTCTTATTAATCCTTTTAACTGCTTGATTTAATACTTGTGCTTGTTGATTTAATCCTTGCAATATCTCAAAAGCTATTGGGTCGGAACTAAATTATTAGAAGAGATACATTTATGTGAAAACCAATGAGCTGTGTTACTCTGAAAAAAAAAAAACGGAAAGCAGCCTTAGAATACATAAATTTTTAATTTTCCGTCCGATTTTTTCAACGTTGTCATATTCTTTTAACTCTTTAACAGAACACATGTTCTCAAAGTAATGAAAAAATGTGGATAGTAGAGACAATTTCATTGAAAGCACAAAATGTATTAAGTATCCGCATATTCGTTAATTTGAGATGATGCATGCCGTTAGGGGTGTGATGAATTGGACGCGTTGGACAAAATTTGACGAGTGTTTTGACTAAATATGATGATATAATTAATCAGATAATAAAAATGGAAAAAACTCGTGTATTTTTAACATATTTTCGTCTAAATAAGTTTTGGTAAACACATAATGATTGTGAATATTGATTAAAAATGAACGAAATAAAAAAATGGCAAAAAACATATACGACGAACTATTAAATTAAAGGCTACAAATAAAATGTGTAATCATGTTCAACTCATGAACTTTTGGATATTATAGGACACTGGATATAAAAAAGGAAGTAAACATATTGGACGAAAGAAATGAAACCATTAATTAAACATATTTAGTTAATCTTAATCACATTGTTTTAAAATAATTTACTTTTTCCTACCTTTTAATAAAGTGACTTGCCTCCTCTTTCGGACTCAACGTCACGATCTTCAACTTCCATCATCATGTTCATCTCCTCCTTTTTCCTCAATTTGTGATACTCCACTTGTTCACCATAGATTCGTTGTAAGAAAAGACACAATGACATTGCAATGATGGTAACACCAACAAGAAACCAGCTGAATTCTATATTAACCAATGATTTTGCTCTATGCAAAGCTTCCTCGCTTGAGCACCTAACCACATTGTGACCCTCTTCAGAGTGAAGAAAACAACCCTTAGGAATCAAACTTGGTGTCCAAAGCATATAACCCATCAATATTAACCATATTCCTTGTAAGGCAATACTAAGTGACCTAACAAAGTTCACCAAGAAGCTTCTAGGTAAAGCAATACCAATTAGAGTTGTGACCAAGGAAACAAAAACCAGGAGCTGTAGTAACATATGGTATTGGCCCTCGATTCCATTGTGGTCAGTGGAATGGATATGGAAGACGAAAAGTTGTTGCGCAAATGCAAGAGCTGCAACCAAATTTGTGAGACCCCAATGAGCCCTAGGTTTTGTTTTGTCAAAGACAATGGCAAATACCGCATAGGTAAAGAATGTGAAGGAGATTGACGAGTGTTCAAAGTTGTGGAGGTGGTTTGATGGTATGGTTCCATCACTGGGGTCAAAGGGTTGGTGATTCTTGGGGCCAAGGAAGAGTTCCATGGAAATTGAGATTGATGAGCCTAACATGATCAAGAAAAGTTCTAAGTATCTTATTTTGTAAATTGGGAACCACGGGGATGACATGTATGTATTTGGATATTGAAAAAATAGTTTGATGTTGTTAAAGAGATGCCATAGGCCAAGTGCAAAGAAGGCAAATCCTGGTGCCACATGACCCACCAATGTTCCCATGTTATGTGGCCTTGTGAGACAACTACCAGACAAATCGAAAAGAGAGAGAGAGAAAGAGATTTTGGATGTTTGAGAGGGCTCTAAGTTTGAAAATGTAAGTGTAGCAAGGTTTTTATAAAGATTTGTAATTGAAAAGATGATGAGACTTCGCCGGGAATGATGTACATCATTATTTGACCAAAGAAGATTGACCCGATATTTTTAATTTTGATTATAGAGTGATCAAAATGTGTTTTTACTTCGTTTACAGATAACGTATATTGTATACAATTACAACATGACTTTCATATCTGTAGTAAACTGATCTTAAGTGACTTCTAGAATAAATTTCAGTTTATTGGAGATATTTTCTCCTATTTCGAAGAAAGATTAAACTTTAGTTTATATATATATATATATATATATTTAAATAACTCACAATCCCCGTTTTATAGATATCAATACAAAATTTACCAAAATAGTACAATTGGTTATTCAATAATTAGTGTGTGCAAGATACAAAATGTTTTCTATCCGAAATTTGAATTTTTAACAAATATTTACACTAGTCTTGATTTGTGATAAAAAGTTATAATGGACCTAAAGTTCTATAAATTCTTCAGAAAATATAAAAGACATTTGGATTGATATAATATTGGCAAAAGATAAATGACTTATGATTTTGAAATACATTGGTTAAAAACCATGAGAGATAAATAAGGCCAAAATCTAAATTTTTAACGTTTAAAAACAACTTTAAGACAATGTGTTGAGTGAAAGTCCTATGCCAATTATGTAATATTCAATAGTTATGGGTTTAAGTCGTAATTATTAGAGAGTTAATAATTATAAATAAACGTTTTACAAGGTTTCGTAAACACACTATTCTAAGACGTAAACCCTAGCCGCCAGTAAAAGAAAATCCGAAGAACGAAAAACAGTTTTTTCGTTCTTCCGAATCCCGCATCAAGGCAATCCCGATCTCGGCGTGGATACGAGTAGAGGACTTGCATCATCAAGTCTCACATCCGATCATCCGTTTCAACGCAACAGGTATCACTGAAACCGTTTTAATATTTGTTCGATCGCTCCCCCGGGTAAACGC
>CM071870.1:31977707-32028817 GCA_036759665.1 Gynandropsis gynandra | reverse complement strand
CCGACCATGAGCTGAAGGATGAACTCAACTATATCAATAGGAACGACCTGACTACCAGGTGGCTATATGGTATAAAGCCACGTTTTAATTCACTACAAATTTTATAGGGATAAAATTTTGTAAAGAATCTATTTTATATGTTTGGAAAATATCTTGACTACCAAAGGGCTCAGGCATATAGTTATAGATTAATGCTAATGATAAATAAGATTTCTAATGTTTTTTGTAACGTTGATTAGTGGGAAAATATCATTTAGATGAAGTCCATGTCTTTATGATATTAATGATGTTTAACTCTCTGCTATTAAATTTTTCCTTTTTTTCAGATCTCCTAAGAATGTCTCAGTTTAATTTGCGTCCAATCCTCGAGACCAACAAGTTGGTTGGTGAGAACTTCGACGAATGGCAATGCAATTTGCGTCTGGTACTGACACATGAGAAGCTAATCAATGTGATCGAAAAACCGACTCCTCCAGTGCCAGACCCAGCGAATGACGAGGCTTTCAGTGAATACACCAAGTACGAGGAAAATTGCATCACTATGAAGTTTCTCATCCTGGCGTCAATGAGTGGCGAAATCCACAAACATCACGAGCATATGGATGCCAAGCAGATCATGGAGCATCTTAAGAAGATGTTCGGTGAGCAGAGTCGAACGGCAAGGTCCAAGCTGTCGGGGACTTCGGTTAAGTTTGCTCTGAGTGAGGGCTCTCCTGTGGGACCCCATATTCTATGGATGATCAGTCTGATAGAACAGCTTGAGAAGCTGAGGTGTACCTTCTGCAAGGAGATGCAGTAGGAAATGATCTTGCACTCACTTCTAGAGTCATTCTCCCCGTTCGTGGTCTACTACAACATGAACAAGCTGGACGTTAAGTTGCATGAGATGCACAACATGCTCATTGAGTATGAGAAATAAATATCCATATGGAAAAGGGTATCAGGAACTGTGCTGATGGTTGGGCTGTCCTCTTATCAGAAGAGGAAGGGGAAGAAGAGGCCCATGACCAGGCAGAGCGTGCCTAAGACTGGTGTGACCAAGGCAAAGGGCGACGCCACAAAAGTCGACCAATCAGATGCTAAGTGCTTCTTCTACAAGAAGAAAGGACATTGGAAGAGGAACTGCAAGGAATACCTACAGTGTCTCAAGGGCAAGAAACAAGGTGAGATTCTCATGGAAAATATTTTCATGTTATCTTTAACTACTATTGATTCATCTAGATGGGTTTTGGATACCGATAGCAATTTTAACATCTGCAATATGTTGCAGCGACTGAGGATCAGTAGGAGGTTCAGGAAAGGAGAGTTCAGTCTGAAGGTTGGAAATGACGCAAGTGTTGCTGCTCTAGCCGTAGGATCGATTTCCCTTGTTATGCCTACGGGCAAGATCTTGTTATTAGACGACTGTTATTCTGTTCCGAAGTTTGTTTTGAACATAATTTCTATTTCTATGATTGATAGACGTGGATTTCGGACAGTTTTTTGTTATAACCTTTGCTCTATTTATCATGGTGATGATTTATGTGTGAATGGTTATTTGCAACAAGGACTTTATATCTTACCTAATGTTAATGTAGAACCAATTAACATGCATGTTTCGGGCCATAAGAGAAAGGTAGATGATCGTTAAAGGCAGAAGTACCTTTGGCATTGTAGACTTGGTCACATCGGTGAGAAGAGGATAAACAGGTTGCGTAAAGATGGTCTTCTAGGCTATTTTGATTATGAATCTTATGCAACTTGTGAGTCCTGTCTCACTGGTAAGATGACCAAATCTCTGTTTAGTGGAACCGGAGAGAGAGCTACAGAACTCTTAGGACTCATACATACTGATGTATGCGGACCATGATAGTTCAAGCTAGGGGTGGATATTCATATTTCATCACGTTCACTGATGACATGCCGAGGTATGGATTTGTGTTCTTGATAAAACACAAGTCTGAATCTTTTGAATGTTCAAGAGATTCTGCAGTGAAGTGGAGAAACAAACCGGTAAGAGTATCAAGGTGTTGAGATCAGACCGGGGTGGTGAGTATCTAAGTTACGAATTTGTCGATTATCTAAGGAAAAATGGGATTTTGTCTCAGTGGACTTCTCCTGGAACACCACAACATAATGGTGTATCCAAAACGAGAAATCAGACTTTATTAGATATGGTCCGATCCATGATGGGGTTCAGGGATCTTCCAATAAACCTATGGGGTTATGCTTTGGAAGCAGCTGCTTATATCTTAAAAAAAGTTCCCAAAAAAGCAGTCTCTAAGACTCCATATGATATATGGAAGGGACGAAAACCAAACTTGAGACACATCAAGGTTTGGGGTTATTCGGCCTTCGTTAAGAGACTTCAGCCAGACAAGCTAGATGTTAGGTCTAACAGCTGTAGGTTCATAGGTAATCCCAAAGAAACTATGGGATATTATTTCTACCACCCGTTTGAGCATAAAGTGTTTGTGGCCAGAACGACAACCTTTCTTGAAAGGTTATTCCTTGAGGAAGGAATTCATGGTGGGGAAGTAGTTCTTGATGAGATTCAAGAACCCCACGAACCAACACAAGCTCATGGACATGAGACGTCAAATGAGCGATCTTGGCTGGGAGATATGTTATTAGGCTCAGGCGTTTCATCATCAAATGTTGAAGTGACAGTGCCCGTTCAGGAACCTATTCAGGAACAAGTCGAACAAGATATCCCAGTGCAGGCTGAACCTGCTACACAGGCTTTCTTGAGAAGTTCATCACGTTTTGCAGAAACCTTTTTATCAATCATAGAAGAACTTCGTCTAATTGTGCAAACAAAATTTTAAATGTGCAGCTCAAAATTACCTTGAGAAAAATTTCAATTGCCGAACCTGGCAGACCTTTCGATCCGTGAGCTTTCCGGGGAATTTGATTGGAGTAGAGTCCTTCATTTGGAAGAGAGATGAAAATGAATTTCAGTAACTACATCGAAGAAGAGTACTGAATTTACCGTTACCACTGGAAGGTTATGCATACGCGAGGGAGTTCTAAATAGAACATGAATCAATCTCTACATTTTCTCATGAAAGATAACCAACCACAAAGAGACGATGTTTTCTAGAAAAAGATTAAATGATGATTAGGAAATACTGTCAATTCTTTTTCAATAGGCACATAAAAGAGAAAATAAAGAATGGCCATTGAAAGAGGGCAATAAAGAAGAAATGAGAAAGGTGAAAATGCATTCGGATTCCATTTAGTAGTGTAATTGATCGGAGAGTATGAACAGAACCTAACACATTGCAAAGTCATCAAATCCAAATGCAAATGTTCGATTTCCTTCATGTTCCTCTTTCGTGTTTGCTTTCTAGGTTCTAAATTCCTCAAATTTTCATTAGATTGCAAGTTTCATAATCAATAGAAATCAAATTCTAACCATAACCTTGGTGGCAAGTTTTCCTCTAGTCTTTACTTCATTCGATTCAATAGTTGTTTGCTTCGTTCAAGCCATTTCTCAGGTTTTAATTGACAAAGCATCAACAAAGCTGCAACAATGGAAAACAATAAAAAATAGACATGATGGAAAACAAAACATTAAGAGGGTATGATGAAGACTCAAGCAACTGAAAGGTAAGCAAACAACGACAACTTTGCATCTCAGAGGTGGGGTAGTCTTCGTCGACAATGGCATCGCGTGAGAGCGAGAAGGAGAGATGGAAATAGGCTGTTAAATTACCCAACAAAAAAGCAGATCAAAGGATTCCTCCGTTAGAGAGAATCGTGTGATGGTTCTAGGATGGCAACAGTGAGGCTTGTTAACTCCTCTGGTGGTCAAAGATGATTTCCTCGCAATCCGTATTTCAAAATTTTGTCAAACAACAGAGAAGAATTTAAAAGGAAAAAAGATGGAAACAAAACTGAAACATGAAGAAGAGGCTATTACATTATTTAGAATCGACGATGGCACCACGAGAGAGCGAGAAGGAGAGGCGACACCAATAAGGATGATGATTGCTCTGAGGAGATGAAACGAATATCAGAGGCGAGGACAACTGATAGAATGAGGAAGATGGTTACTTTGGAGGAGATGAAATAGAAGATTCTATCCAGAACTACAACAAAAGTCAATCATCTATAAAACATAAGAAAATATGAAAAATTCAAGACACCCCGAAATATAAATCTAACCCGAACGGGGTTCAAAGCTGATGAAAAGTTACCAGTGATGAGAATTCACGAATCACATAGTTCCATGTTAATCGTCAAAACACCGTAACAACAAAAGTGAAAAAAAAAACACGGAGAAGCTAATTCAAGCGTCAAGGGTCGAAATTAACTGAGGAAATCCCAAGAACCAGAGACTGAAGTTTCCCTCTGACGCTTCATTTCTAGAAATTGGTTTAGCTTCCTCTCATCTCCCATTCCTTTCTCTCATTTATGGAATAACTAATTCAAACTTAACTAAATGCATATGTTTTGTAAAACTGAAAGAGAGCTTTGCACCGAAATAGAAAGATGAAAAAAAATTAACAAAATAGAAGTTATTGTGGCGTGCTGAAGAGGTATCTTTCTACTGTGGTGTCCTCTGAACTCCCACTATTTCTCTCATTTATAGAAGGAGGAATATCAGAAATACCCTCATAGGGCTAAAACACTTCAAAACTACCCTTCTAAATCTGATGAAAAAAAAAATCAGAGAAAAGACATATGTGCCCTTATATTTTGTTAGTGAAAAACACATACGGAGGAGGGAAACAAAGTTCAGAGCTATTTCCTTTCATTTTCGAGTGATTTCCTTCCATTTTCGAGCAATTTCCTTCCATTTTCGAGCGATTTCTTTCCATTCTCGAGCGATTTCCCTCCATTTTGAGCGTTTTGCAGCAATTTTCGAGCGATTTCCAGCGATGTTTTAGCCATTTTCAGTGATATCCAGTAATTTCCAGCGTTTTAGTGATTTTCGGTGATTTTTAGCGATTTCCGGCGATTTGTAGGTGATTTCCAGCGATTTCGACCGTTTTTCGTCGATTTATGGCGATTTCCGTCGATTTCTGGCAGTTTCCGGCGGTTTCTAGCGATTTTTGGCGATTTCTGGTTGCACTGGGTCACAGGGTCGAACTGGGTCGCTCGGTCGCAGGGTCAACGGGTCGAACTGGGTCGCAGTGCCATAGGGTCGTAGGGTCGAACTGGGTCGCAGGATCGAACTGGGTCGCAGGATCGAACTGGGTCGCATGGTCGGACTGGGTCGCTGGGTCGAACTTGGTCGCTGGGTCTAACTGGGTCGCAGGGGGTATTTTGGGAATATCAACATTTATAAGGGTATTTTTGAAGTTAAAATTTTTTTGGAAGGGTATTTTTGAAGTGTTTTAGCCCTACGAGGGTATTTTTGAAGTTACCCCTTTATAGAATAATTAATTCAATCTGAGGAGACATATTTTACAAGTGATGATTCACTAGAGTGTTGAGACAAAAATGCAAAATGATGATGGACGGTTTTAATGATTGTAAAGGAAAAGATATTTCACTTTTTTTAATAAATTAAGGAATGAAAGGCTAATGTTGATGTGGAAGGCTGAGAAGCCTCAATTTACAAGAACTTTTATATGTATAATTTTCTCGTAAAGTTCTTTCTAGAACTAGTTAGCATGATTAATAGATGTATTTTTTAAGTTTATAATTTTCGGTTTATGAAATAAAAATTCTGTAAAATATTTGTGACACCATCATTGTTTTGTTTGTTGCTAATTTAAATTATTCAAAGGTTTAAAATAGGTTATCTCTAACAATTGTAAATAAAGTTCTCATTTGAAATTAGTTAAAAAGAGATGACTCCATCACATAATTTAACAATAGTTGATAAATTATACGACTACATCTTAAAAGAAGTTGATTCAATTCCAGTTATTTTATTAGTCACAAAAGACTTTCTTATATGAATATACAATATCAAACGAAAAAGAAAATATAATCTCACATAATTTTAATACAATCTTCGGGAATATCTTCGATATTAAATAAGATATCAGATGATATCCAGAGTATCTCGTAGAATATTATCAAAATATTATATAAAATTTCGGATAATCTTCTCGTATCAATCACACAGATTATACCTGTTAATAACCTCTCTAAAGTTGGTTGGTCCAAATTTTGGACGCCCAACTTGGAAGAAAAAATGCCCAGGGGTCGATACGCCAAAGGGCATCGAGGTCAGTACGCCAAAAGGCATCATGGTTCGATACGCCAAAAGAGTGTCGAGTTTGGTACACAGGAGGGCGTCGGAGTCGATAAAACGGAGGGAGTCGAGGTCGATACGTCGGAGGGAGTCGAGGTCTGTATAGCGGAGGGAGTTGAAGTCTGTATGCCAGAGGGCGTCGAGGTCGGTATGCTTGAGGGCATCGGTGTCGGTACACTGGAGCGCATCGGGGTCGGTATGCCGGAGGGCACGAAGATTGGTACGTCGAAGGGCGTCTAGGTTAGTACGCCAAAAGGCGTCAGGGTTTGGAACGCTAAAAGAACACAGGGTTTGGAATGCCAAAAGACGTCAGGTCGGTACGGTAAAAGGCGTCGGGGCGATATACCGGAGGATGCCTAGTTAGTACGCCGAAACGACATCGGGTCGGTACAATGGAGTAGTGGGTCATTAGGGTAGTGATTTTCGATCAGATCTGGTTTTCGGTCAGATCTGTGTCGGTTTGCTGATTTTCAGTCAAAGGTCGCTGGTTTTCAGTGTCCCGGTTGACGGGTTGGTGACTCGTTTGGTCGCAGGTTCATTCTTGTCGAAAGATTCGGTGCCAACGGTCGAAGAGGAATGTCGTTTGCTGGTCAGTTCGGTGCTCTGTGGAGGTTGATTGCGGATGGAGTTCTTGAGTTGCAGGTTTTTAGTCGTGTCGAAAGATTCGGTGCCAACGGTCGAAGAGGAATGTCGTTTGCTTGTCAGTTCGGTGCTCTGTCGAGGTTGATTGGGGATGGAGTTCTTGAGTTGCAGGTTTTCAGTCGTAGGTTGATTTTGGGAACCGGATGGTCGAAAGGAAGCTTCTGTGGGAGTCGGAAGGTGGTCGGCATCGGTTGTCTGTCATGGAAGATGGTCGACATCGATTGCAGGAGGTTTTATGTCATCGGTTGAAGACGATGAACAATAAGTAATTTTTTTAAGATTTAGGCTCTGATGAAGAGACAGAGTCGAGAACGGAGAATCACAGAGAAAGCAAGGTCGATGTCAACTAATAAAAAAATTATTTCGAGCTCTAATACCATGATAAATTATACGACCATATCTTGAAAGAAATCAAATCAATTCCTATTATTTTATTAATCATGAAAGACTTTTTTATATAAATATACAACACCAAACGGAAAAGAAAATATAATCTTACATAATATTCATATAATTTTCGGAAATATTTTCAATATTAAACACGATATGAGATAATATTCAGGTTATCTCATAGAATATAATCAGAATATTATGTAAAATCTCGAAAAATATTCTCGTATCAATCACAAAGATTATATGCTTTAATAAGAGAAGATATGATTTTCACCACCAATTATAATTTTTTTCTAGATCGCATCACCATTTATACAGTGATATAATTTTAGGACATTTAATACACCGTTTTATTATATTCAAGACAGCCTATAAAAACCAATAATAATGATGTTCAATGTGATCGTAGATATAAAATAAAAAATTGTAACCCGAGACGTGGCGTATATGACGATCATAAAACACCTAATGTGTAGGTATACGTATACGCTTCTGAATTGAAATGAATGATAACGAATTTTAACAACTATTTTCGCCATTAACTAATTAGTTCGTGATAGAAATCGTAATTTTAAAATTTAATAATAATCAAACCTTTATAGCACCTTCAATAGTGTATTTTACGCATAGATCATTTGAGGACATACAGCTGAAACGTAGAAGGCGACAGATTGAACTCTAATGCATTTCCCTATTATCTTTCTATATACACATTTAAACAATATCTTGTAAAAAATTTACAAAATTACATTAATAGAGAGAATTCATAACGTAATTAAATTTCATGATAGAATGACATCAACGAGACAATGGAAAATTATATGATTAATGATTATTTGTCGATTACAATCTATAGGTCTTTGTAGAACTTATGTTTCTAAATGCAATTAACAAAAAACACGAAGATATATGAGTAATTAATTAAAAGTTAATTAATTGCAAATCGATACGTGAGATCAAGAAATATATTCTTTTAACTATCAACTAATAATTAAAACAAGTAAGAATTAACAAAAATCAGAAACATTCTAAAAAAGAGACACAAAAGAGAAAAATGGATCCTCTTCGATTCTCGCTATATTTAAAGTTGAACAATGGAACCAATCTCGATGTGGATTACTTGTAAAGGCAACACACTATCGTCGTGCATTCTGCATCATCCTATTACTAAAGGTTAGTAATTTGAGTTGATGGTTGCTTTGTTTTATAAAAACACCAACTAAAACCGAAATCAAGAAAAAGAACTGGACCTCTATTCAGTTATAAAAAAATGTTTTCGCTGCCAAATCATCCAACCCTACAGTGCTATCAGAGCATTTAATCGTTTGTGGATTAGAATTTAAGTGTTATCGAATGAAATTTACTCGAAAAATTATAAAAGTCACGACTGCAGAGTGCAACACTCGACCGAGCCGTATGACCGCTCGGGTAGAGTGAATTCTTGGGAAGAATTAAGGTTTAGTTGAGCGACGCTCGTCCGAACGGTTTGTAAGAGATGTCGCACTCAACCAAAGTTGATGTCACATAACGTGATGTCACGTATTGGTACTCGATAGAGATATTGGTTGCTCGAGTCAAGAAAAGTCATTGGATGAAATTTGGATTTTGGATGATCGATCGACTGAGCATTTTGTCAAACTTGGATTGCTCGACTGAGTGCATTGAGTACCGACCAAGCTAAAATGTTTCCTGGGCCGAACGGATTCACTGGTTTGAAAATGTTTGACTGAGCAAAGTTTGCTCGAGTGGAACAGTTAGAGGTAGAAAATTGCTCAACCGAGCTACAAGGCTGCTAGGATCGAGAACCTACTAGAAGATTTACAGAATGGTAGAGCGATCGAGCAAAGTGTAGGACAATCCGAGAAATTTGCATAGATGGTGCGCTCGACCGAGGAAAAGGTATTACATAGGTCTAGCGAATCCATTGAACAAAATTGCAAAGTGCTACTTGGTCCAACAAAGGTTGCTCAACCCGAGCAATGTCTCGGGTGATGGTTCCTCGAACTGAGCGTTTTCGCCCTGACCAAGAAAGCAACCGATTAGTATGACTGCTCGATTGAGAAATCTATCGCAATAGCACATCATCATTAATAATTGAGTTCTAAGGGTTAAAATGTTTTAACGAAGTTTCTTTCCAATCATAAGTGGATGCACTTGTCGGGATCTCATTTGTTTTGTACGGACTGAGTACCTGAAGGCACATAAATTGAGATTCGGTACATGTAGTCTCGTGCATTTGAAGCAGAATGGAAGTCATCAATTAGATCGTACAAGCTCCTAGACTACCCAAGAGATACATATCTTAATATTTGAAAACCAAGGATGACATGTGAACTCAAATACGTCCATAGGTGCAATCTAACTACCAGGAACTATGGTATGTAGAGGCATTGTGAGATTACATTACAATCGAGTTAATATGTTTGAGATGCGACCTAACTACTAAGGAACATATTGAAAGGGTAAAGGAAACTACTAATACGAAATAAGATTTATAATGCTGTAATAGCGTTGATTTGTGGTTGCATTATTTAGATAAAGTCAATATTTGAATAACTTATGTATTATGAAAAATGTTCTCATATATTGCGTTTTCTTTTTGTTTTATGGATCATCTCGATGAGTGATGAAGAATGTCTTCTACATCATTGCGATCAATACTGGAAGTCCATAAGTTGGTAGGGACCAACTTTGATGATTCGTATAGAAATTTAAGGTTGGTTCTCATGCATGAGAAACTTATCAATATGATGAATAAGCCATCCATGATTGTACCTATTGCTGATGACACTGATGGGCAGGTTACCTTTTTGAAGCAAGGAGATCATTTGATCACCGCCAAGTGCATCATTTTAGCATCCATGAGTTCTGAACTCCAGCATCAACATCAGGACATGGAACCAATGTGCATCATCATACATTTTAAGAAGTTGTATGAGACAAGAGCAAGACGATTAGGTTTTAGTTGTCCAAGACTCTATTCAAGGCAAAAATGGCTCCAAACATGACTAGGTTTCAGCTGTTGGATCTCACGTTTTCAAGATAATAGATCTTATGGAAAAACTTATGAAATTTGGGTCCATGTTTGGCAAGGGATTGATGCAGGGTGCGATCTTGCAATCACTCTTCAACCCCTTTGTGTACTTTATTTGTAATTACTATATAAATAAGTTGTATTTGAGCCATATGAGTTGCCTAATTTATTCATTGATAATGAGAATCAATCGTTCGATGGGTGCGCCAAAGGTTGTTGGGCCTATGAAGTTCGTTGAATCTTCTTCCAAGAAACGAAAAAGAAAAGGAAAACATGGTCCAAGAAGTTGTTCTCGGCGTAGGGTGGTTCGACCAAGCCCAAGGCAAAGGATGGCAAGGAAAACCATGTCGATGGAAAATGTTTTGTTTTTAAGAAGAAGGGGTACTGGAAGAGGAATTGCAAGGAGTATCTTGCATCCCTCAAGGGTAAGAAAGAAGGTACGACTCGCATTGAAATTTTTTTCATAATTTCCCTTACTATGAATATATGGGTATTTTATACCGACGGTAGTTTTAACATCTGCAATATGATGTAGGAACTGAGGATCAATAGAAGGTTGTGGTCATTAGCTATAAGAAGTATATCTCTTTGTATGCTTATGGCAAGACACTTATATTAGAAGATGTTTATTATGTCCCAAAATTTATTTCTATGTTGGATAAATATGGATTTAAATGATCTTTTTGAATAACATTTTCTCTATTTATCATAATGATGAATTGTTTGTATATGTTTATTTGCAACACGATATTTTTGTTTTACATGATGCTAAAGTTGATTTGATTAACATGCACATTTTTTGCCAAAAGGGGAAAATGGATGATCGTTTGAATTAGACTTTCTTCTGGCACTGTAGGCTTGATCATATAACGGAGAAACAAATAAACTTGTTGCATTGAGATAGATATATCGAACAGTATGATTATGAATCATATCCAACTTGCGAATCCTATCTCCGAGGCAACATGACCAAGTATCCTTTTAAAAGAGAACGAGCCACAAAACTCTTAGGACTCGTACATACTATTGTTTGTGGTCCAATGAGAGTTCAGGTCAGGGAAGGGTATTTCTACTTCATCATACTCAATGACGATTAGTCACCATATGAAGTTGTGTATCTTATGAAATAAAAATTTGAGTCTTTTGAAATGTTCAAAAGACTTCAGAGTGAAGTAGAGAAGCAAATAGAAAAGGATATCAAGGCGTTGATATCTGACCGTGGATGGGAATACCGGAGTGACAAAGTCATTGATTATCTATGGAAAAATGGGATTTCATCGCAATGGACTTCTGCTAGAACGTCACAACATAACTGTGTCTTTGAAAGGAGAAATCACACTTTATTGGATATAGTGCGATCCATGATAGGGATCACTAATCTTCTGATCAGCTTGTGAGTTACGCTTTGAAGCAACTGGGTATTTATTGAATAAAGTTTCCATGAAAGTAGTTTCTAAGACTCCATCTAAGTTATGGAGAGGACGTAACTGGAATATGAAACACTTAAGAGTATGGGGTTGTCTCGCATTCTTCATGAGACTATAGTCGGATATGCTTGAGGCTAAATTCGAAATGAGGATATTCCAAGAAAACGATGTGATGTTATTTCTATCACCCTCATATTACAAAGTGCTTGTGGATCGAGGCGTGACCATTTTAAAAAGAGAATTCCTTAGTGTGGCAAATTACAGTGATGAAATAATTTTTTATGAGATTCAAGAATCCAAGGAACTGACATAGACTTAGTAGCATGAGATGCCGCGTGAGCATTCGTTTCTAGATGTGTTGAAATTGAACATGTAAACTTTGTCTTCAAGCGTTGAAGTGGGAGGATCGGTTGTAGAACCTGTCCAAGAATATACAAACACATCTAGATGAGATTGTACCTTCAATACAAGCTCCGCTTGAAAGGTATAAACATTCTCGACAGGCGCCTGACAAGTTAAACCTACTGGTGCAAGAGAATAAGGAAAATTATGTTGATGCTAACCCGTTGTCTTTTAAGGAATTTTCGACTCTGATATGTGGTGGAAGACCATGGAATTCAAAATGGAGTCGATGAGGGTAAATAAAGTTTGGAATTTCGTTAAACCTTTACCAAACTCTAGTCCAATTAACTATAAATGGATGAAAAAGAAAAAGATTAGACCTGACGAGAAGGTAGATACCTATAAAGCCCGTCTTGTTGTTAAGGAGTATTGTCAACATGAAGGCATTGAATATGAAGAAATGTTCTCCACTATAGCAATTCTCATGTCTGTTCGGATTCTACTTGCAAATTTGGCCTATCACGACTATGAGATATGGGAAATAGACGTCAAAACAACTTTCCTAAATGGAAAGCTCAAGGAAAAGGTTTGTATGAGTCAACCTAGGTGTTTCATGGTCCCTTCCATGGATAGCATGGTATGCAAGTTGAAAAAGACCATTTATGGACTTAAGCAAGCTTCTCAAAGGTAGTTCAAAAGTTAAACTTTGCTAGATGTTAAGAAGAACCTTGAGTGTACAAGAAAGGCAACTGGGAACAAGGTTATATTCCTAGTGCTATATGTGGATGACATATTGCAAATAGTAAATGAAGTACCTCATCACTCGAAACAAAAATTTGGTTATCGAATAGTTTTCCATAAAGGATTTAGGAGAAGCAACATATATTCTTAGACTAAGGATCTATATATATATATATATATATATATATAGATTCAGAAGCCTGCTGGAGCTCTCCCAGTCCATGTATATCAATACCATCATGAGACAATATAACGTGGTAAATTCGAGCAAGGGTTATCTTTCGATAGGCATTGTAATTTCTCTCTCTTAGAAGGATTGTGCTAAGTCACGAGATGAGAGAGAACACAAGAGTAGAAATATGTACGGTAGCATAGTGGGAGCTATTATGTACACCATGTCAGGTACAAGTCTCGATGTTGCCTTCGCACTAAGTATAGTGAGTCAACATCAGGCGGATCCTGGTGAGAATCGTTAGAAATTGTAGACAACCATCCTTAAGTACTTGAGAATGACTAATGATCAATTCTTCATTATGGAGATTGTATTTTAGAACTATAAGGGTTCGATGTGAGTTTCACATAAGATAATGACGACAATAAAACAATGTCAGGCTATGTGTTTTTTTTTAATGGTGGAGCAATCACATGGAAAAGTTTCAACTAGGCTATGATAATTGAGTGGATTACATAAGATAATGACGACAATAAAACAATGTCAGGCTATGTGTTTTTTTTAATGGTGGAGCAATCACATGGAAAAGTTTCAACTAGGCTATGATAATTGAGTGGATTACGGAAGCAGAATACATCATAATTTGAGAAGCGGCAAGGGAAGTAGTCTGGATAAGGAAGTTCATAAGTTAAATCGTTGGTCCTTTTCATTAGAGAGCCGTTCGACTATTATACAATAATACTGGTGCAATAGCTCAAGCGAAATAACTAATATCTCATCAAATATCGTAGCATATTCTACGAAAGTACCATCTCATTTGAGAGACCATATAATACAAAGATGTTTGAATTTTGAAGATGGATGGAAAGGAAAACACTGTCGATCTCACAAAGGCGCTCGGTGCAAATGAGTTTGATGAGCACAAGTTAAGAAAAGGATCAAAAGATATAACGTATTAGAGTAAGTTCTAGAATAGGTTAATGAGTTGACATTATTTAGAACAATTTTATGTACACATTATGTGGTAGTTTATATCATTGTTCTGGTGTTACATGTTCATATATATATTTATATGACATATTTATTTACTGAATGTATATAAGATAAACAGTTTTCCATGATCTATATTGGAAACTCGTTATCATGATAGTTATAATGACAACGAGAAATTGATCTTATCGTGTATAAATAAAAATAAGTTCTTGGTCGTAGGATAGCCAATAAGACGACGGTTATCTGAATAGTAACATACATGTGACAGTTTATATTTGATATAAATTAGTAGATCTATTTTTACTAAGTCACATATATGGATGATGCACATGGACATGTGATTATTGAATTGCCCTAAAGAATTGAAGGAAAAATCTGACATTCAAATCCTTTTTGACTATATCTCCTTAGGATGCTCGTTTTCTTGGTAAATGTCACCATGTTTCTCCATTATGTGATCCTTAGCCCCTATTACCTAAAATTCATAAAGTGGCCGAAAATACGTAAAAATGAACAAAAAGAACTAGAAATGAAATCGAAACATACGACAAAAATAGAGCAAAATTGGTGTGATCAACGGACTGCTGACTCTGCAGTCCGCAAATTTGCGGACAGCTGACTAAGCAGTCCGCAAATTGCGGACGGACTTAGTCAGCAGTCCGCAATTTGCGGACTGCTTAGTCAGCAGTCCGGAATTTCCCTACCTCGTCCACGAGCAAATGAATAATTTTATAAAGGGATGACAACGTAAATCTAGAACAATAAGGATTTCAAGAACATTTATACTATGTTGGCTGTGAAGAAAATCAAACTAGTTTCCTATAGAGTTCTCTTATTTAAAAAAGTGGTTAAGACATGGGATTTTTGCTAACACTAGAACTCTTTAGAGAACCAACTAAAAATCCTACTAAGCATATTTCTCGCACTACAAGAAATTCAGGGATTAGGGACTGAAGAATCAGTCCCTAATCCGTCGGGAAAGCAATTTAGGGACCGATTAGGGACTGGCACGCGCCGTCCGCAAACGAGCGTCGGTAATCAATCCCAGTCCGCAAACTGTCGGCAATTGCAGACGAAAAACGTAGTCCGAAAACCGTGGGAAATTTCCGGACGCCGAAACCCGTCGGGAAATTTCCCGACGGAGGCCTGCCAGCCACTGTTCTCTTCTATTCTGCTCTACTTCTCTTTGTAGAGCGCTGAAATTTGAATTTTGTTGTTCTAGTTGGGCTTTCATCTCCGACTCCGAGTTTTGTAATTCATGGGTCGCGACCTTTTCTTTGCCTCTGGAGGAACTCGCATGTTTTGATGCCATTCCTCCAAGACCAAATAGGCGCCCTTTGTACGGCGTTACGTGCTACGAAAAAATATTCACAATTAACGAACCACATCTACGCTTAAGTTTCTCGCACATAAATCTCGAAAAAATATGCCAATACCTGAAAATTCAAGTATATTAATTAGTTTATTTTACAATTAATATTTCTAAAATTTATAAAATAATCATGTTACCTCCAATTGCTTCGTGTGTATGTTTGTCCATCAATTCAGAGAAACATATGGGAAGTAGTCGTTGCATGAATACATGACAATCGTGACTTTTCATCCCTGATAACTTTCCTCCATGAATATCGACGCACCTTCCGATGTTAGATGCATAACCATCAGGAAATTTCACGTCTTCCTTCAACCAATTCAACAATTTATATTTTTCCTCATTAGACAATCTGAATATCGGAACTGGAGCTTTACCATCTCCACTTATATGTAACTCCTTCCGTGAACAATACTCTGCGAGATCCTTCCGTGATTTAATGTTATCCTTCGTTTTTCCTGTGACATTCATTACTGTATTGATGATATTATCGAAAAAAATTTTCTCTATGTGCATGACATCAAGATTGTGACGAAGCTTCAGATTTTTCCAATACGGCAGATCCCAAAATATGCTCTTTTTGTACCAATTATGGGTAATTCCATAACCATCAATTCTCGGATGATTGTTTCCTCCGCAATCTATACTCCTAGGAATACCCAAAGCGAGAAGTCGTTCATACAATATCTCTTCGCCGGTCAAAATTGGAGGAGGAGATTTCCGCACAACAATATTCCTTCTGAAATTCCTCTTGTTGCGTCGTAATGTATCATCAGAAGGAAGAAACCGGCGATGACAATCAAACCAACTCGTCTTTCGTCCATACTTCAACTGAAAAGCATCTGTTTCCTCCATGCAATATGGACAAGCCAATCGACCATGCGTTGTCCACCCAGATAGCATACCATAAGCTGGAAAATCACTTATTGTCCACATTAGAGCACCTCGTAATATAAAATTTTGCCGTCTCGAAACATCATACGCTGGAACTCCTTTCCATAATTCATTTAATTCTTCAATCAGTGGTTGAAGAAATATATCCAAACTTCTTTTCGGATGATTAGGCCCGGGAATTAATATTGTTAAGAACAAAAACTCACGCTTCATGCACATATCTGGTGGTAAATTATACGGTGTCATAATAACTGGCCACAACGAATAATTTCTCCCAGACATCCCGAATGGATTAAAACCATCAGTGCAAAGGCCTAAATAAACATTTCGACTCTCAGCTGCAAAATCAGGATATACCTTGTTAAAATGTTTCCACGCCTCACCATCTGAGGGATGACACATTTCTCCGTCAGGACTTGAATGCTCGGCATGCCATCTCATGTCGCTTGCAGTCTTCTCCGATTGATACAATCTTTTTATCCTGTCTGTAATTGGCAAATACCACATACGACGAAACGGAACCGATTTTCCATTTCTTGTCAAATAAAATCGATCTTTTCCACAAAATCGACAATTGATCAAGTCCGAAGTTTCTTTCCAGAAAATCATACAGTTGTCTTGGCAAACATCAATCTTTTGATACGGCAATAAACCCAATGATCTCATCATCTTCTTTGTTTCATAATATGACTCGACTGCATTATTATCTTCAGGCAAATAATCTCTAACTAATTGCGATATAGAATCCATGCAGTTCTGAGAAAGATTATTTTCTGTCTTCAAATTCATTAACCGTGCAGATAAAGACAACCGTGATAAACCACTTCTACAACCATCGTACAGTGGATGCCTAACATTTTCTAACATTTCAAAAAATATTTTTGCTTCTTCATTCGGATCTTCTTCAATATTTTCATATTCGTTTCTTTCCACGAACGCATTTTGCACCATTTCTACATAAGGGCTTTCTACATTTTGAAATGTCTGAGACACTTCATTATTTACGATACCCCTACTAAAATTTTCCAAAACATCCCTCGGTCGTGGTGCAAAATTCTCTCCATGAGATAACCAAATAAAATAATTTGGAGTAAACCCTCTTAAATAGAGATGATTCCAAACGGTTTTCTCATTAACGAATTTTTCATTTTTGCATTTTATACAGGGACAAACCAACTTACCGTTTTCTCTATAAACTTGTTGATTTGTCGCCACCGTCATAAACTGTGTAAGGCCTTCTAGAAACTCCTTCGATACACTTTGAGTTTCCGGATCAATTATTCTATATATCCACTGTCTCGAAACGAAAATATTCGATCTCGACGACGATGCCATTACAATTAGAAACGATAACAAGATATAAAGAGAAATATATGAGATTTGTGTGTGAGAAACGGGTAGAAGAGAAGGGATTAAATAGAAAATTTTAAGACCGATTCGGGACGAATTGCGGACTGGAATGAATATTTCCCGGCGAACCGTCCCGAAGTCGTCTGTAATTAGGGACGGAATCAGGACTAATATACTTTCAGTAGGGAAATTGCGGACTGCTCAGTCAGCAGTCCGCAATTTCCCTACGGAAATGATTACGGTCCCTATTCCGTCCCGAATTCCGGACGATTTAGGGACTGACCGACAGTCCCAAAATTTAGGGACGGATTTGGGACTGTTTTCTTAATCCGTCTGTAGGTAGTCCCTAATCCGTCCCTAAATTTAGGGACAGATACTTTAGTCCGCAAATGCAGTCCCGAAATCCGAATTTTCTTGTAGTGTCGGTCTATTTATCATTGTTCTAATGTATAAGTTGGTCAAAATGGTTAAGATAAAACTCGATGAAAGTGATGAAACATTTTTCTACATATTTTTCTTCTTTTCTGAGACTTTTCTTTTTTATTCACTTTATTTTCTTTATTTTGTTTTTTTTTTGCGAAAATTTGGCCTTTTTGGCATTTTCCTCTCTTTGCTTTCCATTATGAAAGCATGAACTTAGGATCATATGAAAAGGATACATAGAATGTGTAACCAAGGCTAACTCTCATACATGATTATTGCTGCCACCTCCGAGCGAGATGCCTGGCTCTTGTTCGAGTGAAATGTTTTTACAGAAAACTCGAACAAAATTTAAAGGCGTAATGAAAGAGACGATTAGTAAAACTAATGAAATAAAATATCACAACACATAATCTCAATATTCATCCCATATTCAATTATTTCGACTTGGAATCTTTCGATATTGCATTCATTCATATAAGACTCTAAAATCACAATGAAAATGAAGAGTCGCGTGCACCAAATATCGAAATAGACATCATTTAGCTTACTAAATTTTATTATATATAAAAATGAAAAATAAAGAAAAAAAAAACAAAAAAAATGAAGAGTAGGAGAAATTTCATAGATGGCAATGTGAATGCTTCATTGCTCCCAAATGTCTAAGAGTGTCGTCGAAGTGTCTAAGGGTTTTTACGTACTTGTTGTGACATGAAGAATTTTGGTAAAGCCTAAAATTGTAACATGGCCAAGCAGATAAGCAATATCGTAATTGTTACCAAATGTTCGTTCACTTCTGTCGTTTTGTTGACGAAAATTAGAAGTCAAACACAAATGAGAGATTTCGAAAAATTTCAAGAAAAAAAGAGAAACATTGAGTATAGGTTTTGGTTCTTGGTTTCTCCCTCGTCTACAAAGATCTCTTTTCCGGTAGTCATGCATAATGGTTTTGAGTGCCTTTTTACTCGAGCCAAGCGACTTACTGTTGCGCACTTTTTCATATGAATCAGAGCCAACTTTTACCACTGCTTTAGGCTGCTTGACCGAACAAAAGATTGCTCGGGTCAAGCGTTACCATTGGAACATTTGCAGCACTCAATTTCGAAGTGTTCGATCGAGCATTTTGGTCCTTAGGCCGAGTGTTTTAACTTTCTCTCCTTCGGATGCTCGTTTTCTTGGTAAATGTCACCACATTTCTGCATAATGTGATCCTTAGCCCCTGTTACCTAAAAGTCACAAAATGGTCCAAAAAGACGTAAAAAAGGAACAAAAAGAACTAGAAATGAAATAGAAACATACGACAAAAATAGAGCAAAATTGATGTGATCAAAATCTCTCTGACTTGGATTTTAATCATCCACGAGCAAAATTCTATAAAGGGTTGACAAGTTAAATCGAGATCAACAAGAATTTCAAGAACATTTATACTATGTTGGTTGTGAAGAAAATCAAACTAGTTTCCTATAGAGTTCTCTTATTTATAGAAGTGGTTAAAACGTGGGATTTATACTAACACTATAAATCTTTAAAGAACCAACTAAAAATTCTACTAAGCATATTTCTCAAGTCTATTTATCATTGTCCTAAGGTGTAAGTTGGTCCAAATGGTTAAGGTAAAGCTCAGTGAAAGTGATGAAATGGTTTTCTATATATTTTTCTTCTCTTCTGAGACTTTTCCTTTTCATTCACTTTATTTATTTATTTTTTTTTGTTTGCGAGAGTTTGGCCTTTTTGGCATTTTCGTCTCTTTGGTTTTCATTATGAAAGTATGGAATTAGGATCATATGAAAAGGGTATATAAAATGGGTAAATAGAGCTAACTATCACACGTGATGATTGTCGCCACCCCCGGGCGAGACGCCTAGCTCTTGTTCGAGTGTAATATTTTTACAGAAAACTCGAACAAAATTTAAAGGGCGCAATGAAAGAGACGACATGATTATGCTAGGCGTTTTTTCTAGTTTTCCGTCCCATAATCTCAATATCGCTAAAAGTAGTGATGTGTTTGTGCACATGGGCGTTTTTCCAGTTTTCTGTCCCATATTCCATTATTTCGTCTTGTAGTCTTTCGATATTGCATTCATTCATATAAGACTCTAAAATCACAATGAAAATGAAGAGTCTCGAGTACCAAACATCGAAATAGACATCATTTATCTTACTAAAGTTTATTATATATAAAAATGAAAAACAAAGAGAAAAAAATGAAGAGTTGGAGAAATGTCATAGATGGGAATGTGAATGCTTCATTGGTCCCAAATGTGTTAGAGTGTCGTCGAAGTGTCTAGGGGTTTTTACGCACTTGCCGTGATGTGAAGAGTTTTGGTAAGGCCTAAAATCGTAACATGGCCAAGCAGATAAGCAATATCGTAATTGTTACCAAATGTTCGTTCAGTTGTGTCGTTTTGTTGACGAAATTGGAAGTCAAACATACATGAGAGATTTAGAAAAATTTCAAGAAAAAGAGAGAAACATGAAGTATAAGTTTTGGTTCTTAGTTTCTCCCTCGCCGACAAAGATCTCTTTTCGGATAGTCACACATAATGGTTTTGAGCACCTTTTTGCTCAGGAGTTTTTTTTTATAAGAGAAATTGTTTACCTTTACTACCACTTGACCAAGCATTTTATAGCTCATGATCACTCGACACGAGCATTTTCTCTATTTCCTTTTCATTCATTTTAAAAGGGTAAATCCCGTTTAAATGTAAAAAGACTCTTCAGTGTCATATATATGTATATATATAATAACTGGGGCCTATTGATTGCATCAATTCACTCTCATCAAAGCAAAGAAAATAACCTAAATTCACTCATGTATAATGTCTTCCAGCTATTAAAATATTTGGTCACTTCAAAAGCAGATGTATAAGAGGTTTGATGTAGAGAAGAATAAGGTTTATCTTGATTTTGAAAGTGGGAAGAGAGTTTTATGAATTTTTGTACAACGCAAATTGTATACTCAAGGATCGGTAAATTATATTGTTCATTGTAGGTGAATAAATAAAGAAATGTTTTGTATAGATGTTGTGTTAAAACATCTATAAAAAAAAGGTTTTGTGGGGAACGACAACAATTTTAAGGGTGGTTCTTGCTGAAATTATGTTGTGTTAAAAATCTATAAAAAAAAGGTTTTGTGGGGAACGACAACAATTTTAAGGGTGGTTCTTGCTGAAATTGTAGTGATGATGGCTCGATCTTCTTCCCCATACTACGAGGGAGAGGGAAAATGAAAAAACTACCATTAAAGCAGTCCATGCGAGACTTACGATATCCTTGTGAATTCTGATGAATACTGGATGACCATGTTTATTAAATGAAGGGTACACCAAATATTATGTTGGATTTGGAGTCTGATCCTCGCTAACAAAAATGATACGGTGGTGAAAACCCATTTGCACTTTCCTTGCAATCATGTTTTCACCGTGACCCAAAGCACCTCATCTTCCAAATCTACGGGAATTCTAATAAAAACCCTAAATTAGACCAAAGCCAAGCCGTAAACCAAGAGACACTATAATCAAACAACCAGACTTATGGACCAAGCCACAAGATCTAAGGACAGAATGACGAGACTTGAGGACTAAATAATGGGATCCATGGACCAATCCATGGGTTTAAAGGATCAAGTCACGAAAGTGGGACACATGAAACGGTTGGATGATGTGGGTAATGAAGTAGATAAGGCTAGTCATGGGCAGAAAGTGGTTGCAAAAGACTAGAAGATGAGGCTGGTGAGGCTGGTGATCTGCAGGATGAGGTTGGAAACGATTAAACGATGAGCCCAGTGAGGTAGGGCAATACAAGTGGTTGCTCGATGAAGTTATTCAATTCACAATAGTTTTTGCCTTTCATAGACACGCCATTATTCACTTTTTATATTAATTTCCCATGTTATACGTGTAAAAGGTTTAAACATGAGTAAAATACATTGGTCAACTATTAACTTTCATAATGGGGCGTTTCACCAGATCTCGCAAGTACAAGGGGTCATTCTCTTCTCAATCTTCACCATGTAAAATAATTTTTGTTGATTTAAACATTATTGTAAGATAAAAGTATATTAACTAATCAATTTATTCACAAATTTTTTAACCCATGAAATATAATCTCTTTCTTTTAGTTATTAAAATTCACCATAACGAGTAAAACCTTCCACACATTCAAAAATTATTAAAACCATCTACGCAAAGATCTAAATAAAAAGAACTTATCCTTTCAATGGCTTAAATAAAAAAAATCGTGAGTTAAAAGCTCACGAATGAATAAATTGTATAAACAATAGAGATTTTAACAATACATAAAACACATACAAATGGTTGTAGTTCGTTTTTCATGGTGTACGAAAATTTCTTCAAAACGTAAAGATATGACATAAACTGAAAAGCTGGAAATAGACAAGAGTCATAGGAAAAGGTAAATTAGTAGAAAACAATCGAAACTTAGCAGAATTATGTAGCTTTGAAAACAAAAATGCCAACAGTCGATTAAGACGAACAATACGAACACGAGAATGCATCAAAAACACTACTTTCACACTAAATTTAATTTTGATATTATCTATTTTGTAATTCAAATGTTTGATTTTTAATTCAAATTAATATATTGAATATTAAATTATTAAATATTATTATAATGATGTTTTTACATTTGTTAATATTATTTTATTTTAAAAAACAAATTATAAAAATTGAATTCATCTATAATTTGGTCAACTATCACTTATTTCTGATTGTAGATTAGCTAGAGTTTCGAAAGGGTTTAGGGATTGATTATTCATTTGAAATTCAAGATGATATTTGATAGATTTTTTGTGGGAAATTCTTGATGAATCACACACATATTGACATATTCGAGCGTCCAAATCAGACTTTCTCTTAGTATTTATAGTAGTTTCATTGGTAATTATTGATGTATTATTAAAATTTCAATGGTGTATCAATAGTGATCGTTGATATTTTTTTACCATTTTCACCAACATTTTACGCGACCACAATGATATTGTTTTCAACATTGGAATGTGTTTTTAATAGAAATATTGTTGAAATATTGAAACGGATATCAACAGATTACCACATTGATACATAGTAACGAACATATCAACAACCTTTAGTTGATTTGATGGAAATAGTTTATCAATAATTTCACTACAATTATGAATGGTCATCCATTAATAAGATCAACAGATATCTATTGATTATTTTAAATGTTGAAATGCTTGTCGGAAAACTTTACTATTGTGTTTTCATCCATTGGAATGGGCAACAAGTGACCATATAAAGTTTTGTTATTTATACTGCAAAGTTAGTTTTTTTAATTATCACCTATTTAAATCCAAACATATTCTCAAATTTTTTCAAACAATTATTCAAATAGAAATATATGGGTAAAAAATAGATATAAAAAAAGTTCTAGTAATAGAAGACATTACACGAGAATTCATTCTACGATTGAAATAATTCATGAGTTTTTCGTCGATGCAATCTTTATATCAAGAATGCGACACAATGTTATAAAGTACCATAGTGAAGATATATCCACAAACATCTTTATAAGGTTAATTTTGTAAAAAATTATCATATCCGATTCTTACACGATGAAGATGGTGGTGTAAGTGGTGTGATGGTGTACAAATCACAACTACATTAAACAAATGAGGAAGAGGTAGTTGCAAAAGCAGCAATGGAAAATTCATATATCGAAATGGTGACAGATGTTTTCTAAGATTTGTATATCAAACAATAGGAGAGATGCCAAAAATTGATGTGAGGCGATTATACAACCTATTCGAGAAGCAAAAACCTATATATGAAGGTTGTCGTGAATGCTAGTCACTTTTAACCTTATCCTTAAGATTGATGAGTATAATAATTGATTATAATGTGGCGGAAAATTGCATGGATTCGTTTTTTCAAACTATTTGTGAGTACTTACTGCCAAATATTCAAGCTTCATAAGCATATTACTAGAAAGAATGTTTTAACAAAGCTATGATACCACATGAAAAGATTGATATTTGTGCAAAAAAATTGCATGTTGTTTTGGGGTGAAGGCAAAGAAATTTTGGAATTTAAATTTAGTTGGCTTAACGAATTTCTTCCGATGAAACCATATTCATCAAAGGTATAATATGTAAGTATGAAATGAAAATTTATATTAAAGAAAATTATATTGAGGATAGTTAGTTACTTTCATGTTATGATATGTTATGTGGATTGAGAACATCTGGAGACTCACATATCTATATTGCATGGAAGATATAGATGTGTTTCGTCTTGTACATTGGAAGATACTATGTCTATTTGATTGTTATGGCAGATTTCTTCCTCACCTATTAAAATAATACAAAAAACAACTTCAAAACGATATGGTAAGAAAAGAAGAGCTTCGCTTTCCAAAAAAAGTATTTAGATTTTATATGAAGGTCTAAATACGAAGTGCGATTTATAAGAATCGGCTGAATGTGTCGGAGATCATGACCACTAAAAACTACAAGACCAAGATAATGAAAACATCGGACTAGAAGCGGAACAAAAGGAGGGTCACATGAACGAGAAGATAATACAAGAAGTCGAGTGGACGGAATCTTCTCACGACCTACTCACACGTGCACGAGCAAGTAGTTTATGTAACAAGGAAGCAGAGATAGTGATGGATGCATGGAAGAATCTTAATCAAAAGGAGGATTCGGGGCCAACTCAAAGAAAAAGTCACGTTGGTCTTCTACATTGAACCGGACCTCAATCCACCCACCTAGAACCGATAAGCTCGAGATGATACGAATAAGAAAAGGCAGAACATAAAAGATCTTTCCTTATCCTCTCCAACGGTCAGAAAATCGTCCCCAATAACTAGAAAATCTTCCATCCCTATCTTATCCCACCAGATCGTTTGTTTCCCATTCCGAAGATTCCAAACGGCAATAAAATCTTTCCAGCAGCTAGTAGATCAATCTGTTATCCAATATTTACTTACTTTCTTTATTTTAAAATGGAGCTTATTCATTTGTAACGTCACCATTGAAAATTGAAGAAATAAAAAACTTTTTCATATTCTTGACCGGTGTCAAGAATAGGTGACTTCAACTTGAAAAAATTTAAGCCATTATTCGACTATATTAATAGGCTTCCGCACCTCTTGTGGTGTCCATCTCTCCACTCTAAACACCTCAACTTTCATCATCAACCTCCATCATTCACCATTGTCAGACAAATCTTTAAGAGAGCCATTAGGCCAGTCTAGAGATCCTCCACCATCATCCACTTCCATCCACCATCAATGTACGAATTTGTTGAAGAGTGCATTAGAAATATCATGAAATCCTCTTTGACACGATTAATCATACTCGAGAGATCGAGGTTAACAAATTCTCCATAGGTTTTCCAAGATACCACCCCGAGGCATGTATCACAAGGTAAGTGGCATTACTAGTACAAATATTTTTTTAAACTTCCTTTATTGAAATCACTCACATTGCCGCACATTAAATGTTATGAAAGAAACTATTTCGATAATTTTATTAACAAAATTTTGAATTTAGAAGACGAAGGATAACATATAGTCATATAATTATTTGAAGAAAAAACTCTAAAATAAACTACCCCAAACCGATATATGAATCTAAAATGTTATGGCCAAAAGCGAATACGATAAGAAATATCAGTTTGGCAAAAAGGTATTCGGGGATGGTTCTTATCGCCATGTCTCAGAAGTCAAATTATTCCCGAATAAAAAAGAATTGGTAAAAGTTTAAAGTAAATTAAATTAAATTTAACTATATTAAATTAGTTAAAAATTATCTAATTTTAAATAGAAATATTTGAGGAAGGGGTCATAATTGACGCTGTCAGAACTTGTCATTGAAACACATGTGAACAAGAAATATGTTCTAATCAAGCAAAAAACCAATGAACATTTATTTTTCCGATCCTTGGGAAAAAACTGACAACAAAAAATGTATTACCGAAAAGATCCATGAGAATACAAGCAGCCAATTCATCTGTAGAAGAAGGGAATCCACTTAAAATGCGTACTTCCAAGAACACAACATCAAGCATCTCAAGAAACTACTATAGCGCGAAAAAGGTCAACCTACCCTATTGATAACACGTAATCCGTTGTAGTTTTTATATCATTCTTAGGTCTAGTTTTATGTAGATTTATTAGATTTCATTCATTTATCGAGATTATTCGAGGATTTCATCTACATTTCGTGTTTTGTGTAGGAAACGAAGACATGACGAGAAACACGAGAAATATTGGAAATTTAACCCCGAAATAACAAGGTTCAACTTGTGCAAGGCCGTGGACTGAAGTGAACATACTAACACCGAGCGAAAGGAGCGGAAACAACATCTTAGGTCATGCACGCTCGGGCATTAGAAGTGTGCCCGCTCGGGTAATTGATGCCAAGACAACCCCGTAGCTTTGCACGACTCGGGTGTTCAAGGAACATGGTCGGGCATGTGTGCCCGATCGGGTGGAATTGGAGTGCCCGCTCGGGTTAATTGTCATCAAGATGTGCCGTAGCTTTGCACGACTCGGGCTGAAGAGGAACACACTCGGGCATAGGTGCCCGCTCGGGCTAAAGTGGGTGTACACGGTCGGGCACAAGGCCTGCACGAGCGGGTAGAAGCTGTGCCCGCTCGGGCCCTTGATTTTCTCAACTAATTCCCAAGATTTAGAACAACCAAATCATGAAAAATCAGATCTATAAAAAGGGGATTCGAATCAGATTGAAAGGGGGGGGGACTCAAGGACGATTGATAGACATAGTGAACACACTTGGAAGGATCGAGAAGGATGGAACGAAGGATCCGGAGCATGGAGGATCTATTGAAGACATCGGTTGATGAATAGGGAGCACTCTCTTTCTCTATCTATGTTGAATTTAGTTTTCTCTTGTGTTTCGTTTCCTGAGTTCATGTCCAAGTAGATCTATTGCCATAGGTTAGAGAGTATTGCCAACATGTAATGAAGTCTTGTGCTTAATGAATGGTGGATCTTAATGCTTTCATGCTTGTACGCCACTTGATATGAATGAATTCGGTATTTTATTATGTTTTCAGATTTCATGGTTGATCTCAATGTTTTCATTACTTGTACGCCACTCGAATGAATGATGTTAGAAGTTTAATAAACCAACGCTAGGGCATTAGACTTTGGAACTTAGCCATGATTTAGGGTTTAATCGGTTTAGAATCTACGCCAGGTCAATCGATTGAATCTAGGGATTAGGATAGCGGTCGTAATGCGTCTATCCATGTAAGATGCGCAATGGATACATTGGTATATGCATGCTAGATAGTGGACAAGTCTATGCCAGTCAGTTCCTATAGGAGAGCTTGAATTCCCTGAACTCGTGATAGTATCTAAGACCAATTATCTTGTTAGAATTTCGTTACATTGTCGTGCAACTCTCGATACCTATGGTGATTAGTCTTTGAGTCATCCCTATCATTAGTTTAGTTAGTTTGCATTTGCATTTGCATTCCATCACTATTTTGATTTCACACGTCTTATTCATTAGTCTAATAGCTTTAGAGTTGCATCAATTCCTTGTGTTCGACCCTAGTTGCTACACGATCTGTATCCTTGCGGAAGCGTTAGTCTAGGTAATTTATTACTTGAGTCTACGCATATCACCTATCCCCTCACACAACGCTTGAAAGACCAACACGATGATGGACTTCAACGTTGTCACAGCGCTCGCGAGGTCCATTGATCCTAATGCGCTAGTTCCAACAATCACAAGATTCCACCTGATCTCAACACAATTTGCTTCTCTTGTCCTAATCCCATGACATTGAACACTATCATCTTTGATCCGATATTCCTCAAACGATAAATTCACCTAACAAATCGCTCATGATTCTCACCAAGGTTCTCTATGCTCCTCTCTTAAAAGACATAAGGTGCATCACCCATGTTCCTCCCTCGAAAAACATATCTAAAAACTGCCTAAACGTAACAAAAAAAAGCTTTTGCCAAAGAAATTCTTGGCCAGACAATCCCATGCACGACTGAACACTTTGACGATGAGCCAAAAGGTCACTAAAAAAACTATCAAGCCGGACAACCATGAACATGTAGTCTTCTGATCTTCGTTGCCTAATCTCCAATCTCGACATTTTCATCATCTTCCTCATCATACACACGACTTAGCGATTTTATGTTCGGCCGAGCTCCACACAAAATATAGTGCAATTATCTGCAATGCTCCATTTTGCTAGATCTTTGTTTTATATATTACTAGATCTTGAATAGAAATTTATTTCTCACCAATACTTAGCATACAAACTCCACTACTCATCCCAAGAAATTTCATACTTTCACGTATACAACAATGTGTATGTTCCAAATCTCGTTTTATAATTTTTTTAGGCGATTTGTCCCACAACTTATGAACAATATGCCCAACTATAATTTCCAAGTTAGTATAAAATATCATTTTTTCGATTATATATTTAGGTTTATATTGAAGATTTAGGTAACTTTAGGTCGATTTAGGTAGTTAAAGGTGATGAGGCGATTAACACAGACTAAGGGCGTTTTAGATAGGTTCAAGGTGATTTAGGTTAGTTTCAGTATGGTTGAGACCAAATTGACATGTTTTTTTTAACTGTTTAAGTTTTTTTAGGTTGGTTAGATTTGAGTTGGTTTATGGTGGGAAGAGAGTTGGAAATTGGGTTGGTTTAGAGTTTTTTTACTATAACTATTTTTTTGTCTTGTAAGATGTCTCAGTCATCATATTGATATTGTTCAACAAGTCCATTCTCTTTGCAGACTTCGAGTCTTGGAAGGACTCCAGAGATATTAAATGTGGGCTCACAGCCACGAGGGTCACATTTGTTTTATCTCTCCCACCTCTCCCACCAACATCGTCGTAGTGATAGCAAATGACATCTTCTTTGAAGCATCGACAGGCTACCATAGATTAATTGATTTCATATCCTGATAATTCTAAGTGTTGACATCTTATTGCACCATCTTGAGTCTATGCCTACACGTTGATTACATCCGAAGAAATTTCAAAACCCAGATCGTAAACAAACATATTGATAAATGGTTTTTTGGAATTTATATCATTTTATATTATATCCTCTAAGTTATGTAACTCATTTGCGTTTTGTTTTTGTAGGGTTGATATTGATACATCAGTTAAGTCCTGCATTACTTTCATCAAGACGAACTAGTTCAGCTAGTACACAGACTAGATTTCTACTAACAGGTCGTTAGAGATTATCTGTGGACTTTTATCATAGTAAATAATACTTTTAATTAATTAATTGAAATTTATAATTGATTTTTGGTTTATACTTTTTGAATTTATTCATTTAATTGAGAATAGTATTGAAATCCAAAAATGCTCACTGATCATTTAAAAAAAATGGTGTTAAAAGGAAAAATGGCTCATTTCACTCGAGAGCCCTATGGTTTTCATATGATCAGAGATTTGGGATGTGCTTGTCGAGCATTGGTCAAATCCAGACTTTCTCTAGTAGAGAGAGAAAGCAAAGAGAAAAATAAAAACACCTATTGCACTAGATTTGGCGTCTTTGACGCATACTCTTGTGAAGCCAGTCCCAAACGTTTTCTATAACTTTGCAAGTATAATAGCAATAACTAAAATTTAATTACTTTTCATTCTAATAATGTTTATTTATGTAGCCACAGATATCGAGAAAAAGATACATAAATTTTGATTTATAAAGTGTGGATTTGATTTTATATATACCTCTAACTATGTTTTTCAACATCGGAAAGAGTTAACGCAATCCTAAGATGGACTGTGGACTCAAGCCATCTGATAATTTTCATTTCCACTCTTTTATGTCTTGTGTCTTCTTATTGCGCTTCAAATGATTTTTTACTCTCTATAGTTCCTTTATACTCCTTTTATGCATTATTTCATAATTTTTGTAGAGAATAGAGACTAAGAGCGTATTCTAGAAAAACAAGTAAGATTTATAACTAAACAAGTGATGTGGGAAATATCAAGCTATACAAATGCCTAATATCCACTTACAGCAAGAGTATGGATCGATGTAATACAAGGGTCTAACTCTGGGGACTAATGCAACCTAAACTAAGAATACGACTAAACTAAGACGGGTTGAATGGATGATGGTGTGATATGAATTTCTAAAGCACTAAAGTAAATCATGACAGAGATGAGGTGACGTGAAAAACTTGGAAATTAAGAACACTATGGGTTTCGGGTTACCGGGACTTACAAGGATGCAACAATCTAAGGATCATGGACATATCAAACTATCTTGATAATGTGGATTTAATGCTCTGAAATAAGGGATGATTCTGCCGAACCTAAACCTTCTAACTATAATTACGTGCAATCCTACCTTCCAGCAGCAATTAACTTGTGATTACGGTCGCGTTAAGCGTGCAATCCTAATTCCTAAGTCGATTAACCGACCGGTCAGATTCTCATTAATCAAACTTAATCTACAATCAACTGTTCCGGATTCATAATTTAACCTTCCAGCTAAACACAAATTCCTAGATTACTGAGCAGGCAACACTAGTATAAAACGTTTACGATGTTGATTGCAAAACTGAATTTTAAGAAAACTTCGATAAGTCTAAGCATTAACGAATAAATTCAAGCATCCATTACAAATCCGACAATCCTAACCCATAGCTAGAGGCTTAGTCACTCATGGAATCTACTGTAAAACAAGAGAAATAAACCTTAGACATGATAAAGAGTAAGAAATACGATTCCTCGATCTTTCCTATCTTGATACCGAAGTCCGAACTGTTGTCTCTCTTCTTCTCCAGTTTCTCCCGAGTTTCTCCTTGTGTTTTTCAGTCCCTCTCCTGGCCTGTTCATCATCCTTCTTGCCCTAGATCGCCCCATCTCTTTCTAATTCATGTTTGAATTCAAAACCAAAGTTGTTGAGAAAAAGGGGGCCCGCGCGAGCCCAAGCTCTACCCGCACGGGGTGAGGGATCTCCAGCCCGAGCGGGCTCTTCACCAGCCCGAACTGGGCTCTTCTTGCTGGTCATGTGCAGCCCGCGCGGGCACTTCAGCCACCCCGCGCGGGCAAGGTTTCTTCAGCCAAATCCGGGCGTGTTCCAAGCCTCCCCGAGTCATGCAAACTTTTCTGGAACTTCTGCGGAACTTCAGCCCGAGCGGGGCCTCTTCTAAGCCCGAGCGGGCTGTGTTTACTTGCTGTTTCCGCTCCTTTTGCTCGATGCTCGGGTGTTCTATTTGGTTCTGTGGCCGTGTACATATTGTATCTTATCACTTAATCACGTTTTCGGGGTGGATTTCCCGTAATCACTCGTGTTTGCTTCATGTCTTCGTTTCCTACACAAAACACGAAATGGTAGATGAAATCCTCGAATAAGCTCAATAACTCGGTAAAGTCCAAGAAATCTAATCAAAACTAAACCTAGGTATCATGAAAATACTATGATGGATTGCATGTTATCAAACTCCCTCAGACTTACTCTTTGCTCGTCCTCGAGAAAATCTATCATCGAGTACAAGAAGAGTTAAACAACAATGGACACTAGCACAAATACTTCGAAGGATTAGCCATCATGCAAAACAATGCGTCACATGAACGTAAGCCTAAGCGTGCCTAGTTGAGACTTCTATCAACCGAAAGTCACAAGCCATGCAATCCTACCAATAACCTAAGTCTATTTCACACCCCTAGACAACGTCCAAGTGATCTCCATACCAATTCCCCTAAACTTGAGATATCATTCGACTCTTATTCTCGTTCTTACTCTCTTTTATTTTTTTATATAGATCAGCGCTTGGTTTCTAGGATGTCGAATTCGAAGAGGGATGGCTTTCTACTAAGACTCAGGCTGCCAATGGCACATTCATAAGGTCTTGTAACCTTAGCGGAGTGAAGAGGTGTGTCATTGAAGAACAATTTTTTTACACCAAAGATTACTCATCAACTCTAACCCTTAGGACGTAGAATAGCGCCTCAACCCACCACTTAGACCCGAACCATCGATCTCGATGTACTCATGTCAATGTAAACCTGAAATAGTTAGAAATGTATCCAAGGTGACAACGGAGTATAAGCATGTGGAATCTAATTATCCATGAACGGTAAAATATATCAAACAAAGTAAGGGATAAACGATATAGACGGAAATATGGATACTTGGTACTAAAACCTATGAGGTGAATGCAACTATAGATCATGGTTTAAAGAACAACTACTCGACTAATCGGTATCCAAAAGACTTCTTAGCAAACCTAGACTATTGTTCACCATTCGACAAAGTCGCACAATAATGACTAAAGCTCGAAAATTCATACTAGGTGTCCATCCGTTTATTCCTAAATAAAACAAAAAAAATCAACATCTAATCCTAATCATCTAATCCTAACCACATGCATGTTACTCGACGAGTACTCCCCCAGACTTGAACGAAACACCGTCTTGGTGTTCAAGACCTAAGAGAAAATCTCGCACAACAAACTACGGGAAAATAAGGATAGAACGTGTGCACCTTGTGTCTCTTGCTGTCCCGAATTGGTGATGTGGATGGACCTTGTATGCGTCTCCTCCTTAAGGGATGATATCGACATCGAAAAACCTGTGAAAAAGAATCACACAATCCAAAAGAAGGAATACTAACCTGCCGAGTACATCAATGTGAAAAGAATAAGAATAGGTCCATCAAATGAAAATCAAATGCGAAAGTCGGGTTGCCTCCCGATAAGCGCTTGTTTTAGGTCTCGAGCCTGACCAAGCTCTACTCATCATAGCGAGGTAGGCGTCCTCGTTGTTGTCTTGCGCGAGATCGCGTGTGCAGTCTCCTTCCCGTTGGGGTTCCGAATCCTATGGCGTATACTGATGTTGTCTCAATCCTCCAATCCGGTTTAAAATGCTGCTCGGATGGAGGAGAATCTGAAGTCTTGTTGATAAAGAATGCCCCATTAAGCATAAAACTAAGATTCGTCGGACTTCTTGGAAATTCAGTCCGTGTGGTTGTGTTCCCCATAAGGCCGATTGTGATGTTCTCAAAGGAGGGAACTCTATTGTGCTTAGTGTACAGCTCGGTGGGGCTTTTATCAGCTTCGTCATTCATCTCTTTCAGCTTCACCTTAGGTGCCTTGTCAATACTCCAATTGTGCGCTGGGCATTTGGTGTAGCTCCTTGACATTTCGGGAGTGTTTATGCATAGATCCTCGTCGCATGTATCTTGGGTCGGACTAGATTCTGCTCGGGTGGTGTGGAAATCTCGGTCCTGGGGTTTCTTCTTCTTTCCTTTGTTTAGCAACTCGTTTGGGTCCTTACATAATACTTCTCTAGCTACTGTGATGGAAGCTTCACCGTTTTCAAATGTCGAAGGAATGCGCTGATCCACCATTTTCTTGCGCTGATTTTATGGAAATGGCAAAGGAGGTGGCCTCGAGGCTGGTTCTACGTACTTCTCCTCGTCCTCCTCGGCTTTCTCCTTAAGCTCGACAAGGGCCTCTTCCGCTGCTTCTTGCACTAATTGCTCAAACTGCATCTCCAAATGTCTAAAATGATATTCAATGCCCTCCATCTTCTTCTTAAGTTTTTCTATCACTGCGTTCACTTCCATAATTAAATTGCTTTGATTTTGCTGCTCTTGGATGAAGCGGGCTAACATGGAAGTAATATCGGAGGTTGCATCGGGTTGAGTCAATGGTAGCGCATGTGGCTGATAACTTTGATTATAGGACTGCATCCACGGCTGAAAATTTCACGATAGATAATGCGCATCCAACGCACCGTTGGGGTTCCTATACGAAAAGTTTGGGTGATCTCCCCATCTAGTGTCGTATATGTCTCCTACAAGCTGATTATTACCCATGTAATTGAATTCCTCGTAACCCCAAACTCCTTGGTTCCATGATTACTCCGGATAATGCGGGAGATGTGATTCGGTAGGATATGGTAGAAATCTTCTAAGCACTGCATTGCTTAGCATTTGAATTAAAGCTCGATAAGGAAACAAAATCAAAATGCAGAAAAAAGAACAAAGACTATGGAAATCTCAATCTAGTGAATTCCTAATCTAGGTCGTAATTAGTCCCCGACAACGGCGCCAAAAATTTGATGTGGGAAATATCAAGCTATACAAATGCCTAATATCCACTTACCGCAAGAGTACGGATCGGTGTAATACAAGGGTCGAATTTTGGGGACTAATGCAACCTAAGCTAAGAATACGACTAAACCAAGACGGGTTGAATGGATGATGGTGTGATATGAATTTCTAAAGCGCTAAAGTAAATTGTGACAGCGATGAGGTGACGTGAAAAACTTGGAAATTAAGAACACTATGGTTTCGGGTTACCGGGACTTGCAAGGATGCAACAATCTAAGGATCATGGACATTATCGAACTATGTTGATAACGTGGATTTCATGCTCTGAAATAAGGGATGATTTTGCCAAACCTAAACCTCCTAACCATAATTACGTGCAATCCTACCTTCCAACAGCGATTAACTCGTGATTACGGTAGCGTTAAGCGTGCAATCCTAATTCCTAAGTCGATTAACCGACCGGTCACATTCTCATTAATCAAACTTAATCTACAATCAACTGTTCCGGATTCATAATTTAACCTTCCAGCTACACACAAATTCCTAGATTACTGATCGGGCAGCACTAGTATAAAACGTTTACGATGTTGATTGCAAAACCGAATTTCAAGAAAACTTTGATAAGTCTAAGCATTAACAAATAACTCAAGCATCCATTACAAATCTGGCAATCCTAACCCATAGCTAGAGGCTTAGTCACTCATGGAATCTACTGTAAAACAAGAGAAATAAACCCTAGACATGATAAAGAGTAAGAAATACGATTCCTCGATCTTTCCTATCTTGATACCGAAGTCCGGACTGTTGTCTCTCTTCTTCTCCAGTTTCTCCCGAGTTTCTCCTTGTGTTTTTTAGTCCCTCTCTTGGCCTGTACGTCGTCCTTCTTGTCCTAGATCGCCCTCTCTCTTTCTAATTCAAGTTTGAATTCAAAACCGAAGTTGTTGAGAAAAAGGGGGGCCCGTGCAGGCACAAGGTCTACCCGCGCGGGGTGAGGGATCTCCAGCCCGAGCGGGCTCTTCACCAGCCCGACCTGGGCTCTTCTTGCTGGTCGTGTGCAGCCCGCATGGGCAAGGGTTCTTCAGCCAAATCCTGGCGTGTTCCAAGCCTCTCCGAGTCGTGCAAACTTTTCTGGAACTTCTGCAGAACTTCAAATCCAGCGGGGCCTCTTCCAAGCCCGAGCGGGCTGTGTTTACTTGCTTTTTCCGCTCCTTTTGCTCGATGCTCGGGTGTTCCATTTGGTTCCTTGGCCATGCACTTATTGTATCTTATCACTTAATCACGTTTTCAGGGTGGATTTGCCGTAATCACTCGTGTTTGCTTCATGTATTTGTTTCCTACACAAAACACGAAATGGTAGATGAAATCCTCGAATAAACTCAATAACTCGGTAAACTCCAACAAATCTAATCAAAACTAAACCTAGAAATCATGAAAATACTATGATGGATTACATGTTATCAACAAGCATCATGGTGTGAAACATAAAAAATCGCTCAATCGAGCGTGTGAACAGAAAATGCATAAAAGTTTTAGAGATATCTCTCAGATAGAGCGGTAAAATACTTAAACAAATAAAGAAAGTCATGTTTTCCTCTAAGAAATCACTCGACCTGAGCACCTGTCAACTCGGTCGAGCGATCGGACAAAACTTGTCAAAGTTTTGGCCCAAGCAATAAGAAAAATGTGTTGAATTAGTCATCGCTCGACCTAAACCAATGCCAGTTCGGTTGAGCGATATACCATATTCAACTATAATTCAAAATTTAAATTATTTGTGAGTGGCTCATGATTTCATATATAAAAGGTTGACTTATGGGCTTTACAGACAATCATAAAATGCGAGAAAAAGGACTTTTAAGAGTGCTTAAGAGTTGGAAAAGCTGTTTGACAATATTTCGGGTTCAAGCTAATGATGGAAATGACGTCTACCGATGGAGATATTGATTAAGCCATCCTAACCTTTTTTAAAACTTTGGCCTTTTATTGTAGCTCTTTCCCAAAATGTAGATCCAAAGTTGTATTCATGCTTTAGGCTAGAATATTGTGTATTCATTATGCTTAACATATGATTCTTTGTTCTTTGTTACTTATGATTTAATACATGATTTTTTCTTTAATACTTGAATGGCCATTTGAATTGATGATCACGTGGATAAATTTTGATAGAATATCGAATTAATTTAGATCATGTGCATTAAAAAATAATGATTATATCAAGAGGTAGATTAATTGGTTTAGAAATGATGATATCAATCTTACCACATTTAACAATCTCATCGTTTGATAGAGATATTGATGATTAAATGATTGATTAATGATCTATACTTCGAGAAAAAGTATATAGATAGAAGCGATTGAAAACTCGATAAAAATAAAGTAGCATATTTTCTATAATCTTTAGAAATAAATTCATATGAATGGTATTAAAAGGAAACATTGTCTCGAATGTAAGTAATTGTACACTTAACTTTCCGTATTATGTATAGACACAATACATACTTTTATGTTCATGACCATAATCCTTGTGTTCGACCCTGATACTACGTGATATATATTCTTTCGGTAATATTTAGTCTTAGGTGAACATTATTATCATTGTTTTCCTTGTGATAATTGTTTCGAACCAATAATATTGGAATAACATCACTTTTAAACCGACGTCACTTGCACAAAGAGAAATGTAGTTATACCCACTCTATCAAACTATAATGATTAATTATTAAAAAATGTTATAAGATGTGAGTGTGGATAGTTTAATTGAATGATTTCTTTTAAGATCACGTAAACTCAGGCTCGTCAATTGATTTGCAATATCTTTTTTCATTTTACACACACCATAATTCATTGTTGTCTACGACTTTCAATGGTTGTAAATATGAAAGTTATAGCCACAAATAAAATATATTTGTCAACTTGTAACTTTCACAATAAATCGTTTCACAAGATCTCGCAACCACAAAAGGTGATTCTCATTTTCAATCTACAAAATAAAAATATTATTAATAAAAGATATAAATTACTTACATTAAATCATATAGTTTAATAAAAGATATAAATTACTTACATTTGTCTATCCATGTATAATAATTTAGTATGGATATACATTTAATGGATTAAAATAATAAAAAAATAAATTATAAGAATTAAACATACATGTCATTGCTTCATGTATACTTTTTTTCATTAATTTAGAAAAACTTACGCGAAGTAATCTTTATATGAAGACATGGAAATCATCACTTTTCATTCTCGATAACTTCTTCTCTTGGATGTCAACACACCTTCTGATGTTGAACACATAACCATTAGAAAATTTTACATAGTTCTTCAACCATTGCAACAATTCATTTTTCTCTCATTCGTGAATCCAAATATCAGAATTGGGTTTTATAACGTCATCAGTTATGTGTAATTCCTTGCTAAAATTATACTTTCAAATCAAAGTTAGATTTAATATTATCTTTCGTTTTCTTTTTGACATTCCACACAATGTTGATGATGTCATAAAAAAATCTTCTCTATTTGCATGACATTAAGATTATTGTAGAAGCTTCTACTTTTCCAAGATGAATCCCAAAAAATATTTTTCTTGTACCAATTATTAGTAACTTCATACCTAGTGATTTTTAGATGATTGTTCCCTCCGCAATCAATACTCGACTCAACAAAAAAACGTTAGAAAAGAGGCCCTGTGCCATAAAATTAAAATAGGCCCTTTTGTATTTTTTAACATACAATGATTCTAAATATTAATTATTTTTTTTAAAATAATAGGTCCTAAACTTATTGAGGCCCTGTTCGAATGCTCTTGTCGAACATGGCCTGAGCCACCTCTTAGGAACACCTAAAGCAAGAAGTCGCTCATATAAAATATTTTCACAAATCAAAACTGGAGGAGAAGGTTTTCGTACAACTACATTCATCTTAAACATTTTCTTGTTACGCCTTATTGTATCTTCCGCGGAAAGAAAACAACAATGACAATAAAACCAACTTGTCTTCAATACGGACACGACCATATGTTGTCCATCCAGACAACATATCATAAACTAAAAAATCTCTTATGGTACATATAAAAACACCTCATAATATAAAATTATGCCACTTGAAAAAAATCAAATGAAACAATTCCTCCAAGACATTCCAAAATGATTAAAAGAAGTTTTTTTTGTTATTATAAAGTAGGTCATATTATAAAATTATTGTGGTAGCCACTTCAATATCCATAGATGGATGATATATTTTTATAGACTTAATATAGCCAACATATGTGAAATTTGATTATAGTATAAACCTTAGCTATCCAAAATTTAGTAACTCAATCAGTTAAAGGATTTATGTCCCATACAAAATTCTTATTAACTTTTTTTAGCGGTTGAGTCTCCGTACAAATGGTTCGATACTTATTGAAAGAAATATATATATTTCGGTTTTATGAGAGACAAATTACAAACTTAGATATTCTCTTGAATAATCTACCCTTTGTAAAACCAAATTCTAAACCAAATGATAAACAACATGATTCGTGTGTGAACTATTTATAACTATTTTCTAAATAATTACAGATTTTCAAATGACTTCCCACAAATCACTTACGCAAAATCTCCAAAATTTTAATTTAATATGTTACAAGCTCTCACATAAACACTCGCACAAAAGCTTTGAGGAACACTCAAATGCTTTCAGCCTTCTCTTCTATCTTTTCTCACTGATTTTGCACGCAATTAGTTTGGAGAGAATGATTGAATTAGTTCATCAATAGCCCTCATTTTATAACCATCATCGTAGCCATACTACTCCCTTGAGTTTCTCTTGTTTGAATGTAGTTGTTGTATCTGTGATTTTCCTTGTCAAACCATCCACATTTAAAAGTATTTTTATTGAACAAATATACACAAACCATTTGATCGAATTAACACTAATAATTGATAATTGTGTTAGCATATCATTGAACATAAAATCTTGATCAATTATCCTAATACTTATCTATCGGATCAAAGAAAGCCAAACCCTTCTTCCACTAGAGATGCTAGAATCTGATTGACGAAAGTGTTCTTTTACTTTATTTTACGAGTTGAACTATAGAGATCGTATTAATTAATTACGATTATGATCATTTATATTGATAACAAAACCATTGAAATTTTGTTGAAAGAGTTCTAATCAATGTGCAGTTAATACAATATTAGGATATGTATACATATATGGGATCAAGACTTTAAGGATAAATAAGCTCCAACAGCTTGATTCCAATTGGATACAGTTAGTTCTTCAAACACACGTATGTATGAACAAGAAGCTTACAGACCAAGAACCAAATGCAAAATGCAGGTAAAATATGATAGAGGAGCAACAGAAGCACAAAAGCCACACCCCAGGGGGAGCCACCGGCTTGGTGGATAGCACCAGGCTCCGACCCTGGCATGGGAAGGCTAACATGGCAGCCTGTGGAGAGCCAGTGAACGGCAATGACCAATATCAGAGGAGTAATCATCAGAAACCGCTGCAGCAGCTCATAGGCAGTCGTCAACATCGCATCGTATATGACATAAACCAAGAATCCGCAAACAATTATTGCCACCAAAGTGAGGACCCATTTTTCCAAAGGATCAGAACTTGAAAACGCTCTCGATCTTGGATAGAACGCCATGAATATGACTGACAGTATAATGGAAGAACAAATAGATTTTAAGATATGTGAAAGTTGTAAAGATGAAGAGTGTGCAGAACAAGTATGTGCACGTTATACCCTTATATATTTTGTCAAGTCTAAGTAATGTTGTTGCTTTAATTAACTTTAAGACAAAAATAATTGAGGCCGTACATGTCCGCCATTCGTCCTTTTTACAGAATTAATTATTCACCAAGTATCTAATTTCAAAGTTTATTTTTAATACCTCCACGTGAAGAAAGTTGGCCCTTCTACATTCTCTCTGGTCAAACTAGGTTAAGGGTTCTTAAAGCTTCCTGCAAAATGAAATACTGTAGACATGCCATTCGATCATTCGCATGTATGCATATGAAATCAGAAACCACAGGCGTGAAAAAGCATTTCCCAGATAGTTGAAGAAACGGGGGGGGGGGGGGGGACCATATGTTAAAAACAAGAGATGCAAAATCACCGATAGGTATGTAGGATGAAATTTTCCTGGACAGAGCTTTCAGCACAAAATTATAGACTCTGAAGACAAATTATGAACCAGCGAAAGGGAGCTTTTAGGCAAAAAAAGGCTTATGAGAGTGCATTAAAGGAAGGCATGTTTTGCAAAGCTGGTTCTAAGTTCCTGAACTAAGTCAATGGGATTCGTATGGTAAATTTTTGTACAGTAATGAACGAACCTATCGGTGTCACCAGAGAATCTTCATGGTTCAGAGTAACCATAAATCTCCAACCTGCAAAAGTATAACACATGTTCTGTCATAAAACATCAAGCGAAGCACACTTTTACCGAGGTTATTACATAATACTGTTGTCACATTTAGACTGTTTGACAAGAAAATATCTGAGCTTTTTGTGTAATCAAGAACCATTATGTTTGTTGGTTGAGCAATAAAAGTTTACCTTGACTGAGGATGGGGATTAGTTAGTGACTTCAATTAATATGTTTGACTAAGGTAACCTGTTCTGAAACGTATAGCGCATTTAGACTGTTTGACAAGAAAATATCTGAGCTTTTTGTGTAATCAAGAACCATTATGTTTTTTGGTTGAGCAATAAAAGTTTACCTTGACTGAGGAAGGGGATTAGTTAGTGACTTCAATTAATATGTTTGACTAAGGTAACCTGTTCTGAAACGTATAGCGTAAAGGCTCCAAATGGCTCAGGCTCTCTCAGCATAGAACAAAGAACAAGATGTTTTTTCTGCAACATTAGACGGATGACACCCAAACCACTGCCGCTGAAAGGTCTGATTTTCAGAGTAGTACACCATCCATTAATCTGACCTGACAAGCGGTCGTGAATCACAAAGTGAATTAACGCCCACGAGTCCTGTATCAAGCCTCTAGAGAGCCACGTTCTTCATCATTTTTTCGTAATCTGTATCTGTGACTGTGTCCAATTTCGTATCACAAAAGACAAAACAGGAACCATCATGTCAAAAACAATGGTCTTCTAAGGCTACTCCATATTATCATTCACAGGACCCAACTGTACCCAGGAATCTTACTAAGGCCTTTCTGTTTCATGATGCTTCTTAGTTCAGTTGCATCATCCCAAGAACTAGATAAAGAAGAAGAATTAGCCGCAAGAACATAATTTGCCCCAAGCTCAGGCTCTAGCTTAAGAAGATGTTTCTTCACATTATCTTCCAAAATAAACTCCTCGTGAGTTTTGCAGGAACCCAAGAAGCTCCTCAATATTATCGCATTAGGTTCCATTGGCATATTCTTGATGATTGCATAAGCTGCTTCAATCAAACCTGATCTTCCATATAAATCCACCATGCATCCATAATGCTCGATTGTTGGCTTGATCCCATAAATGGTCAACATTCGACCAAAAAGTACTTTTCCTTCGCCTATGAGACCAGAGCGCCCACAAGCAGACAGGAGAGTGGAAAACAAAATGCCGTCTGGTCTTAGAGCATTTTGTTCCATCTGGGTGAACAAATGTATTGCTTTATTCCCATGACCATTATCAGCTAGACCCGAGATCATTACTGTCCACGCCTGCAGATTTTTCTCTTTCATCAAATGAAAAACTTTTAAAGATTCCTCAACATGCCCACAACGCGAGTACATCTCAACTAGGGCAGTTCCAAGGGAAACATCCAGCTCTATGCTGTTGGTAATAATGTATGAATGAATTATCTTCCCTCTGTTGACATCAGAAATATGGGTTAAAGCCTGAAGCAAGCTCACCAATGTCACTGAGTTTGGGACTTCATTGGCCAACCTCATTTGCCGAAAAACTTCGACAGCACTATACGGGCAATTGCTGTAAAAGGGTATGCATTGTCATCAAATTTCAGCATGGTGAATCCTCAAACAGACGATTTAACAGGAAACAGCCCATAAATATCATAGAAGGAGAAATAATTATTGTTTGACTCACATCTCCTATGATCACATACTGATTTCCTATCCATCAATCTTCTCAGGCATTATTTAAAATAGAGACAATAATTCATTTTCACTTAAGCTTGAGACATATATGAGGGTACATATATGAAGAGAAGAAGCTATACTAAGAAAAAAACAAAAAAGAATTGCTCTTCGAAAATGTTTCGCTGGCAGATTCAGATTTAGGATACACATTTTATATCCATTAAAATAATGAGATTATAACATTCTATTTCTGTAATTTTTACCCAAAAAAATACGGAACTAATTAACTTCGTTTCGAGGTACAATATGCAATTCGAATTTGAAATTCTAAAAATCTAAGCCAAGTGTAATTAAACCCAAAAAATCGTAGGGAAACTGATAATAACAATCGTGTCTTAAATTTTAACAGCAAAATTCATACACTTTTACGAAAATTTCCTTACACTTACCAGGAAACATATCCAGCGATCATCGAGCTCCATGAAACGACATCTCTCTGAGGTATTTCATCGAACACCTTCTCCGCGAGCTCAATTTTACCGCAAGCAGAGTACATCCGCAAGAGCGTATTCATTATATACTTATCTTGATTAAAACCCATTTTCATAACCGTTGAATACACCGTCTCGCCTTCCCTGATCATCGAGCATCGACCACAAGCCTTCAACACAAAAGGGTACGTGAAATTATCCGGCTTGATCCCAGAATTTCGCATCCGGGTGAACAATTTCAGTGATTCGATTGGTGTAAGACTCTCTGTGTAAGCTTTTATGAGCGAATTCCATGCGAAAAGGGGTGGCGAATCAACGGGAAGAGTATGGAAGACCGATGTCGCTAGGTTGATGGAAACACAGGTTGATGATGATACTAAAAGAGAGATAATGTAAGGGTCTTGATCGAAAGAGGTTTTGATGATCAGTGACAGTAGTTGCAGGAGATTTGAAATGGAGTTTGGTCGCTGTAACAAGGATTCGATTTGGCGGAAATACATTGGAAAAGCTCAACTTTGAAAACGTAAAGCAAATAGGACTTAATGCGCGAGGAAAACAATAGGACGTCAATCTTAAAGCCGGCCCGAAACCCGATCCGAAACCCGATCCAAAAATTGCGGGTTTGGACTGAAAATTATAGTCCCGTTTATTAGTGAGCCGGGCCTCGGGCTTAGAAAAATTGGCCAGCAAAATTCGGGGCAGGTCGGCCTCAGACCCGCGGGGTGCCCGAGTCCGAACATGGCCCGCCTGAAATGTGATCGAACCCTACTAATGACATGTGCTACTGTTTCTCTTTCTCCTCCATCACTCTCAAGCCGATCATCCCTCCCTCCCTCACCCTCTGAGATTTCTTCCTTCCCTCACTCTCGACTGCGCAATCGTCCTCGGTCCGCTGTCGCAGTCATCTCGATCCTCCTCCCCCCGCTGTCGTCCTCGGTTCTCCTCAGTCGTCCTCGATCCTCCTCCCCTCGTCGCAGTCATCTCGCTTCGTTGTCGCAGTCATCTCGGTCTGCTATCTCAGTCGTCCTCGGTCCTCCTCTTCCTCAGTCGTCCTTGGTCATCCTCCCCCTCATTGCAGTCATCTTGCACCGTTGTTTCAGTCGTCCTCGATCTTCCGTTCTCAAACCGCCGCCGTTGTCGAGGTTTGCTCAATGAGATCGTAACTGCAGATACTCTTATTATAAATATAAAGGCTGTAACTTATATAGTATATATATATTTTATTATATATAATATAAGTATATGTTATTATATTCTATTATTTATTATTATAAATAATAGAATAAAAACGGACCATACCCTTAACCTTACTTGCTAACCAAGGGTTTGACTTTCTAACTTTGACTAATAATGTCCAAATGTATATTTATATATATTTATTTAGATTAGCTAACAAAATTTTAATGATATTGAAATAAATTATTGTTTTTTAACAATGGCTTGCTTATTTCAGGTTTGATCTCATTTTTTTGTTACCTCGTTGGTCATCAGTTGGTCCATCACCGAGGTGATTTTTTGTTTAATTTTTGCTGTTTCAACTCTATACATCAGGTCGGATTGTAATCGATGTACATTTTATCCACTGAAATTTGTTTTGTAGAAATAGAATGGATTCTGCTGATGAACTTGAGAATGAAATGCTAAGGGTATTGATCATGTTTTCTTGTTTTGTAGTAATCCCCGAGAAAAGTACAAATGGTGAAACCGAAAGAGCAAGAGATTCAAGTCAAATTTGTTTGTTTTTTTGTTTTTTCATTTATGGAGTTGTATGGAATAGTTTTTAATCGTTGTTGATTTTTGTTTTAGACTATTAGACTTCTACTTATTTGTTAAGCGCTTCAGACTTTGTTGACGTGCAATTTGGATTCGTATGGATTAATTTAGCGTTTTAGACTTGTTTAAATTTTTTAGTTTTTTTTATCTCTTTAGACCCGAGGCTCGGCCCGAGCCCACCCAAAGCCCGTCGGGTCGGATTTCGGGCCGTATATTCTAAGTCCGATCATATTCGGGCCGGGCCGGCCCGATCTGCAAAAATTAGGCCTTTTTCGGGCTCGGGCCGGCCCGGCCCGTATCGCACCCCTAGAAAACAATGAATGTTTAAGTGAAGTAGTTCGATTTAGCTAGGAACCAAAGCGAATGGAAATGTTTCGATATTGGGTTATACAGATGACACTCGGTTTAGACAAGAGCCTCTGAATCATCCCAAGCCTTTGTCTTCTCCAAACCCTCTAGTCTAAAGCGAGTGTCCTCTATATAACCCAATATCGAAACCTTTCAATTCGCTTTGGTTCCTAGCTTAATCGAAATTCTTCACTTAAACATTCATTTTTTTCCTCGCGCATTGAGTCCTATTTATTTTACGTTTTCAAAGTTAAATCGAAATGCATTTTATGTGGGTTTCTGTTGGAATTTGGATTTTTTTTTTGGTAGTAAATCTGATTCTTCTCTCTTTGTTTATCAACATGGAGAGGACACTCTGTTATTCCTGTTGTATGTGGATGATATGATTCTGACATGGAGCAACACATTTTTACTTCGGAATCTAATTACTGCACTAAGTCAAAGGTTTTCGATGAAGTCATCTTAATGTTTGTGGTTTTAGTGATAGTGATTGGGCTGGATGTCTAGAAACTCGATGTTCTACAGGGAGATTTTGTGTATTTCTTGGTGCAAATCTGATATCCTGGTCTACGAAGAGACAACCATCAGTCTCTAGATCTTCTACTGAGGCAGAATATCGTTCCTTGGCGTCAACAACAGCCGAACTCACCTGGATTTCCTTTATTTTGAGAGACATTAGAATTCAACAAACATGACCATTTCTGTTATTTTGTGATAGCCTGTCAGCAACTCATCTTGCAGCAAATCCAGTTTTTCATGGTCGATCCAAGCACATTGAGATTGACTATCATTTTATTAGGGAAAAAGTTACCTTGGGGTCCATTCTAATTAAGCATATTCCATCAGAACTACAAGTTTCAGATGTATTCACTATGTCACTGTCCTCTGCTACTTTCAGCAAGCTTTGCACCAAACTGGGGATCTCTGTTTCTCCGATCACCAGTTTGCAGGGGTATAGAGGACATTCGGTTTAGACAAGAGGGCTTGGAGAAGAAAAAGACTTGGGATGATTCAAAGGCTCTCATTTCTACACAAAAAGGTGTAGGTGTTCGAGAAACTGAGGAAGAATTCTCTGTTTCTTCTACTGATAAGTTAGCTGTGCATAACCGATTTCAGGTACTGTCGCAATAGCTTGAATTTGTTAAATCAGTAGAGGGCAATTTTGTATTTTAATTCAAAAAGTGTAAGGCTATATAATAGCCACAAATGTTCAAACTTTAAAACGCAACTAATGAAAAGCTTTTCTGCTCCATTAATGGAGTTTTCTGCATCTTCTTCACCTATCTTTCTTTTTTCATAAATTCTGAAACTCTTTAGGTTAAGATATATGTAAAAATTTTACAGTAAAATAAATGAATGTACTTTAAGGGTCTAAGTTTTTTTCTCTTTCAAAACGAGAAAAATATATTTTTTTTATGTCATATGGTTAGTAGCTCTTGAACCGATTATACTTCAAAAATAGAATGGTATTATTCGTATCCGATTGTGTTATATGTGATCGAGGAGAAACTTGATTTCTTAAGTTGTTGACCTGTGTTGTATATGTTGATTTGTCACTGCAATGAATTGCATTTCGATTGGGTGATTGTTTCAGATGGAGAGAGAGCAACCAACTTTTTTCCTTGGCATCAACTTTATGCTCGGGCCTTTGATTGACTTTATCTTTCTTTATTCAGAATTTGCTTGCAAACTTCACTGAATGAAGGGATAGAATTCTAACGAGGGATATGATTGATGATTCTATTGCAAAATTTGTCCAGGATTTGGAGCAGCTCAAACACCTCATCTTGTTATCTGTGCCGACAATTTCTTAGAATTAATAATTAAAAAACAAATCTCACTAAACTCTGACGAAGATATTTGAAGTCCCCGAGATGATGGTTAAAAGCTTGTCGAATTTCTGTCAAGAACCTAGCACCTTCCTGATCTCATAAATGGGGACTAAATTGGAGATATTGTAAAAAAAATGATGCGATTCAAAGTTAAACAAATATTAATCTAAACTACCCGCAAGTGCACGACACGTGTGTAGTACTCTAGGTGTCGATCCCACAGGGACTACACAACACAAAATAAATTCAAACTATGAATCAAACTTACAAACAACGAAGTATTGGTTTTAAGATTGAAATAACTAAAAACAATAAACTACCGAGTTCTTAAAAGTGAGACAAACGTTCTAGGAATCCGGTTTCACTACAAGACTACCGAAACCAACAATCAACCTATCTAATCATGCAATCCCGATCAAGTTATCTAAGACAGACGATCCTAATATGATATCTACCCTCTATCAAGGCATAGACACGTGGTCTAGTCAAGTTATCCCTACTTTCGTGGCTGACACCTTAAGTTCAATGATTCATCCGTTTTACCCTCAACCGTTGCTACCCTAGTTTCGTGGCCTAACCTCGATTGTTCTAAACCTGATCTTCTAGGACTAAATTTCTCCTTTCGGTCCTTCTCCTAATCCTTAACACATGCATCTACTTGGCCTTCATAAATACAAGTCATTCTAGCACTCAGACAAAGAATATATAAACAAAAACGGGAAATTGCATTCAAAGATAAATTAAAAGCGGTTTCGGGATAGCCAAGGACTAATCCCTTATCCTAGAACAAAACGACTACTCGCTCATGCGTTCGAAAGAAAACATAATCGAAGTAGAAAGTCTAAAGAACATAAAAACAAAACGAAACCGAAGTCCTGAATTGATCTCAAATGCCCCTTGAATGTCTCCTCACAAGAGTGTTCTTCTTCTTCTTCGATTCTCTCTCTTCTCTCACGTATGAATTCTCCCTAAAAACTCCTAAAAATCTCGACCCGTAGCTCATGTCCTTCCCTTTACTCCTTCTTTTCTTTCTTTTTCTCCTGGTTTTTCCCTTTGGTCGTTCACTTCTTTTCTCTTTTCGCAGCAGCCACCGTTTTACCTTTTTCGTGTATTTTCCATTCTTGATTAAGTTGGACAACGTTTCCATTATTTTCTCCAGCAAAATATCTCTTATTCCTATTCTCTAACGTCGTTTTCCTCTTTGTATATGTAACTCACAAGTTCCTTCTCGTGTTTAGACAAGTTTCCTTTTCTGGTTTTTGCAGGTGACGGACGCGACCCGCGTGGGCTGGAGTGTGTTCCCCGCGCGGTCTCCCTTGCTGAAACTGCACCCGTGCATGCTGAAAGCCTGCCCGACCTATGCTGCAGCTGCTGGACCAAGTGCCCCGCACAGGCTGATGTTTCTGTGCCCCGCGTGGGCTGTGATGGTGCTTCAAGGTCCGTGAGGGCTGAAGTCCTCCACGACCCCTGCTGTTTCTCGTCCCGTTTGTTCCCTTATGATCCTCGAGTCTAATAATTTGTCCCATGTACGTCCGTTAGCTCTAAAATGAACCAAATACGCATTAAAACCTGTAAGAACACGAAACACACAAAAACAAGTAAAACGAATACAAAATCATACATAAACATCATATCTATATCGTAAACATCTCTAAAATCGTGCAAGAAATACGTATGAAAATGAAATGATCAAACACCTCTATCATTTCATTCCATAAAAGATGTTCACTACTTTTATACCCATAATTCCTTATAGTATAGACAGACGATCCTAATATGATATCTACCCTCTATCAAGGCATAGACACGTGGTCTAGTCAAGTTATCCCTACTTTCGTGGCTGACACCTTAAGTTCAATGATTCATCCGTTTTACCCTCAACCGTTGCTACCCTAGTTTCGTGGCCTAACCTCGGTTGTTCTAAACCTGATCTTCTAGGACTAAATTTCTCCTTTCGGTCCTTCTCCTAATCCTTAACACATGCATCTACTTGGCCTTCATAAATACAAGTCATTCTAGCACTCAGACAAAGAATATATAAACAAAAACGGGAAATTGCATTCAAAGATAAATTAAAAGCGGTTTCGGGATAGCCAAGGACTAATCCCTTATCCTAGAACAAAACGACTACTCGCTCATGCGTTCGAAAGAAAACATAATCGAAGTAGAAAGTCTAAAGAACATAAAAACAAAACGAAACCGAAGTCCTGAATTGATCTCAAATGCCCCTTGAATGTCTCCTCACAAGAGTGTTCTTCTTCTTCGATTCTCTCTCTTCTCTCACGTATGAATTCTCCCAAAAAACTCCTAAAAATCTCGACCCGTAGCTCATGTCCTTCCCTTTACTCCTTCTTTTCTTTCTTTTTCTCCTGGTTTTTCCCTTTGGTCGTTCACTTCTTTTCTCTTTTCGCAGCAGCCACCGTTTTACCTTTTTCGTGTATTTTCCATTCTTGATTAAGTTGGACAACGTTTCCATTATTTTCTCCAGCAAAATATCTCTTATTCCTATTCTCTAACGTCGTTTTCCTCTTTGTATATGTAACTCACAAGTTCCTTCTCGTGTTTAGACAAGTTTCCTTTTCTGGTTTTTGCAGGTGACGGACGCGACCCACGCGAGCTGGAGTGTGTTCCCCGCGCGGTCTCCCTTGCTGAAACTGCACCCGTGCATGCTGAAAGCCTGCCCGACCTATGCTGCAGCTGCTGGACCAAGTGCCCCGCACAGGCTGATGTTTCTGTGCCCCGCGTGGGCTGTGATGGTGCTTCAAGGTCCGTGAGGGCTGAAGTCCTCCACGACCCCTGCTGTTTCTCGTCCCGTTTGTTCCCTTATGATCCTCGAGTCTAATAATTTGTCCCATGTACATCCGTTAGCTCTAAAATGAACCAAATACGCATTAAAACCTGTAAGAACACGAAACACACAAAAACAAGTAAAACGAATACAAAATCATACATAAACATCATATCTATATCGTAAACATCTCTAAAATCGTGCAAGAAATACGTATGAAAATGAAATGATCAAACACCTCTATCATTTCATTCCATAAAAGATGTTCACTACTTTTATACCCATAATTCCTTATAGTATAAGGTGCTAGGGAATTTTGTAGCAACATAAGAGCTAGTAGGGCATCATGATATGAGGTGTCATCACCTTCCACATCCTTTCAGTTCATCTTTGACGATGATTGTGGTTGATTCACCACATACTTTGTAAACCTCGTGATATGATCCTAGATCAATGTTCTATTTTTAAGAGGATGGGATTAGAATGAAACCCAATAGCAACTCGATAGTAAAACCTATAACTTGTCTTCCTGAAAAAAAAGTCCTAAACCTAGACTACAACCCGACTAAAGAACCTCAAATTCCGGGAATGATGCCACAACACTTGTGATTGTAAAGGATATACATGTAAAAAGAGTATAAACGTAATTTTTGTAATTAGTTCTAATCTTGTAATTAGGTCTAATGTTCTCTTTTGTACATATAGCCGTTTAGGCTCATTTTAATGAATTATTCAGATTTCAAATTATCATGGTATCAGAGCTTTAGGTCTAACGACATCCTAATTCCCTAATTTCTCGGTCGGCCCCTCCTCCTCCTCAAACCGGCCAAACCAGTAACCCTACCGCCCGTCTCTCCGATGCGGCTCCAACTTTCGATACACAACATCCGCTAAGCACTCTTCTCACGGTCAACATGACCAACATTACCAAGCTAACGCCGACCAACTTCCTCACATGGAATGTTCAGATTCGAGCCCTCCTAGAAGGCCACAATCTCCAATGCTTCATCGAGGATAATTCCATTGTTCCTCCGACCAAGATTCACCGCGATGGTGTGTCCATTGACAACCCTAATTTCCAGCCATGGAAACAACAAGACCACCTCCTCTTCTCAGCCCTCTTTGGAGCCATATCGGCCTCCCTTCAGCCCCTTATTGCACACACTCCTTCCACCTACGAGGCGTGGAAGATGCTAGCCAACACCTACGGCAAAGCGTCTCGTGGCCATCTCCTTGATCATCTCGTTTTCATACGTATTTCTTGTACGATTTAGGATACGTTTTTCACACATATGTGATGTTTTACATATGATTCTACCTATGGCAAAGCGTCTCATGGCCATCTCCTTCAACTTTGTGACAAAATCAAACGGTGCTCCAAGGGATCTCAGTCCATTGATGAATACTTGCGTGCAATCACGACCACCGCTGATGAACTTTCCCTCTGAGGGAAACCACATCTCCTCGATGCAATTCTTGACGGCCTTATCGAGGAGTACAAGCCGATTGCGGATGTAATCCGAGCGAAGGACACTGCTGCATCCGTTGAAGAAGTTCACGAAAAGCTTCTCAATCATGAGGCCAAATTGGCTACTGCTGAGCCGCATCCTCTCTTGGCCATTGCTCCCATCACAGCCAACCTCACGGCTGCACGGTCACAAAATTGGTCCCGCCCAAATTCTCGCTCGTCCGGCCAATCCAATTGGTCTCGCCGTCCTTGTCAATGTTCACCAACACGCCGTGGCTATCAAGGCCGGTGTCAAGCGTGTGGTGTTCATGGCCA
>CM071870.1:31897965-31930441 GCA_036759665.1 Gynandropsis gynandra | reverse complement strand
ATGCCCGAACAAGTGCATACAACTCCTTGTCGTAAGTAGCGTAGTTAAGAGTTGCTCCTCCGAGTTTCTCACTGAAATAGGTGATCGGCTTCCGATCCTGCATTAAGACTGCTCCAATGCCTATTCCTGATGCATCACACTCAATCTCGAAAGTTTTAAGAAAGTCGGGTAATATAAGCAACAGGGCGTTAGTCAATTTATCCTTTAGCATTTGGAACGCTGCTTCTTGAGATTTTTCCCATCTGAATCCCACGTTTTTCTTAATAACTTCCATAAGAGAGACAGCTATGGTGCTGAAGTCCTGTACGAATCGCCGGTAAAAACCTGCGAGTCCATGGAAACTTCGGACTTCCCCGACGGTCTTTGGGATCGGCCATTCCCGAATGGCTTTGACTTTCTCCTTGTCGACCTTAACATCATCTGCACTCACTACAAATCCTAGGAAAACAATGTTATCCGTACAAAAGGTACATTTCTTCAGATTGGCATATAACTCCTCTTTTCTAAGTACCTTCATAACCGATTCTAGATGTCCTAGGTGTTCTTTCAAATTCTTACTATAGACTAAAATGTCGTCAAAGTAGACTACAACAAATCTACCTATGAATTTCTTAAGCACATGGTTCATTAGCCTCATAAACGTACTAGGTGCATTTAAACAACCCAAAAGGCATAACTAACCATTCGTATAAACCATGCTTAGTTTTAAATGCAGTTTTCCATTCATCTCCTTGTTTCATTCTAATTTGATGGTAACCGCTTTTAAGATCAATTTTCGAGAATACCCTACTTCCGTGTAATTCATCTAACATATCATCTAACCTAGGGATAGGGTGTCGATACTTCACCGTGATGTTGTTGATTGCTCGACAATCAACGCACATGCGCCAGCTGCCATCCTTTTTCGGTACGAGTAGCACGGGTACGGCGCATGGACTCATACTCTCGCGAATATTTCCTTTGGCCATCAGCTCCTCTATTTGCCTCTGCAGCTCCTTTGTCTCCACGGGGTTGGTTTGGTACGTTGGCCGATTTGGTAACGTGGCTCCGGGAATGAAATCGATTTGATGTTCGATTCCACGTATGGGTGGCAGTCCGGTGGGTTGTTCTTCTGGAAAGACGTCATTGTATTCCTTCAAGAGTTTAGAAATTTCACTCGGTAACACCGGTGTAATGTTAGATAAGCTCGCCAGAGCTTCCTTATAAACAAATAAAAGTACAGTTTGATCGGAATGTAAATTTTTCTTGATTTCACCCGATCGTGCGAAAAAATTCGACGGTTTGAGCTCAAGGGCGTTCTGCTTCTTTAGATGAGCTTGATCCTGCATAACTTCCTTCGGCGTCAAAGGGACAAGTAGAGTCTTTTGACCGTTAAATTCGAAGTAATGCTTGTTGGTGTAACCGTCGTGCTTCACTTTGTGGTCTGACTGCCAAGGTCTTCCGAGCAAGATGTGGCTTGTCTCCATCGGAAGTACATCGCATAGGATCTCGTCCTCGTATTTTCCTATGGAAAATGGAACGGTCACTTGGCTCGTCACCTTCATTTCACCGTTTTCGTTCAACCACTGAAGCTTATACGGCTTCGGATGCTTCTGAACTTTTAGTCCGAGCTTTCGAACCATCGTAGCGCTAGCCACATTCGTGCAGCTTCCACCGTCAATGATGACGCTACAAACCTTCCCGTGAACCAAACAACGGGTGTGGAACAGATTCTCACGCTGTTTTTGCTCATCACACTTGGGCTGTGTGTTTAGGGCACGTTGCGTAACCAACAATTCACTCGTGGCTGGTTCCTCTTCTCGCGTCTCGTCCGATAGTTCGGCCGCCTCGTCCTCGGATTCAAATTCTCCGTCATCACGAAGAATCATGACTTTCTTGTTGGTACAGTCACTGGCATAATGTCCTCTTCCGTGACACTTAAAACATTTCATGTCCCGAGCCCTCGAAGTTGTGGCCTCGGTTTTACCTTTGTCGCGCGGCGCGGCTTAACCAGCTTTCGGCGCGTCTCGGGCCGCGGTATGCGTCTTCAGCGGGTCGCGGCCGGCTTGTGCCGTGTTGTCCCTCCGGGGATAACTTCTCTCTTCATCACGTGACTGGCCATATTTTCCAGCCCCATAACCCGAACGGGTGTTGCGTCGCCGCTGGAGTTGTTGTTGTTGTTGTTCCATGTAATGTTGTATCTCGAGTTGGTCTTGGATGTCGAGGTTAAGACCTCCAAAGAACCGTGACATTGTTGCCTCTCGATCTTCCGGGTAAGCTTGGCAACCAAAAACCAATTCTACCTTCTTCTCCCATTCAAGATAGGCTTCCGGGTTGGCCTTGCCGTGGAACGCGGGCATTTTAAGTTGTAGACCTGTATGGGCATCCCTCGGGTCGTCTCTCTGCTCCCTAGGCGCGCGTCGCCGCCGGTGACTACTTCGGGACGAGGATGAGCTACCTCGTTCGTAGTAGTTGCTGTCCTCCTCAAGCGGGTTCCTTTCACGTTGCTGGAACGTTTGTATGTTTCTTGGCCATGGGGGACGTTCGGCTTGAGACCCTTGACGGAATTCCTCCATCTTGTTGTTGAGACTTTGCTCTAGGCGAGCCGCGAGAGCCTCAATGAGTCTCTCATTTACACGGCTTTGATCGCCTTCCATTTCACCCGTGTGTCTTGAGTTTTCCCTTGCGTGAATCTTTCCGTAAGCTCCTGCACACTTAACAAACGGAGCAGCCACAAGCGGAAAGAAAACAAGCACAAAACCCTAGACTAGAACACGCACGGATTCGGTCGCGTACTCACACGTTCGAACGGGTTTTCTATCACACGGACTAAATAAGTTCGAAAATGATTTCAAACACACAAACTAGTACGTTCAATATCCTCTAATCTTGTTTGCAAATTAACGTATTCAATGGTCACAAAACGCACGAAATGAGAATATGCACACGATAGACTCTAAACCGTTAAACCTAGGCGCACGAAATACTTCAATCTTTTTAACAATGATCCGTTTCAAGCTAAGCACTCACGTAACAAACTTGAACTTTCGAATATTCTTTTATATATATATATATATATATATTTTTTTATTTTTTTTCGTAGGATTAAAACAAGTTTTGACCGAAAGATTAAAACGAAAATAAAACTAACCGTTGGGCGCTAGAACGAGCTCTGATACCACTTGACGCGATCCCGACTAAATCGACACTCTAGACTTGGTTAGTGATTGATATGCCTTGTTGCAACGAATTGCACAAGGGTGTGTGGAGCGAATGGTCGCACGAGAGTTGCGGAAGGCTCTCGATTTACCGAGTTCGTCTTCGATGGATATGACGCACCAAGGAAGGACGAATGGATCGTTGGATGTGATGCACCAACGAGTAGGAAGCCGGATATTACACACCAACAACCAAAGAACTCACAAAGGAATTAAAGAAAGATCAAAGATCAATTCAAAAGCTTAATTTTCAAAGTTGGATGTTGTTTCTTACAAAGTGGCCGGCCATATGTAGATGAAAACAAGAAAACTCAAACTCAAACTTCAATAAATGCTACTCTTCATGCAAAGGCCTTCATAAATGCCTTGGTATCTTCAAACAAGAAGATAAGCTTGGTCGTGCACGTGCACCTTGTAATGCGTCCGTCTTGTGTCTCGTGTCGGGTCATTAATTAGGTCGCGGGAAAATAAGTGACTCGCGACCTCGTTAAAAACCCGTCGTCGAAAAACCCGGTGGGACAAAACCGACGAGGGGAAAAGAGTACAAGCGGGTCACTTAACCTAATCAATGACCGTTGCGGGTCGAGCTTCGGCATGGATGACGTTCTTTAGACTTGTGACATCGCTTGAACTAGCATACTCCTCGTGAGCATGGACGGTCGTGAGAATCCCGATAACAGCTTCCTTGATCTTCGCGGCCTTGGCTCGGGTCATGGGACCAGCGGGTATGATCAAGGCATCCTCTTCTAGAGCTCGGGCTCGGGTCACGGGACCGACGTATTTTGACCTAATCGCGTCTCGGGTCGCGCTGGAGGTGGTCGCGTCTCGGGCCGTGGGCTTGGTGTCTCGGGTCGCGGAATCGGTGTCTCGGATCGCATGAATGGCATCTCGGGTCGCAGCCTCGGCATCTCGGGTCTCAGGGATGGCGTCTCGGGTCGCGGCGTCTCGGGTCGCGAAGATTCCCTCTTCTTCCTTTCTGCGGGTCGCGTCCTCCTCACTATTGATGGTCGTGTCTTCAGCGTCCTCCGGGATTATATCAAATACCAAAATCATTCATTCAAGTGGCGCAAATCGGCAAGCATTAAGAACAAGACTTCATTACAATCGGCAAAACTCTCTAACCCATAGCTATGGATCTACTCCGACATGAACTCATAAAAAGAAATGCAAAATATAACTATATTTGACATGGATATAGAATGAGATCCCTCCCTATTATATTACCGACGTCTTCAATAGATCCTCCATGCTCCCGCTTCCTCGTTCTGCCTTCTTTCTGTTTCTCTCTCTCTCTCTCGGAGTGTCTCCTCTAATGTCTCCTCTGATGTCTGGTTCGTCTCCTAGCCCTAGAAAGCTTCTTTTCTCATTAATTTCCCGTTCAAACCTTCAAAATAATTAGTTCTGGATTAGGCAACCCACGCGGGCACAAGTGCAGTCCGGTCGTGCAGCAGGACAGCCCCGTCGTGCGCACTCATCAGCCCGATCGGACATGTATGCCCGTGCGTGTTGTCAACCAGCCTGATTTGGGCAAGGTTTCGGCGATTTTAGTCCCTAATTGGAGCCCGAGCGGGTCCCCTTTTGCAGCCCGAGCGGGCATGGTCACCCGACCATGTTCTTCTTGTGCCCGAGTCGTGTATGTAATGAACTATATAAAATAGCTCATTACATAACAAAATAGAATATAAAACATAATTATATACAATAAAGAAATCTAATTTGACAACGAAGGTTGCTAAGCTTCTTCATTGTTGTATTGTGCATGCCAATCAATCGTCAATATACTCGATTTCAATATCCGCATTAACCGATTGAGTCGTGATATTTTTTTTGCATTTCACCATTCGTTTCTAGCAATTCGATGTGGTTTGACTCAATGGTTTTTTCAACTCTTTGATTTTTCTTTTAGTTTAATCTTTCGAAAGACGTTGCAGCATATTGACTCATGATTCTTCTAATACTTGATATTTGACCTTTATTTGGCGTGATAGTATGCAAAAGTAAAAAATAAAATCATATTATGTGTGTGTGTTAGTATTGTATATGTAAAAAACTAATATATAGAGACAATTGAGAATCATATTTTTTTGCGTAATTTGAAATGCTCAAACCAATGCCACCTTATGAAGATTATCAAGTACTTGGTTTTCTTTGGCATTGACCCAAGGTTATCATTTATGCATAAAAATTATGATTTTTGGGGTAGATGCAAGAACAAAACGAGTTTATGATTATTTTTAGAGAATGGCATCGTAACATGTGACAGATTCCGTAAAGAGAGGACGAATTGCAACCCTGTCTTACCTAATAAGAATACAACGAGTTATATCTTGACGTAAATTTATTAATTTTTAATATAATTTCAAAGTTTATATTTTTAATATTGAATTTTACTATTTGTTTTATAGTAAGTTACACTATATAAAAGTCTCATTCAGCATTGGAGGAATGACATCACAACATTCAACTTTCTCTTAGGTGAAACAAAAGCAATGGAAGAACATATGCGTAATAAAATGATGCAATACAAACCAACATTTTACGAAATGCAACAACAACTATCGGCTACTCTATAAGAATCGACGAGACAACATAGAGAACCAGCACAATAACATCAACGGTTAATGTGTATGCTGAAGATGAAAATACCTTCCAATAATTGGGATACGTGCGACGTCGAACTCGATGATGATAATTCACAATCACCGACGAATTTTTAAAATTTGTTATAACAATTGTGTATAATTATAATTTATAAAACACCTAATATATATGTAAAATTATTAATTAGAACTTGAAATTCTAAAAAATTTAAATTTTTTTAGAATTTTAAAATATTGATTGTTTAATAAAAAAAATCTAGGCACACAAAAAGCGGTTCGGAGATTTATTGATGGGACACGACCGTTAGCAAACTTGATCGACAAGTCAGGACCCATCCAAAAATATTGCAGACGGTCGCGACCCGTCGATCAAGTTTGCGAACTCTGACATCCCATCTCCACAAAAAGCGGTTCGGAGATTTATTGATGGGACACGACCGTTAGCAAACTTGATCGACAAGTCGGGACCCATCCAAGAATATTGCAGACGGTCGCGACCCGTCGATCAAGTTTGCGAACTCTCACATCCCATCTGGAAATTTTCGGACTGAATACTATCCACCCATTATTTTACGAAAAAAATTATTTAGACGATATTTCGACGCTTTCATGAAGAAATTGTCATTTGTAGTTCACTCGATTTTTTTGTTGATTTGCAGATACTTTAAAAATAGTTTATGAACTAAATTTTCAGTTTTAAATTATAGATTATTTGCAAGACGGATTGCATTTACGGATGTTTATTTCCGGACGGACTTGTTATGTCCCAAACTAGTCCGTAAAATTATTTTCGGACAGATTCGACTGTTTAGAATCCGTGTTTTTCTAGTAGTGTACAAGATTTTTCAGTTTTTTGTTTAGCTTCTGAATTATCTCAGTGTTCCCACATTTGTACCATAAATCGAAAGTCATCTACATATATTTTCCTCTTTTGTCTTGTATAATTTTTGTTTTGTTAATGAGAGATTTCAAATAGCTCATTCGACCTTTACAATTTCTTTAATTTTAGGTTCCAATAAAGTCTTTGCTGAAACACATTTTAATAAATTATGAGTAAATTTATTATAATATATTATGATATTGAAATGCAATTCATTATAAATATATATGATACACGTTTTTCACCAACGTTTTTTAACGTATTGAACTGTACACGACCAACAGTAATATCTTCGATTAAAATTAACCTTCGTCGTTTTTGTTATGTATCGAGAAGATTGATCATAACAAAATCTATTCAAAACTTACTTTAGTAGTACATAATACAATTAAATGATATGTTACCGTTTATGATTTTTATACATGTTCCATTGTGTACATTCTTCGTGGCTCGGATCAAGATGCGAAAGTTTATGTCTCGATGAGTATCGACAAGATAGTTTGAAAGAATATAAATTACCCGGAGTGTCAAAAAGTGTCATATTAATAAAATCAAAAAATTGTGATCCATTTCCATTTTCTTCGGAATCATGTCTTGAATGTAATTGTGTTTTACTACACAATACTTTATATTAAAAATTTTAATTAGAACTAAATCACAATATCAAATTATGCGATCCATATAAAAAGCTACAAGATTTATAGAACATTCAACAAGACTCGTTGGACAAACCATGAGACCTGATGACATAGAACAATATCCATGGACAAAGACAAAAGACTCGAAATGGGGCTCGTGGATAATAACATGAATGTTGAGGACTGAACAACAAGAGATATGGATCAAGCCATATGTCTCGAGAACAATTAAATAGGACTCGTAGACCAATCCATCTGTCCTTAGAATCAATCAACAATTGAATGAGCGATGGTTTGGTAAGGGTAGCACGACAATTAGTAGATAGTAGAGTGAGTTATTCGAGAAGGGGCAGCGATGCGTCGTGGGTACAATGGTTAGGTTGAGCCTCTAGGCCGAGGGTGCCTTGGCGAGGCCAAAGGTGTGGTCCAACCCAATTGTTTTAGGCGAGGTGGATTTCATCTGGACAAGAAACTCATGCGAGCTACAACCTCCAGCAAACTCAGGAGGTCCCCAGCACGCACGGATCTTCATGACAAACATTAGCCTGCACGGGGCACTCCTCAGCCCAAGCGGGGCACTTGGTCCAGCAGAACCACCACGGGTCGGGCAACCCTTCAACACGCGCGGATGAAGCCCCTCCAAGTGACTATTGTCAACACTTCTTAGATTAGAGCCTATTGTTAACACGTCTTAGATTCAAACCAGATTTGGATAAACCATACGTTGCTCCAACGGCGTACCAACCTCCAATACCGTTTCCTCAACGGTTAGTGAGCAACAAGAATGAAGAACGAGTAGGCAGATTTACAGAGGGCCTCAAGAATCTTGATATCAACATCCCATTCGTGGAAGCCCTCCAAAAGATGCCTAATCATGCCAAACTCATGAAAGACGTTCTTTCCAACGAGAGGTGTAGCGAAGAAAACGAGATGGTAGCACTCAACGAGGAATGCAGTGCAATTCTTTAAAACACGCTGCCCCCTAAGTGGAAGGACCTCGGAAGTTTCTCTGTTCCGTGCACAATAGGTAATCTTAATATTGCTAATGCTTTGTGTATTTAGGAGCAAGCGTGAGTATCATGCAACACTCGGTCTTAAAGCGGATTAACTTCGGAGATCTCAAACCTACAAAGATGTCTCTACGGCCCGCGGATCGTTCGGTAAGATATCCGATGGGAAATTTTGAAAACTTTCCCACAAAGGTAGGTAATATTTGCATTCCCGCTGACTTTGTTGTACTTGACAAAAAGGAAGAGGCTAGGATACCTATTATTCTTGGTAGACCGTTCTTAGCTACTGTAGATACCATGATAGACGTACAACAAGGAAAGCTTTCCTTACGTGTTGGAGATGAGATGATAGAGTTCAACTTGTCCATCTCCATGAACCGGCCCTTATTCAAGGAGTCTTGCTTGAGACTTGATTCGCTGGACGAGTTACCGAAAGACACGCTTGATCAAGTAAGTGTTTCCGATGCTCTTATGCGATGCTTGACATGAGTTTACAAAGTTGCAGGATTTACGGATGAAGGAGCCGAGCTGTACCCGAAATTCATGAGTGCTACTGCAGCACTGGGAGACGCCCCATGTGAGGAGATACCACATGAAACATACGTTGATTTCGCAGTGGAGAAGGCACCCGATTTTGAGCTCAAACCTCCTCTGTTTTCTTTTCGGTATGAGTACGTTGAATGTGATAAAACATATCCTGCTGTTACAAATGCTATCTTGAGTGCAGTTGAGATGAGAAAACAACCTACATGCAATAAGAAGCGTAGGAGAGTCAGCTCTTCAATATGTACGCACGGACATATATAGAAGACAGCCACGAACCTTCCATCGAAACTCAAAAGAGGCTGCACCCGCACTTGAAAATGGTAATGGAAAAAGACAACATAAAACTTTTTGATGCAGATATTATTTATCCAACCTCGGGCAGCGAATGAGTGAATCACATCCATAACATGCCAAAAAAAGAAGCACTGACTAAGGGATGGCACGACAAGAAGATCCTACCTCATGACTTCCAACTAGGTGATTTAGTTTTACTCTTCAATTCTCGTCCTATACTTTTCTCGGGCAACCTACGGTCTCATCGGTCTGGTCCTTTTCAGGTACAAGAAGTCTTCGCACATGGAGAAGTAGGACGATGGAGCGATTTGAGCGGAATATTCAAAGCTAATTGGTAGCACCTAAAGCTCTACCAAGCCGCTCAACCGATCAAAAGTGGAAACTCCATTTCCCTTTCCATCCACCCATCGCGCACGCATGAGGAATGGAGACGTCAAAGCTTAAAGACATGAAATAAGCGCTTTCTGGGAGGCAACCCAGCTGTTTGTTTTCTATTTTTCTTAGTTGTTTAGTTTAAGACTCGATTAATTAAAAAACAAAAAGAAAACACAAATAGCACAAAACATACCACCGCAAACGTGACTTTACTTCTTTTACCCTCTATCGGAGCTTCACGTCGAGGACGTCGTTCAATTCAAGTCTGGGGGAGCAGCTCACGTTTTTCAGATGACTTTGTTTCATTTTCTTTTATTTTCTTATTTGTTTCGTAATTTTTAGTTTGTTTTTGCTTTCGTGAGTTAGAGTTTGTCCTAGGCACTTGTCTGGTGCAACGTTTTGAGATGAACCCTGAACCTAGGATACTTAAGAAGTTGGCCTTTTCCGTGAGATTTTGCATGTTTGAGCTAGGTTTTTCCTAAGCGTTAGAGCTTATTAGTCGGCTGAAAAACAATAGGTCGTAAATTCTTTGGGAATCCTAGTGTTGCTTCTGGGAGGTTTAGACGAGGTCGCTAGGCTAGTTTATCATTTATTCTCTCTATCTAGATGGTCATACTTGGTAGGCGATGCTTCACTTCTTTTGATGAGGATTATTAGATCGTATGAAATAGAGCTTGTTTTGCAGAATAAAGAGTGCACACTAACACTCCGTTGTCGATAGAAATAATGCCTACAAGCATGATCTAAAATCGATATGAGTGCATCGACCTTGAAACTTTTTCGATGGTTCGGGTCTAAGTGGTGGGTTGGCGATCATATTTCTACGTCCTAAGGGCATGGCACAATAAAAACGCCGCCTACTCCGCTGCACTCTTGAATGAGATGCATGAGTATACCATCATCGGTAGTCTGGGTCTAAGTAGAGGTTGGATACCTTCAAATCCGACGTCCTAGAAGTCTAGTGTGTTTGCATAATATAAAAAAAATGGGGACATAAAAAGAAGACATATTTCTACGTCCTAAGGGCATGGCACAATAAAAACGCCGCCTACTCCGCTGCACTCTTGAATGAGATGCATGAGTATACCGTCATCGGTAGCCTGGGTCTAAGTAGAGGTTGGATACCTTCAAATCCGACGTCCTAGAAGTCTAGTGTGTTTGCATAATATAAAAAAAATGGGGACATAAAAAGAAGAAGAAAGAAAAAAACAAAAGAAAAGAATTTGCTCTCGACTTACTAGTTGATCGGTTAGGTTTGCTTTAGCGGTATTTCTAGGAGAAAGGGAAATTCTCAGTTTTTGTATACCCCAAGTGTTCCACGTTTACGTTTGCTTAGGGACAAGAAACCATTCAAGTCTAGGGGATTTTGATCGTTTCATTTTCATACCTATTTCTTGCAGAATTTTAGAGATGTTTACAATATAGATGTGATCTTTACGTATGATTTTGTATTCGTTTTACTTGTTTTTGTGTTTTTGTGTTCTTACAGTTTTTAATGCGTATTTGGTTCATTTTGGAGCTAAAGGACGTACAGGGGACAAAGGACTAACATCGGGGATCATAACGGAGCAAACGGGATGAATATCAGCAAGGACTAACACAGCCCACGAAGGGCATTCCCCTAGCCCGTGTGGGCTACAACCTCCAGCAAACTCAGAACGGCTCATGGTGGTCCTCAACATGCACAGATTTTCATGATAAACATCAGCCCACACGGGCCACTCCTCAGCCCGCGCGGGGCACTTGGTCCACCAGAACGAGCACGGATCGGGCAAGCCTTCAACACGCGCGGATGTAGCACCTCCAAGTGAGCCCACGCGGGGCACTCACTTAGCCCACATGGGGCCTAGCTTCCAGTGACCAGAGCACAGCTCGGGCTATGCATCAGCCCGAGCGGATCCAACACCAGCAAGGGAGCCCGCGCGGGGCACACACTCCAGCCCGCGCGGGTCGCGTCCGTCACCTGCAGAAACAAGAAAAGGAAACTCGATCAAACAAGAAAAGGAAGTGGTTAGTTGCCTACACAAAAAGGAAACATGATTATAGGAATGAGAGCTATATGGCTGGAAAATAAAAAGAAAACGTGCCCACTTATCCAAGAATGTAAACTAGTGCAAAGAAGAATGGAAAACTCACAAAAACAACAAAATGCAACAAATAGGAAAGAAGGGGAAAGGAAGTGAACGGCCAAGAGAAAAAAAAGGAGAAAAGGAAAGAAAAAAAAAGAAGAAAGACAAGGAGGAGAGCGAGGGATTCATTCACTTCCATTTTGGAGAGAAAGAACACATACGTTAGAGAGAGAGATTTGCAGAAAGAGATTTGCAGAGAGAGTAGAGAGGAGAGTGTTCGTGAGTTCTTACGGAGGAGACATTCAAGAGGCGTTGGAGATCAATTCAAGACTTTGGTATCGTTTGGTTTTTATATTCTTTAGACTTTCTACTTCGATTATGTTGTTTGCTTTTGAACGCATGAGCGAGTAGTCGTTCTGTTCAAAGAGAAGGGATTAGCCCATAGCTATCCTGGAACCACTTTGATTTATCTTCGAATCCAATTTCCCATTTTCGTTTATCTATTCTTTGTTTGATTGCTTGATTGACTTGCGTTTATGAAGGCCAAGTAGATGCATGTTTTAGGAACTTAGGAGAAGGACCGAAAGGAGAATTTTAATTTAGGATAATCAGGTTTAGAAGAATCGAGGTTAGGCCACGAAAGTAGGGTAGCAACGGTTGAGGGTAAAACGAATGAATTACAGAACTTATGGGTTTAGTTTAAGCTGTGAGCCACGAAAGTAGGGGATAAATTGACTAGATCACGTGTCTATGCCTTGAGAAAGGGTAGATATCATATTAGGATCGTGTGCCTTAGATAACTTAATTGGGACTGCATAATTAGATATGTTAATTGTTGGTTTCGGTAGTCTTGTGGTGAAACCGGATTCCTAGAACGTTTGTCTCACTATTAAGAACTCGTTAGTTTATTTATTTTTAGTATTTCATTCTCAAAATCCATATTTCATTCGTTTGCAAGTTTGATTCGTAGTTTGAGTTAGGATTGTGTTGCATAGTCTATGTGAATCGACACCTAGAGTACTACACACGTATCGTGCACTTGCGGGTAATTTTGGTTAATAATTGTTTAACTTTGAACCTCATCAATGAGTTAAGTACATTGGCTAACTCTTAACTTTCAAAATGGACACCATCACAAGATCTCACTACCAAAATCGACGATTGGCCATTTCAATATGGACAAAGAAATATATTGTTATAAGTCATACTATATTTAATATTTTAAATATTTTATTGAAAGAAATAATTACTTAGACATTGTCTAATGCATGTAGAAAAATCTGTTTCTATTTGTTTTTGAAGTTGAGATTCATTGATGTTGCTATATGTGTTATTAAATATCTTTAAATATCTTGCAATTATTACAACATTATAGATAATCACAATTGAAATGAATTATATATGGTATTGTGTATTAAGTTACCTTTCAAAGGCCTTGAAATAATTTCAATTGAAAAGAATAGTATGTGCGATATGTAAATTCCTTTGGGATACCCAACATTTTTTCCTTTCCAGCATCTCGATTTATACCATAAAATATGTCTAGAACATTCAATATAAGGTATATAAATTTAACACCACCATTAAAATATCTATCCACATTTTTATTTCGTGTTTGAACACGTCGCACAAAGTTATATAACATAAAGAACAATATCTTCTCATTCACATATTGTTCAATAATTTACCTTCTCATCTAGCTTTTTGTTTTTTTTCTTGTCACATGAAACATAAATCTCAATGGATACATCCGAAGTAATTGAACAAGACCTTATAATAGAACTTCGTGACATACATGAATTGTAAGATATTATATAACTTCCAAGAATGATACTCGAAAAATGTTTTCCTAGTTACACTGTATATAGTAATTATGATACCTTCCAATCTTCAGTCCACCTTTAAAGTTAAATTTCTCGTTCATAAATCACATAAAAATGAGACAACATATGTAACTGTATTTTTCTATGAATATAAATTAATCGATTAAAATAGTAACAACTGGATTTCAACAACTAAACATACCTAGAATATTTCAGGTAAAAAGGATTAAGGAGTATATTAGAATAAACATGGGAACTTTTGACATGAGAACGAGCATTCGAGAAAAATCTTGTGAAAACGCTCGATATGAGCGCTCTATGTGGTCGGTCGAGCTTACTAAAATCCTTCTCAAAATCTTCTAGAGACTTCACTCTGCTAAAGCAATCATTCACTCGGTTGCTACAAAACCCGAAAATCCATCCAGTGGAAACTTTTGACCAAAAAAATGGCTACTTGAATGGGCGTCCATGCATCGGAGATATCCTTTTGTTCTACTTGATTTGCTTGACCAAAATGAAAGGTTACTCGACCGAGCATTCTTCCATCGAGAAGTTTCTTTTTCTCCACTGGAAACGCTTGACCTTAGTGCTTCTTTGCTCGACCGAGCAACCAATATGAAACAGTCAAAACCGTTCATATTTCCACGAAAGAAACACATGAAAACCAACCGCTCGGCCCGAGTGACGATCTCGGCGAAGTGTTTTACCAAATCCACTTAAAAACTCAGATTTTGAATTGTTTAAGAAGTGAGGGTGCTTCTCTATTATATAAATAGAGGAATAACCAATGGATGACCATTGGTAGTTATATATCCATGTTGTTTAATCTTCACTACAGCCTATCACTTTTCTCTTCAACGTTTGAATGTTGTTGGATATTGAACGTAATTGACTTGATCAAATGTGATAAATGAATCATACTTTCTGTAATTTCGTGAAATGTTGATGTGAATTCCTTCCCATCATGTGTTTTGTGTACCACGTCCTATTGTTGGGTCAAAACACTAACATTTGAAATGCATTATCTTCAATCCAACAAGACTATGATATTCGAACTGTAGGATTTGGTGCAAAAAACTTTAGAAATTATCATCCTTGATTTAATTATAGAAATTATCATCCTTTATTTAATTATTAATGCAAATATCATAAATTTATGTGCTTTTATGTTTTTTGTTCTCGTATGTATGGAAGGTGTATCTCCAACTAAATATAATTTGTCAGCACAATACATTTCTTGCAAAAGCGTTAGCCAAATCTTTCAACCATTTAGGGATATCTCTCATCACAACCCTAAGCCTATAAAATACCAATTGGGTATTAATTGTAAATATTATTTTAAAAAAATATGAATTAATTTCTGAGTACACTAAAAAAAATGGACATATGAGTTTCGGAGATGGCGGTAAAGTGAGAATCATGAGAAAAGGATCACTCAATGCAGATGGACAACCGCAACTAGAAAATGTCTACTTTGTGTAAGGGTTGAAAGAAAATCTTATCACCATCAAGCAACTGTGTGAAAACGTTTCACAGGTAAAGTTTTTTAGAGAAAACTGTCATATATTTGATACTAATGATAAATGTATTTTGAGAGGAATAAGAGGTGCAAACAACTGGTATATCTCGAGTGGTGAAAAGAAAATGTTTTAAGGTAGCAAAAAAGTGAACCTAATCTTTGGCATGAGAGATCAGGGCACATCAGCACAAAAACTCTAGTCAAACTCTCGAAACATGACAATATATGAGGAGTACCAAAACTTGATATGGAATAGTGTTTTACATGCAAGTCATGTCAACAAAACCTAAACACAAATGTATGTTTTTGTTTGTGTTAATGATTACTTTAGGTACACTTGGGTAAATTTCTTGCAAGGAAAATCAGACACTTTTGATACTTCCAAATAATTATGCTTGCAATTGATAAATTTAAAAGGAAGTATTATTAGAATAAGAAGTGACAATGGACAAGAATTTGAGATTGAAGAATTTGAGATTTTTTCCTTGTTCGTTCATCAAGAACATGATGTTTTTAAATATTTCTAGGAGCAATTGAATTCATGGTGTCTTCAAATTGTTACAGGAACATTTGAAGTCATATCTTACCATGTCAACAGTCTTCCACATTTATTGTGGTATCCATCACTCCATTATAAACACTTTGACAACCACCATTAACCTTCATTCTCCATTATTACCAGAAGAATCTTGAATAGAGCCCTTAGGCCAGTCAAAACATCCTGCACCATCATCACCTCCATCCACCATTAAGAAACGACTTTCTTCAAGAGTAACCTGAGGCAATCATGAAATCCCCTTGATACGACGAATCCTATTCTAGTGATCGAGGTAAAAAGGATTCCCCATACCCGTCTCGAGATCCCACCCTGAGGCGTGTATCATCTTGGTATCAGCGACCGGTTCAAGGACCAAAGGTTTCTATCCTAAAAAATAAAAAGAAAAAATTATAACCAAAGAAAATGGCGGATCAAGAATACAATTCTAAATGCAACAACGAACTCACTACGATTATGCAAATTCTAGAACGAATGGAGTCAAGAATGAATTATCGTGAAGAAGCAGAACAATCAAATCTTCAACCTAGACGATGAGAACGTCGAGCATCACCGCAACATGATTTTCAAAATGAGAACGAAGATTTACCTAGAAGACCAACACAACCCCACATCACCCGCAAGGATGAAATTTTACACAAGGAACCACCTTAGTGACAGTGACATGAACATCACGATAAAACTTTTAAGTTGGAACCGCCTACTTTTGCTGGATGTGTTGACCATGAAGCTTATCTTGATTGGGAAAGGTGGAATCTTATCTTGATTGGGAAAGGTGGATGGACAATATGTTTGACTATTACAGCTACATGGAGCACAAAAAGGTACAATACGCAGCAACACAACTCATGCACGATGCTCTCACTTAGTGGAATCATGAGGTGAGCATTATACGGCGTACACGTCTTGAAAAAGTCACTACGTGGAGGGAAATGAAAGCCTCATGCGAAGGAGATATGTACCACCGCATTTTTATAGGGATTTGGAACAAATTTATCAAAAATTAATCCAAGGAAGTCAGACTCTCAAAGAATACTTCAAAAAATTTGAACATCTTCGAAGTAGGATCGAAATTAATGAAGATGAAAAATTTGTTATGACACAATTTTTGGATTGTTTAAATAAAAGACTAGCTAGAGAGGTAGAAAGAAAAATCTACCATAATTTGCAAGATAGTTTGCATTTGTCAATCCAATTCGAGCAACCGATAAAGAAGAAGCAAGCGAAACTAGACGAACACATACTCTAAGTTCATACTCTGGCACAATGGTTGAAAAGAACAAAGAAGAGAAGTGGGACCCCTATAAGGGCATGGCACGACAGAGCATGGTCAAGAAAAAGAATGACGAAAAAGAACACATGGCTCGTGAATTTCCACAAGACATGCTTATAAAGGACTGAAGAGAATACGAACCAATGGATGCGGTTGAAGAAGAAATCCTCGACAAAGAAATCATGTACCTAGAGAGTGGAAGCTCCTTGTAACTAGCTGAGTTCTAAGTACATTTGTGGAACCAAAGGAAATGACGCAATGGGAAAAATATGTCCACGCTCAATGCTTGATAAAAGACAAGGCTTTGAGGTTTGTAAGGATAGAAGAACCATTGATAGACTTCATCTTTAGAGATAGGTTCAAGAGGAAGAAAAAAAGATTGGTTACAGTTGCAACTAAGACAACATGGGTTGCCCGAAGGGAGTTTAAAGCAACCACCGAGATGATCCATTCCACAGTCCACAACATATCAACAAAATGCCTACCACTTTGGAGAATTTGATGGTTACAATTTAAGGATGAATCACTCGCAATGGAAAGGGACTGATGAGGTCATCAACACGAAAAAAGGAGTCCAAAGCAAGTACCAATAGGAGATGACATGTACCACAGTCTAGAGTGGGTCAACCAAGTTGCCTACCACCATGGAACACCTAGTAGTTACAATTTGAGGATGAATCACTCACAATAGAGAGGGAATGATGAGATCATGGACAGCGCCACCGCTCGAAAAGAGGGTCACACTAATGAGGCGCTAAACCAAGGAACAAAATGGAAAAAACTTCCCCGAGGCATACTTGCCCATGATCGGATCAAAAGCTCGTGTAAAAAGCCGTCAAGGGTAGAAGAAGAAACGTGGGATTCATAGGACCATAATGAGGAATTACCGAAAGGTTCGGACCACATGGATTTAGAAGGATGAAAGATAAAGATCTTACCATAACCTATCCAACGGATAGAAAGATGCCTAAGGATACAATATCCCTCCAAGTATTGTATTTTTCCTCCACCAACGACATCCAACAGTCTTATCCTAACTTAAGGAAAATCCATGTAAGTTTTCTACATTGAATTGGGCCACAACCAGCACCCTTGAAATCGAGAGGCTCGGGTTATAGAGATAGGGTAAGACGGGAAATAAATATCTCATATTTATTCCATGACTAGGAAAACCGCCCAAAATTGATCATATCTCACCGAATCAACTATTTTCCTCTTCCGAAGATTCTTAGTGACTAGGATGTATGTATAAACGGCAAGTAGATTAAATTCGTAATATGTGTTTAATTGTTTTCCTTGTTTTGATATGAAGTCTTTCCTATATAAAGGACTACATCCCATAAGTAAATGGGAAAACCAGAATTTGAAGATAATAAATTGTTTTGTTTTCTTGATCGTTCATCAAGAACATAATGTTTTCGACTTGTTTTAGGAACAACTGAATTCATGGTCTCTTTTAGTTGTTCCAGAAACAATTGAAGTCATATTCGACTGTATCAAGAGGTTTCCGTACCTCTTGTGGTTTTAATCACCTCCACCATAAACACTTCTAAAACCACGATTAACCTCCATCCTCCATCATTGCCGAAAGAATCTTGAAGAGAGGCCGTAGGCTAGTGAAGAGATCCTCCGCCATCATCCACCATCAAAGGACGACTTTCTTGAAGTGTGTCATTAGGCTAGTTAAGAAATCCCATTCAATCGATGAATCCTACTCGAGCGATCGAGCTCAATCGAATTCCCCATACGCGTTCTAAGATCCCACACGGATGCGTGTAATAAACCTATATACCAAATGTTATTAAAGAATATACATGCTTTCGCAGTGGACTTTCATATCCAACATCTAGACCACTATGCACTGACCTACATATTGAACGCATTACCGCTGGATATCCTCACTCCTAATTACATGAACCTACTCTTCGATATGATTATTCATGCCTATGTAATTTATTTGATCTAGCCTAGTTCGACGTTTCCATCTAAACTAAAGCATTTGACAATCAATTCATGGGATTCATTCAAGAACTGAAAAATTAAAAGATGCATTAAAGCATGGAAGTAGAAATGATTATTCCAATCTCTATGTTCATTAAGTTTGCAGACACAATGCTCTAGTCTAGAACAAGGATAAAACCTATGGACGTACATCTTAAAACAAAATTATAGTAATGAACGAGTAAAGGAGAAGATTAACAAATCTCTTCAATAAGTTGTTGCCATAACCTTGCATTCAACTCATCCTTACTGGTGGTTCAATTCATCGTTGTAGTTCAGATAGCTTCTTTGCTATTCTAAATGATCCCGTATTGACAGTGTTCAGATAGCTTCTTTGCTATTCTAAATGATCCTCGACCGCACAACAGACAACTATAAATGACACCAATAAGTGGATAAGTGCTCCACCGAGTTGCCTTCTACTCAGGCCGAGCGAACTCTGTGAAACTTTTTGAGAAACAAAGTCCAATATTCTCGACCGAACAATAGACAACTACCGTTTTTTTATAATGCTCGCTTTTGGACAAAAATGTTTTCATGTTTCTCCAAAGTATATTCCTTAATCCCTATTACCTCCAAAATCACAAACAAAATGAACCAATAAGACCTAAAAAAATGAAATTAAACAATCCAAAATAAAATGGAAATAGAAGAAAAGTTATAGAGCAAAATTTGTGTCATCAGCTATGTCTTGCACCAAGAGAATGTTAACATGAAATCTTAATCTCTTACAAATAATTTTGTTTTTGACTAATCATAACTTGTTATAAAACATCATTAAGAAATGTTGAACCCAAATATTATATCGCAAACCTTACTAGGTGATCTATTTGTCGGATATTCAAAGGAAAATAAAAAGATTTACGTGTTCAAAATTAGAGTTTTGAAGGGATTGCCAAACTTTCGATATACTGACTGAACAAGAACCATGTTCGAAAAAAAAAATATATTAGATGAAGAAAGATTATATAAAATATATCTCTCTTATTTTACAATTTTTATATCTCTATCATTTTCATATCCAATTCTCTTGTCCCTATTTGTAACTGTAATCATGTAGAATTAAATGCTGTTGGATGAAACTTCACATCCTCGGGGGTCATGAACAAAGTCTTCGTCCCTTTTGAAGTTACAGGTTCATGAATTTCTCACATGATAATGACCCAACCAACCCTCGAAACCCTCATCACTTTCACATATAATATATTGAATTTATTGTTTTATAATGTATATATTTTGACACATACGAATAAAATATTTTTATCGGATCTATGTAAATCATCTTTGGTATAGATTCGAATTGAGTGAGAAAACAATTATAAATTTCCCTTAGAATAATATATATATTTATATACCATTAATAACAAAGTTAATCTTTGGATTAGAAATGACGATAAACTTGTGTTTGAAACGTTTCTTGTTAACGTAGGGGTCGGAACTTTTGATGACTTTTTTACATTCTTGTATTATCTTTGAATTCTTTTCGAAATTTGTACAATATTTATAATGCAAGTTGTCATAAATTTATAACACTTAACTGAAATATTGAATTGTCGGAACATAGCAAATACGAAGAAATATGCAGTAGTTTAATTGATTTCTTGAGGCATTACTGGATAATTTAACTATAATTTCATAAGTGCAAGAAAATGGAGACAGATTTTTGGTATATGGTTTTGTTGAATGTCGTATTTCCCAATAAAAATATTTTGTTTCAGTATTAGCTTCTAGAATTTGTGTTCGCATAATGATAATGAACATTTAATAAAGGGCAAAATAATTATATATATTTATATTCAAACTCGATTGTCTAATGCTCTGAAAATGGATATCTATTGTGCTCTTAGTGAAAAACGCATACAAAGAAGGGAAAACAAAAATTGAGAAGAAGGAAAGCAAAAATTGAGAGGAGGGAAACAAAGTAGAGAGCTATTTCCTTTCATTTTCGAGTGTTTCCCTTCTATTTTCGAACGATTTCCTTCCATTTTTGAATGATTTCTTTCCATTCTCGAGTGATTTCCTTCCATTTTGAGCGTTTTGCAGCAATTTTCGAGCGATTTCCAACAATATTTCAGCCACTTTCAGTGATTTCCAGCAATTTCCAGCGTTTTTAGCCATTTTCCGGTAAAATTTTGGCGATTTCCGGCGATTTGTAGGTGAGTTTCAGCGATTTCGCGTTTTCCGACGATTTTTGGCATTTTCCGGCGATTTCTGGCAATTTCCGGCGATTTCTAGTAGTTTCAGACGATTTCTGGCAGTTTCCGGCGGTCGCACTGGGTCACAGGGTCGAACAGGGTCACAGGGTCGAACTGGATCGGACTAGGTCGCAGGGTCGGACAGGATCGCAGGGTCGGACTGAGTCGGACTAGGTCGCAGGGTCGGACAGGGTCCCTGGGTCGCAGGGTCGGACTAGGTCGTAGGGTCGGACAGGGTTGCTGGGTCGCAGGGTCGGACTGGGTCGGTGGGTCAGTGGGTCGGACTGGGTCGCTAGGTCGTAGGGTCACAGGGTCGCACTGGGTTGGTTACTGGGTCGCAAGGTCAAACTGGGTAGAAGGGTTGCAAGGGGTATTTTGGGAATTTTAACATTTATAAGGGTATTTTTGAAGCGAAATTTTTTTTCGGAAAGGATATTTTTGAATTCTTTTAGCCTACGAGGATATTTTTGAAGTTAGCCCAAATCTTAATGTAAAAAATTATATTTTATAATGATCACAAATTCAACTTGTTAATCTATTTTTTTATTCATTACATGATTTACATTGAGTATATATTAATAGTGTAGATATGCAACCTTTAATTTTTTTTTTTTCCCCCCCCCCCCTCCCGATCGTCTTTTTTGGATTGGCTCTGTTTTCTGATACTCAAAATAGAGTTATCTTCGTTTTTTTTTCTGCTCATTGGTTTTTTCCTATTCGTGTTTGTTCAACACTTGATCTGGAAGCAATAACTCAAGAAGCACGTTTGGGCGATACCATGGCTACGAGATCTACAGCACAGAGGGGTTCCGTTGTGGCTCAAAGACGTACTATTTCGCCGTACGATCTCATGGCCAACGATAATCCTTGCTTGATGATATCTCAAACTGTGTTGAAAGAACACAATTATGTGGAATGGGCTCGTGATCTCCGATCATCTCTTCGTTCGCGTAAGAAATTCGGTTTTGTTGATGGAACTATCAAGAAACCCGATGAAGGTTCTGACGGCTTAGAGGACTGGTGGACCAATAATTCACTTATTGTGTCTTGGATTCGCAATACGGTGGATCCGACACTGCGTGGTAACATCTCTACCACGGAAATTGCTGAGGAACTTCGGAACAACATTATGGCACAGTTTTCTGTCTCCAACGGATCGAAGATCCAGTCCCTCAAGAATGAACTTCTGAATTATCGACAAAATAATTTGACAGTCTCTGCTTACTATGGGAAAATGCATCGTCTCTGGAAGGATTTGGCTACTTACGATTCTTTTTCGACATGTAACTGTGGTGGTCGACAAAATAATTTGACAGTCTCTGCTTACTATGGGAAAATGCATCGTCTCTGGAAGGATTTGCCTACTTACGATTCTTTTTCGACATGTAACTGTGGTGCGTGTTCTTGTAAACTCACGGGGCTGTTGAAGCGGAAGAAGGAAGAGGATAATATACATCAGTTTATACTTGGATTGAATGAATCGAGTTTTGGTACAGTGTGTTCTGCCATCTTGTCTCAAGACCCGCTCCCACCATTGTCTTAAGTTTTCTCAATGGCTGCGCAAGAAGAATCCAAGCGCAATGCAATGAAATCAAGGGATGAACGAACTGATGTGATGGCTTTCATGGTGAATACTGAGTCGAAGCCTCGGTACTGGTCGAAATCAAGGGACAGAAACGTCGTGTGTTCCCATTGCAGACGGAATGGTCACACTGTTGATTCGTGTTTTGAACTGATTGGATATCCATAATGGTACAGTAGGTCGAGAGAATCCATGACTGCGTCTTCTCGTGGTTGTGGTTCTTCTTCTAGACTCTCCCGTGGCGGTGAGCTACAGATAGTCCGGGCCAATGTCGCTTCTGTCACTCCATCAATTCCAAATAGCGAGCGGAACCTGACTCTGCAAATATAGATCTGGCAGGTGTTTCTTCGAAGCAACTAAAAACCTTGTTGCAGTTGCTTAATGTTGGGACATTAGGTGCCACAAAACACAAGTCCGGTAAATCTTCTTCTCCATGGATACTTGAATCCGGTACCGGAAACCATAAGACTGAACAACTTCATTTTCTATATGTTGTTTCGGGTATGGAACATGTATTAGTTGGACTTCCCGATGGCCACCATGCCTTGTCGGCTAAGAAGGGTTGTATTTCCTTCAACAACTCTGTTGTCTTGAGAAATGTCTACTACGTGCCTGGTTTAACATGCAACTTGATATCCATTTCTCAACTTTTTGTCGATACTGATTGTATTGTTCAATTCTCTCCAAAATATTGCATCATTCAGGAACTAAATTCGCGGATTCTGATTGGTCTCGATGAACAACGAGGAGGGTTGTACTATCTGCGAGGATTTGTTCAAGTTACCGTTGTACACAAAATGGATGTTTCTTACGCTTTGTTGTTGCATCGTCACCTCGAACATCCGTCTTCGCGAGTTATATACATGGTTTCTGGTTCTGTTTTTTTAATTCGTAAAATAATGCTTGTGATGTATGCTTTCAAGCAAAATAAACTCGGGATTCTTTTCCAATAAGTTCTAATAAAACGACGCGTTCCTTTCAACTTGTGCATCTTGATATTTGGGGACCATCCACTACTCCTACATTTACCGGTGCATGTTACTTTCTCACTATTTTTAATGATTACTCAAGATCGGTTTGGTTCTATCTCATGAAAGCAAAATCAGAGGCTGCACATCTTATCAAACGCTTCCTTACTATGGTTGAAAGGCAATTCAATACTCAAGTCACCACTGTTCGAAGCGACAATGGGTCTGAATTCTTGAGTTTGACATCGTTCTTCATTGATCAAGGCATAATTCATCAGACGTCTTGTGTCGGGACTCCGCAACAGAACGGGAGAGTTGAGCGTAAGCACCGGCATATTTATGAATATGGCGCGTGCTCTGATGTTTGAGTCCAACTTGCCGTTGGGTTTTTGGGGCGATTGTGTCTTATCAGTGGGCCATCTGATAAACAGAACGCCGACATCAGTACTTTAGAATCGGTCCCCGATTGAAGTGCTTCACGAGTCTTCTCCGGACTTGTCTCATCTTCGTTTTATAGGATCTCTCTGTTATATTCATGATAAGAACCATAAACGGGATAAGTTTGCTCCACGAAGTAATAAATGTGTGTTTGTTGGGTATCCTTACGGCAAGAAAGGATGGTGGGTGTGTGATTTTATTCGTGGCATCTTTCTGGTTTCACGCAATGTCATTTTCTTTGAGAACCAGTTTCCGTATTGAGAGAGTTGCAATGACGATGAATTGACTCCTATTTCTCAATGGTCTTCTATTTCTACGGACGACAATTCTGTTTTGCATGTTTTGCTTGAGCAGAGTACTTCTTCGCAACCTGATTCGCTTGTGTCTGGATCATCTCCTCCTGTGGTTAATGATGCAGCATCTAGAGTCAGCTTTTTTCGTCCAAGTCTTTATATCCCTTGGAAAAACATCTCTCGGCCAACCAGATTTGTCCGGTGTACCGTGTGTTTCTCGCTGCTGTTACGACTGGTTCTAAACCAAGATCATATGTGAAAGAAACACGGGACCAAAAATGGAGAGAAGCAATGACTTGTGAGCTTCAAGCTCTCGAAAGAAAAGGAACGTGGACTCTTGGACATATACCTCCAGGAAAGAAGGCCATTGGCTCAAAATGGGTTTATAAAATCAAGTATAGATCGGATGGGTCGATTGAATAGTATACGTTTCGGTTAGTGATTCTCGGCAATAACCAAGTTCAGGGTCATGATTACAATGAGACATTTATGCTCGTCTCCAAAATGAAAACGGTACGTACCTTTCTTGTGGTTGCTTCTTCTCGAAGATTGAAAGTCCATCAAATAGACGTACACAATGTTTTTCTTCATGGCGACCTTGATGATGAAATATATATGAAAGTTCTCGCAGGTTACAAAGGTGTATCAGATGATCGTGTTTGTAGATTGCGAAAGTCTCTCTACGGCCTCAAACAAACTCTCCGGTGTTGATTCCACAAACTTGAAATGGCGCTTACAACGTTTGGATTTACTAGATCCTATGTTGACTACTCCTTGTTTTATTACAACAAGTTTGGTGTTCGGCTAAGTGTCCTAGTCTATGTTGACGATCTGATTGTTTCGGGCAGCTCAGCCGGTGCCATTGGTCGGTTCAAAGACTATCTTTTAGCTTGTTTTCACATGAAAGATCTGGGACTGCTCCGTTATTTTCTTGGCATTGAGATGGCCCGTAGTTCTCACGGTTTCTATTTGTGTCAGTGCAAATATACACTTGATATTATCTCCGAAGTGGGCTTTCTTAGAGCGAAACCAGTGGCGTTTCCTATAAAACAATATCATCGTCTGATTGACGATACAAGTGAGCTTATGACGGATCAAGAATCTTATCGACGGTTGGTTGGTCGTCTAATATATTTGGGCAACGCGCGGCCGGATTTTGGATACATTATTCATAATTTTTCGCAGTTCATGCAAAAGCCGCGTGTTGCTCATTGGAATGCTGCTTTGCAAGTCGTCCGTAACCTCAAAGAGAATCCCGGCCAAGGTATTCTTCTTTCGCCGATTCTCCTTTGCAGTTGAACGCATGGTGTGATTCAGATTATGGGACTTATCTCGTTGATCGACGTTCTCTCACCAGGTGGTTTATTCAACTCGTTCGGTCTCCTATCTCTTGGAGCACAAAGAAAGAAGCCACATTGTCTTGCTCATCGGCTGAAGCCGAATATCGCGCAATGGCATCTACCTCACGAGAGCATTTTTGGTTGAAACATTTACTAGCGGACCTTGGCGTGGATCAATCTCGACACATTGTCTTGCTCATCGGCTGAAGCCGAATATCGCGCAATGGCATCTACCTCACGAGAGCATGTTTGGTTGAAACATTTACTAGCGGACCTTGGCGTGGATCACTCTCGGCCTATGCGTATGTTTTGTGATAGCCAAGTCGCGCTACACATTAGTAGCAACCAGGTCTTTCATGAACGAACAAAACATATCGAGATAGACTGTCACTATGTCCGCAATCAACTTGTTTCCGGCAATTTGGTGACCACACATATTCAGACCCAACACCAACTCGTAGATATTATCACCAGGACGCTTGGGAAACGGCAATTTGATAATTTCGGGTCCAAGTTGCGCGTGTACAATTTACACGCCTCAACTTGAGGTGCTAAAAATGGAGATATGCAAGATATGCAAGATATCGGAGGATTTGCGGAGATATGCAAGGATTTGCTAGTTTATGAAGTTTCCTATTTTGGAAATTTTGTATATATATAATCGGGTCGGTGGATTTCAATGGTAACAAGAATTTCTCTTGCATCTTTGTTCATTGTATCATATATGTAACATTTAATTTATATTTCATAACTTAAAATCTATGTAACATTTAATTTATATTTTATAAAGTAAAATCTATGATAGACTATATTTGGTATAAGAGACTAGTATAGGATATATGATTCTTTAACGTGAATTACATGAAAAAATTGCATATAAATAATTATAATTTAGTGTATGTATATGGTACGAAAAGATTTATGTACATTATATTTTTATGTTCAGATCATACTACTATGTTCAACGTTCATGGTATATCGTGACTTCTCGCTCAAGTATTGTAAAATAATGAGTTCAAATCTATTAGATAATCAATTTATTAGGATCGTTCACACCTTAGGAGTAATTTTTGTTGATTAAGAGTGTCTATAATGAAATTGGAAATAAACTTAGTATAAAATAAAAAAAATGTATATTAAAGTCTTTGGCTGAAGTTTAACTCGATATCAAAATTATGGAAACTTTTTCGTCACTAGAGTGGTCTAGCTAACTAAAATTTAGTTTTAATTAAAAAATTTAATCTTTCAAATTAAATGATACTAATATAAAAAGTTTCTGATTATATTGCTAGTACATTCATAAAAAGTGAAAGATTCGTTGGATTCTACCAACAGAAACCCTCAATCTTCACTTTTGAACTTATTCTGTAAACTAACTTCTTGTTTCCAAAGCCGTTCAAGTCCTTTTTCATCCATTTTACAATAGACAAGTGTTCTTTGTAGTTTGACTCATTAATCGACGTATAATGTAACCAATATTAGGTCAAATCCGTATCATAGAATATACAAAGTTTCCTACCGCATTAGAATAAGTAACATTATTTATCTCATACAATCCCTTGAATCCTTTGTTGTTTCAAGCGTGAAATGTGCGCCCATAGGTGTATTGACATATTTTAAGTATGTCATTACGAAACTATTTATTACACTCATGGGATACTCATTATAAGATTATATCTTGTTTTCTTTTCTCGAACTATATCCATCCCAAGTATGAGTTTTGTTGTTCAAAGATCTTTCATCTGAAATTCTTGAATACATTGCATACTCATGATTTCATTCTTGTTTCTTAAAGCCAATACAATATCATCTATAAAAAGAAGTATGTAGATGTAGAATCCCTCTTCTAGTATACTATAAGAAAATTATAATTTTCAAACGAAATTTGTGCAAGGATTACAGACGGATTATGGACAAAAATCAAAATTTGGCCACAATTCTTCATGAAATTCTCGCACGTAAATAACGTTCGTAATCCATGACTCATTTCCGGAAGAAAATTTATGGACCTTGTAGTCTCGACTGAGCTACTCTTGATGTCCTCGTGCACCCACAGGTCGTACTTTTATGTACATTTGAATATGCACATCCCTCAGCTCCTTTTTTCTGAAGCTCGTGTTTGGTGGGGCCATGACGAGGTTCTCATCAATTATACTCCATATAATCTTATTGTTACTTACTATAATGGCATCATCGTCGAGATCGATTATTTTATTTAAATAATATCGATGTGCATAAGAATTGATCCATTCACTCAAGGTGTATCGAACGTGTTTATGGAAGGCGTTACACAGTTTTTGATGATGTTGACATATCAAAAAGTTTACAAAGAAACCGGTAAGTAGGTTTATCTTTGTGTCAAATGCAAAAATAAATTTTTTTTTAACGAGAGAACTGTGTGAAATCATCTTTATTTAAAATATTTTACTCTGAATTATTTCAGGTGGTTATCTCATAGGGAGAATTTTGAACCACACGACCTAGCAATGTTGTGGAAGAGTTTAGTACGATATTGTGCATAATGATATATTTAAGACACAATAAGTTGTAGAAATGAAGGATTTTGTTGAAATGATGTAAAATATATTGAGTGGAAGAAACGAGGACAATATTGAAGAAAATCCAGATTAAGATGCAAAAAGATTGTTTGATATGTTAGAAAGTGTTAGGCATCCATTTTATGATGGGTTTAGAATGGGTATTTTATAGTTATCTTTGTCTGCACCTCAAATGAATTTAAAGATAAAAAATTCTGACAGTTGCATGGATTCCGTATTGCAATTAATAAAAGATTATTTTTCTGAAGATAACAGTCTAGTAGAGTCATATTATGAGACAAAAAGATGATGAACTCCTTGAATTTATTTCCATTTCACAATATTGTTGTTTCTCAAGACAATTGCATGATTTTTTAAAAAGAGACATTGTCTATTTTTTAGAATAGATAAGTTTTATTTAACAAGGAATGGGGAACCAGTTTCATAGTATGTGATATTTACCAATTATAGACAAAATTAGAAGAATGTATTAATTCGAGAAGATCACAAACAATATGAGAAGGCATGTTGAGAACTCAACTCGTGATGGAGAAATGTGTCATCCCTCAGATGGTATGGCGTAAACACACTTTAACAAGGTATATCTTAACTTTGAAAATGAGAGTTGAAACATTTTTTATGTGTTTGCACTAAGGGTTTTTATCCACTGGAATTTCTATGAGAAATTTTCTGTTATGGCCAGTTATTATGACACCATATAATTTACCACCAAATATTTACAAACAAAAGAGTTTTTATTCTTAACAATATTGTTTCTTGGGTCTAATCATCCTAGAAGAAGTTTAGATACATTTCTTAAAAAAAATATATAAAAGAACTAAAAGATATCAAGAAGGGAGTTCAAGCGTACGACGTCTCAATGCTATAGAATTTTATATTGTGATGTGCTCTTATGTGGACAATAAATGATTTTCTAGCTTACAGTGTGTTATCTCGATGGACAACGCATAGTCGATTGGCTTGTTCTTATTGCATTTTTGAAACATTTTCTTTTTAGTTGAAGCATGGAGGAAAGACTAGTTCGTTTTATTATCATTGTTGTTTTCTTTTTTCTGATGAAACATTATGGTGTAACTAGAAAATTTTTAAGTGAAATGTATTTATACAGAATTCTCCTCCTCTAGTTGTGACCGGTGAAAAGATTTTATATGAGCGATTTTTTATTTTAGATGTTCCTAGGAGTATCGATGATAAAGGAAACAATAATCCGAAAACTTATGGTTTTGGAGGTACTCATAATTGGTACAAAAAAGTATTTTTTTTTGGATCTACTGTATTGGAGAAAACTAATTCTTCAACATAATTTTGATGTCAAACATACAGAAGAATTTTTTATAGCATCTTCTAAACAGTCTTGAACATCATAGGAAAGAAAAAAATAATATTAAATTATACAAGGATCATATAACAAACATTGATAAATATCCACTTTTAATATTCAGATTGACGAATGAGAGAAAAATTAAAATTTTGAAGTGGTTGAAAGAAGGTATAAAATCTCTTAATGGATATGCGTCTAACATCAAAAGATGAGTTGACATCGAAGGAGGAAAGTTATCAGGGATGAAAAGTTATGATTATCCTAGTAATTTAAATCAATTAATGTTATAAGTATTTAATTAATACTTCCATGTTTGAGGTGTTGGTAATTGTTTTTTAGATTTATGTGTAAAAACTTTAAGTATGGATGTGGTTCGCCATCATTCTTTGATGTTATAGAGCATCCGATAGTTTATCTACCGCCTAAAGCTGCATTACGAAGTCCAATTCAATTTTGTTAGAGGTATCCTTCTGAGATATTTATGTTTCATCAAAAGAGAAAAGAAAATCAAAAAGATCCTCTAGAGGTTCAATTGTGGAAAATACGAGAATAAAAAATATTTTTTTACTTCATACTACTTCTAATGACATTTTTCAATCATTGAGTACAAATACAACACGAGTCTCCTATTCAAAATTTTTAGATTTCATGAATCCGAGTTTATTTCAGAATTCTGGTTATGTGCAATATATTGCATTTCCTTAATATTATTTGATGTCGCCTCCACCGATCGAGTCGTCAACATCTCAAATGCATCATGAATCAACGTTTAGATCCAATCGAGGAGTTACTATCAATGCATGAAAAAAAATCGTAAACTCTCGCGTTTAGATCCAATCATGAATACGACTCATAGTGATATATTGTACTAAAATTTAAATTTATAATTCATTAATATAATATAAATCAAATTCAAGTTTCATTTATAGGTTTGGTTATGATCATCTTTTTCGTCATATAACAATAATGATGAATGCTGATTTTGCTCAACTGTGTTACAATTGGACGCGAATCGATCATGAAGTAAAGGAACATTGGTGGAAAACATTTGTGGTGCATATTTAATATTACTTATATATAACACTTTATTAATAATATAAATTTTTAGTAAATTACTTAATTTTGTTATGCAAAAAATTTACTAGAATCCCAAAATTACTAGATTAATAAAGTCTGAATTTAAACGGTTTACGAGATTAAGACTTAAATATCTCATCAATAAAATCAAACATGATCAAGAGAAGATGGAAACCCCGTGTGGATGGCTTTCGACATGTGGAAAGCAATGTGTGGTTATTGGGATGATCCCGAGACCAAACAAAGAAGCGAGGCAACAAGTCAATCTCGTTGTTCTCATAGTGAATGTAAAGGAATGAACACTCATACAGTTGTATCTCATTTGTTACCTGCAGTATATGAAAAAATGCTACAATTTGAAATTTCAAAAAAAAACAAAAATTCTTATCTTAATTACATATAATTTTGAAAGGTATGTTTCTAATGTATTTCAGGAAAAAACATAGAACCATCACATTTTGAATTACTCGGCGGACAAAAAACGTCTGATGGTTCTTGGGTTATTGCCAAAGCAAAACTAGTTCATGATGATATTTAGAGAACGACATCTGAACAAGTGACTTAATTCCACCGAGAAATGTTGGATCACAACAATCTCAAAGTTAGGATGAATACGAGTTATATCCCGAGGTTAATCTATAACTCTTTCATCTAATTAAAAATTTATATGATCTAATATTATAATTGAAAATTTATTTTATAGAACGTTATGATGTACAAAATCCGCATGTTCAACATTGAAAGAATGTCATATCAACATTCAACTTCCTTCAAAGGAAAAATAAAAATAACAGAACAACAGTCACTTAACCAAATGATATACTATGAACAAGGATTACAAGACACTCAACAACAATTGGTGGCCACTCAACAACAATTGTCAAGGACTAAACAACAATTTTGGACCTCTGCAAATCAATCGAAACAAAACCATTCAACAAAAATTGTTGGCCTCTACGAACCAAAAATGTGTTGAATTGATTGAAATGTATACATTGACAGAAATCACAACCTCCGACATCTTTATTGAAATTGTGTTAAAAGTATTCTATAGTTCATAATTTCTTTAAAACCTAATGTTAATATTTTAGTTTTAACTTTTAATTTTTAAATTTTTACATTTTCAGTTTCAATTTTTTAGTTTTTAAAAGTTATATTTTTTTTTGAAAAAAAAATCTCAACGAACAAATAGTTATTCCTCTTATTTTCCAATTGACTACATGTTTGTTCATGATTTTGTAGAATGGCATCCTGGAAGTCTAAAATGTCTGCGGAGAGATGTCAACCGTTTGCAAATTTCTAGTTATACATGCAGGTCATCCGAATTTTTTTAGAAAAAAACATTCCGATGAATTTTCTGACGATTTTATCGTTCGAAATTCAGTCGAGTTTTTCAATGGTTTGCAGAGGACCGTGTTCTTCCATATTTACAAAAAAATACAGACTTCACTTTTTGTTCGGGATTACGGACATATAACATTTGCGAACGCTCGATTGTGAATAGATTTGAACTTCTGAAAATCGATTTTTTTAGAGGTACCTTGAATGTGATAGTCCTCCTCTATCGTACTTGAATGTGTTTTCCTACTGATCATTCTTAATTGAAAATGATTTGAGCATAGGTAATGCGTGGTCATCCTAGGAACTTCATTTTTCAGATTTTCCAAATCATTAACAAGTTTTTTTAACAAATCAACATTCTTTACAATAGATTTATCTCATATATCATAAATCAAATCCATATTATGCAATATACATCTTCTTTTCTTGATCCCTGAATAGAAAATCACATTTATAGCTAACACCAGTTGTGATATACCCATTTCTAACTTTTTGCAGGATAACATCAGATAAACATATATGAAGATTCTTTACTCTTCTACTTCTTCCATACCAAGAATCGTACTCTTGTGTACTTTCATA
>CM071870.1:31882700-31897924 GCA_036759665.1 Gynandropsis gynandra | reverse complement strand
TTTGTATCTCATCATCATGATCGATTATCCAATTTCCTCTTGTACACTTCTCTTTCCTGATTATGGGGCTTGAGTCTTGTATATCCAACATGCCTCTTTCCATGTTCCCAATTTTCTAGGCCTTGACAAGCATTAAAGGACGCCTAATACAAAAAAGATTGTACATAGTTCTGATTTTTCATTTTTACGATGTATATTCCAAATAAAAACTTATTTATGATACCAATTATAGTGAAAATTTAATTGGATATACTATATCAAGGATCAAACTTGGTAACGTATTGATGCTAATCACTCTTTGATGGATAAAAATGGATAAGAAAATAAAAGACGCATGAGATTTCATGAGTCTTTTCACAATATATGATATATGGGAAGTGCATCACTGTGGGATCCTTGATCCCCTTGAAGCTAATCCAACTATTCTAGTCTTTGAAGTAGAAAACATAGGACTGAATACAGTAGAGTAAGCCGAAATGGAGAGTTAGTATGCACAAGAATTATGAAGAATAAAGCTCGAAAAGAGCGTTTTGGTTGGTTGATACATCAATTCGGCCGAAAGGCTATATACATAGAGGGAGAATTTCTCTTTTAAAATATGGAAAATATATACAAGAAAATAATAAAAAAGTAAATATGTTTCAAGAAAAAAAATACAAATTTTTAAATGAGCAAAGGAAACATGGTGTTTTCTTTCAACCATGGACGACACACGAAGAAGAGGTGAAGAGCCGACGAAAGCCTTAGAAGATATGAAGTATTTGATCCTTGTAGGTGAGACAATTTCTTAACCCTCTTGATGTGTGTGAGAATTTAACATTCTCACCTAAGCTGAAAACAATCTAAACTCCATGAGATGATGTCTAATTAAAACCTTGACAAGTAAAGTTTATGGATAAGCCATGGATAAAGAAATCAGTATAGTCACGAACTATGTGTTTGATAAGTAGATGTTCAAATTTTCATATGTCTAAAGCTAATAAATATCCACATTTGATTCAATTGTGAAATTCCAATCACACATGGTCTCTTTGGAATTTTCTTGAAGATATCTGCCACTTGATCAGCACTAGGATTGTATGTTATGGGTTTTTTTTTTTGGAAAAATAAGTTTATTGCAATGTAGATCGTCGTTTATTATTATTATAATGAAGAACCATTGACCGCATGGTTTTGACTCTAATCCTTCAAAAATTGATTTTATCTAGATTAATTCAAAAGTTGTATTCAATTCAAAAGTTGTATTCAGCTTCTGCATTTGATTTGACTATGACATTGTGCTTGTTGCTACTCCAAGTAAAGACATGCTCTTTTACAAATGTGTTGAATCCAATGTTAGTATCATATAATAGCAAGGTTTTTATTACACTTCATTTTTATTCCTTTCCCTTATACTTCTTTGATGTATTTGAGAATTTTTTTCACCATGCTCCATCCATATTATATTGGCATGTGCATGAATTTTCTTACCTATAAAGACGTGCGATAAAAAGGTAAAATTGATTTACCTATCATTATCTAATATTTTTAAACATCCTAAAATGCTTATGATCTTTAAGTTTTTCATCGGTGAGAGTCTTGGACAGTTTTGATCAAAATTTACATATATCACCAAAACAATTTGTGGCAAAGTAATAATTAATGTCATAAATTTTTGATGTTGATTTTATTTTTAAGCAAAATTTGAGTGTTTTCAATTCCCTCAATGTTATTTCGGTAATTATAATGTCTTCTTTATATACTAATACTACAAAAGTTTTTAATTCCCCCTAAATTGAAAAAAATAATTGTCTACTTTCCATCTAACATAATCAAATTCTACATTATGAATAGTTTGATAACAAGCTCAGAGAGATGTTTTAAAATTATTAACTGATGTCTTCATTCAACACACTATAGGCGAGAGGGAACTTTAATATAATCTATTCCTCAAAGTCATCTTTCAGAACGTGTTTTTGACACTAGCTGCCACATATTCCATTTATAATTAGTAGCAATAAATAATAAGATACGTACTATGTGTAGCTTTGCATTTGGCACAAATATCTCAGTGTAATGTTCTTCGTATATTTGTGTCAAGTTTCACACTACAAATCTTGCTTTGTAGTGCTCAACGTCTCCATTGCCGCGAAATTTTACGTTGTATATCTATTTGCATCCAACTCCCTAGATTTATTTTGGAATTTCAAATAGATGTGTTCTATTCTTTTCGACTACTTCTTTTATAGACTATTTCCATTATAGTATGGATCGAGTTGTCTTATACGACGAGGGTGAAAGTTTAATGCCTCTTGCATAATATTAAATAGTCATTGGGTCAAAGTGTAATTATTGAAATGTTCAATAATATATAAATGACGAAAAACAGTTTTTTAGTACAGAAATCATAATCACGCAAATCGAAACCTTAACCCATCAGAGAAAACGAAGAATGAAAAACAGCTTTTTCGTTCTCGACTAAAAACTAGCACCAACGGTTGGAAACCTTAACCCATCAGAGAAAACGAAGAATGAAAAACAGCTTTTTCGTTCTCGACTAAAAACCCGCACCAACGGTTAATAGCGGATCCCGATCTCGGTATGGATATTGGTAGAGGGCTTGTACAATCAAGTTTAGCATCTGATTATCATCATATTCAACGAAACATGTATCATCGAAATTGTTTCTAATTCTATCTTTGTTGAAACTCTAAAAACTAATCTCAAACATTACTAGATCTTCAAACTGGGATGTAAAAACACGCTTCCGCACTCAAATTATTAATCCAATGGTGGTATCAGAGAACCTGGTCGTCTGTTCAGGATTAGTTTTTTTATTTTTAGATGAAAATATGATAAAAATACCTAGGCGGCTCGCACTATGTGCGCGCATGCGAAAGAACACGCGGACGCCTCAACGGTGCGCTGTCGAAAACCGACTCAAAGGGCGGCGGTTGAAACCCTAGCCGGCCGAACGAGGGTCACCGGTTGAAGGCAAGGGATGAATGTTGCAGAAACCCTATACCTAGCTCGAGCCCGAGTTGGCGATTAGTTCCAGCCCGGGCGGGCGATGTTGGGGCGGGGGCATGGGTGGGTTTTAGATACCGTAGCTCGAGCAGACGCTTCCCCGAGCCCGAGCAAACGCTTCTCCTTACCCAAGCAGGCGGTTCCGTGAGCCCGGGCGGGCACACCCGTGAGCCTGAGCGGGAGACTCTTCACACCCCGCGTGGGCAACTGATTGGGCGGTGGCCCGAGTAGGGTTACAAACCCTAGGCCGAGCGAGTGATGTACACAGTCCATGCAGGCTCACCTTCCACCAAATCCGAACGGGTTTATTACAAGCTTGAATCGTGCAAAATTTCTGGAAATGCAACCCGCGCAGGGTAGTCTCGTCATGCGCGGGTCATGCAGTTTCTAGAAAAATTAAAAATCAATTGAGTTATAAGAATGATAATTTTTTTATCGTTAGGCTTTTCCTTCGTCGTAGATGTATGAATAGGCTCTTATTTACATGGTATGGCCTGACTACCAGGAGGCATGTAGTTCAAGAATTTGATTCGTACGTCTATGACATTAGATGTCTAGTAGGAGGGAACAGTTAGTTCTTGTAAATTCCTGAACTACTCGAAGGACATGAACTTAATTGTTATCCGACCATGAGCTGAAGGATGAACTCAACTATATCAATAGGAACGACCTGATTACCAGGTGACTATGTGATATAGAGCCGTATTCCAATTCACTACAAATTTTATAGGGATAAAATTTGTAAAAAATCTATTTTATATGTTTGGAAACCGTCTTGACTACCAAGGGTCTCGGGCATATAGTTATAAATTAATGCTAATAAAAAATAAGATTTCTAATGTTATTGTAACACTGATTAGCGAATATATCATTTAGATGAAATCCATGTCTTAATGACATTTACAATGTCTAACTCTCTGTTGTTCAATTTTTCATTTGTTTTTCACATCTCTTGAGAATGTCTCAATTCAACTTGCGTCCAATTCTTCAGACCAACAAGCTGGTTAGTGAAAACTTTGACGAATGGCAATGCAATTTGCATCTGGTGCTCACCCATGAGAAGTTGATCGGTGTGATCGATAAACCAGCTCCTCCAATGCCAGATCCAGCAAATGATGAGGCTTTAAGTGACTTCACCAAGTACAAGGAGAAGTGCATCACTGTGAAGTGTCTCATCTTGGCGTCAATGAGTAGCGAACTCCACAAGTAGCATGAGCATATGGATACCAAGTAGATCATGGAACATCTTAAGAAGATGTTCGGTGAATAGAGTCGCACGACAAGATCCAAGTTTTCGGGTACTTTGTTCAAGTCCGCTCTGAGTGAGGGCTCTCCTATCGGACCTCATGTTCTACGTATGATTAGTCTGATTGAACAGCTTGAGAAGCTGGGGTGCACCTTCTGCAAGGAAATGCAGTAGGAGATGATCATGCATTCACTTCAGGACTCCTTCTCCCCGTTCGTGGTCAACTACAACATGAATAAGCTGGATGTCGAGCTGCATGAGATGCACAACATGCTCACTGAGTATAGATGTACATAGGGAAGAGGGGATCAACATCTGTTCTGATGGTTGGGCAGTCCTCTCAGTAGAAGAGGAAGGACAAGAATAGGCCCAGGACCAAGCAGAGCGTGCCTAAGACTGGTGTGACAAGGGCAAAGGGCGACGCTGGCAAGGCCGACCAATTAGATGTTGAGTGTTTCTTCTGCAAGAAGAAAGGACATTGAAATAGGAAATGAAAGGAATACCTGCAGTCTCTCAAGGGCAAGAAACAAGGTAAGACTTTCATGGAAAATTTTTTCATGGTTTCCTTAACTACTATTGATTCATCTAGGTGGGAATTGGATACCGATAGCAGTTTTAACATCTACAATATGTTGTAGAGGTTGAGGATCAGTAGGAGGTTCAGGAAGAAAGAATTCAGCCAGAAGGTTGGAAATGGCGCTCTAGCTGTAGGATCGATTTTTCTTGTAATGCCTACGGGCAAGACTTTGTTGTTAGACGATTGTTACTATATTTCGAAGTTTGTTTCGAACATAGTTTATATTTTTGTGCCTGATAGATGTGGATTTCGAACAGTTTTCAATAATAACATTTGCTCTATTTATCATGGTGATGATTTATATGTGAATGGTTATTTACAACAAGAAATTTATATCTTACCTGATATTAATGTTCAACCAATTAACATGCATGTTTCGGGCCAAAAATGAAAGGTAGATGATCATCAAAGACAGACGTACCTTTGGTATTGTAGACTTGGTCACATAAGTGAGAAGAGGATTAATAGGTTGCATTAAAATGGTCTTCTAGGCCACTTTGATTATGAATCTTATGCAACTTGTGATTCCTATCTCAATGGTAAGATGACCGAATCTTCGTTTAGTGGAACCGGAGAGAGCTATAGAACTCCTAGAACTCATATATACATATGTATGTGGACCTATGAGGTGGATACTCATATTTCATCATGTTCACTAATTTATATGTTGAGATATGGATTTGTGTTTTTGATGAAACACAAATCCGAATCTTTTGACATGTTCAAGAGATTCCGCAGTGAAGTGGAGAAAAAAACCGGAAAGAGTATCAAGGTGTTTAGATCGGACCGGGGTGGTGAATATCTTAGTCATGAATTTGTTGACTATCTAAAGAAAATGGGATTTTGTCTTAGTGGATTTCTCTTGGAACACCACAGAATACTGGTGTGTCCGAAAGGAGAAATCAGACTTAATTAGATATCGTCTGATCCATGATGGGTTTCACGGATCTTCCAATCAACATGTGGGATTATGCTTTAGAAGTAGCCACTTACATTTTAAACAAGGTTCCCACTAAAGCAGTCTCTAAGACTCCGTATGAGAAATGGAAGGGACGGAAACCTAACCTGAGACATATCAAGGTTTGTGGTTGTCCGGCCTTTGTTAAGAGACTTCAGCAAGACAAGCTAGATGCTAGATCTGATAGGTGTAGATTTGTAGGTTATCCTAAGGAAACTATGGGATATTATTTCTACCACCCGTCTGAGCACAAAATATTTGTGGCCAGAACTACAACCTTTCTTGAAAGCGAGTTCCTTGAGGAAGGAACTCATGGTGGAGAAATAGTTCTTGACGAGATTCAAGAACCCGATGAACCAACACAAGCTCAGGGACATGAAATGTCAAATGAGCGATCTTGGTTGGGTGATATGTTGTTAGGCTCTAGGGTTTCATCTTCAAATGTTGAAGTGACAATACTCGTTCAGAAACAAGTTCAACAACCTATTCAGGAACAAGTCCAACAAGATATCCCAGTGCACGTTGAACCTGCTACACATGCTTTCTTAAGAAGGTCAACACGTTCTCGACGTGCATCTGAAAGACTTAATCTGAGGGTGCAAGAGGACGTGATCGGTCATAGAGATGACGATTCGTTGACTTTACAAGAGGCTATACAAGGTCCAGACTCTGAGAAATGGTGGAAAGCCATGGAATCCGAGATGGAATCTATGAAGATCAACGAAGTATGAACTTTGGTTGATCCTTCAGAGACTTCCAGACCGATTGGTTGTAAATGGGTTTACAAGAGGAAGATTGGAGCAAACGGGCAGGTAAAGACCTATAAACCTTGTCTAGTTGCCACAGGATATAGTCAACGAGAATGGATTGACTATGAAAAAACTTTCTCCCCTGTGGCAATGCTCAAATCTATTCAGATTCTGCATGCGATAGCGACATACTATGACTATGAGATTTGACAAATGGTCGTGAAAACAGCTATCCTTAACTGAGAGCTCCAAGAAGAGGTTTTCATGGCTCAACCTGAGGGTTTCACGTTGCCAACTCAAATTCATATGGTATGCAAGCTTGAAATGTCCATTTATGGACTCAAGCAAGCTTCTCGAAGTTGGAAAATTCGCTTTAACAAGGCAGTTGAAGAGTTCAACTTCGTTAGATGCGATGAAGAACCTTGCGTGTACAAGAACTTTAGTGGGAGCACGGTTGTCTTTCTTGTGCTTTATGTGGATGACATATTTCTCATAGGGAATGACATTCCGGTGTTGCAAGAGACTAAGTCATGGTTGTCTGATCAGTTCTCCATGAAGAATGTAGGAGAAGCAGCCTATATTCTAGGAATAAAGATATATAGGGATAGATCGAAGAGGTTGCTTGGATTGTCACAATCCTAGTACATTGACAGTATCTTAAGACTATACAAGATGGAAAGTTCCAAGAAGGGCTAGCTATCGATAGACACTGGAATTTCTCTTTCTAGGGAGGATTGTCCTAAGACCCCGGAGGAAAGAGAGCGCATGAGTCGTCTTCCCTACGCTAGAACAGTGGGAGCCATCATGTATTCCATGACATGTACTAGGCATGACGTAGCCTACGCACTAAATGTAATGAGTAGATATCAGACAGATCCTGGTGAGGAACACTGGAAGGTTTTTAAGAACATCCGTAAGTACTTGAGAAGTACTAAGGACTAATTCCTCGTTTATGGTGGTTCTAACTTGGAGTTAGAAGGATTCAGTGATGTGAGTTTCTCGACAGACAAGGATGACAGTTGGTCCATTTCAGGCTATATGTTTTGTCTTAATGGAGGCGCAATAAGTTGGAAAAGTTCCAAGTAGGCTACTATAGCTGATTCGGTGACTGAAGCATAATATATAGCAACTTGCGAAGTAGCTAAAGAAGCGGTTTGGATGAGAAAGTTCATAGATGAACTTGGTGTGGTGCCTTCGATAAAGGAAGTCGTTCGTTTATTGTGTGATAACACAGGGGCTATTGTCCAGGCGAAGGAGCCGAGGTCTCATCAGAAATCGAAACATGTTCTGCGGAAGTATCACCTGATACGAGAGATCATAATATGTGGGCACGTGCAAATCCAAAAGGTGGATGGAAAGGAAAACGCAGCAAATCCGTTCACGAAGTCGTTTGGGTCAAAGGAGTTTGACAAGCATAAGTTGAGGATCGGATTGAGAGAGATGACGAGCTGGCAGTAGATTGTAGACTAATAGCGAGTCGTATATTTTTAGACATCGATTTTGTTTTTAATAATATATGCCATTATTTTCAGTTGATGTTTTTCATAAGTTTATGATAGACTCCAAGATTAAATAAGAAACTTGAAATTATGATAGAGATGATAATAAAAAGAGTAAAGTTTTGGGTATGATTTAATCTGAACTGTTCTTGTTCATAGGATCACTACCCGAACTATAGTCTTCTAGAAAGAACAATATGTATGTCATAAGTTTCCATGTTGATAGAAATTAGTGGATCTCTTATACTAAATCACATATTTGGATGATACACATAATGATGTGATCAATGAAATGACCTAAAGGGAGAAATGCTTAATGGTTAAATAACCAATGAACTGTCATTAAGATTTCTCAGATAGATCGATAGTTAGTTTTACTTAGACCTCATATCAGCATAATAACTAGCATTCTATCTATTATTCTTTGATTCTGGACACCTAGTATCTTAGAGTACTAGATCAATAGATATTAGGAGTAATTAGATATTTGTGTAGTTGGTGACTGATCAAGATGGAATCCGTCAACTCTTGGTAAGAGTTTGACCTCTATATTATCAGTAATCACAATGACTGTACGAATCTCTGTCCAGAGTACATCGAATGAATGAAGAAATATGTTTCTTAGGTTCATTCATCTGTCAGTTGTGATTGACATGAGACATAGTTGATGATCCGTAAGGGTCATAGTTATGACCATGCCTAGGATGCATTCGGAGCTGTAAAGATGGAAGGAAATACTAGCGTACTGGTTTGTTTTGGGTAAGATTGTTACTCAAATGAGTAAGGATGTTGCTTCACGCTATCCGGTCGTCGAGAAGTGTTGCGAGACACCAACCTCGATTTGTTAATTAGTGGAGACTAATTGGCTACCGGTTTAGTGATGAACCTACGAGGTCACATGCATACGAGTGTCTCGGTATCTGCTTGTAATTGTTAGATATTCAGTGTGGAATACAAATACATTCATCCGCTAGCACCAAAGAATATAATTGTATTTGGTTTTCTTTTGGGGTTAGTACATCAGATGTACAAGCAAGTATGTGTATGGAGATACACGTACTTCGACTATTTTTTATATTACGTAAAGGCATGTGGGAGATTGAAAGTTTAATGCCTCTTGCGTAATATTAAATAGTCAATGGATCAAAGTGTAATTATTGAAAAAGTTCAATAATATATAAATTACAAAAAACAGTTTTTCAATACAGAAATCATAATCACGTAAATCTAAACCATAACCCATCAGAGAAAACGATGAACGAAATTTTTTTCGTTTCGACCAAAAACCCGCACCAACGATTGATAGCGGATCCCGATCTCGGCGTGGATACTGGTAGAGGGCTTGTACAATCAAGTCTAGCACCCGATTATCATCATATTCAACGAAACAGGTATCATCGAAATTGTTTCTAATTCTCTTCTTCGTTGAAACCCTAAAAACTAATCTCGAACATGACTAGATCTTCAAACTAGATTGTAAAACACGCTTCCGCACCCGAATTAGCAACCCAACAGAGGGATCCTGAATGCTATCACTTTCAATATTGAGGACTTGGTGATCATTAGATAGATTAGTTGTTTTATAATTGATTAAAAAAGATACAAAATAGCATATAGAATAATTGATACGAGATAGAGATTTTAATTGATTGCTTAGTTTGACACCACGCATTGGTGGATCATGGCTATGTTCCTCAGTTCTTTCTTCATATTTTTTTTATTTTTATTCTATTTTTATCTCGTTTCCTTCCTCTTCTTTACGATTTAGTTCATGTGTTTCCCCATGATAATCTTTCTCATGCACCACATTGATTTGTTTTTGAATTTATTGCTTGCCATCATTATCGACTTGCATTTTATCAACAATATTCCTTAAAGAAATTGAAACATCAGGTATGTTTACAATGTTTTCAAATTCATTCGAGTTACTTAATATGCGAGTATAATAAAATTATAACACCTTATAATAGGGATCCTTAATCTAGCATGTCAAAATATTGAAAAGTAGACTCTAAGATGTAAAACCCAATGTTGAGCAATCATTCTCCGATGACCTTCTTTGTCTCAATATCTTGAACCCAAAACATATTAAACTCAAAACACACAACAAAATTAAGTCTTGAATTAGCTTCTGAAATGACAATAAATCGTTTATGAAATCAAGTACATATAGAGTCGTAGTATTTTCATTGATAATCCTAATATCTCCTATGACTTTAATTTGTAAATTCTTATTGTTTCCAATTTTACATTACCTAAGTGGGATCGTAAATTTTTTTATGGTATTTGGTTCTTTAACCGTATAAAATGATGGTTATACTTAAGCTATTTGAGCATTGTTACTAGGATAGTCAATTTTTTTTGCTCATATCGTTGCCAAGGATAACCTTGATCATTTATATATCGACTTTTGTTGCATACGTTGAATCCTCCATTAAGTAGGTTGTCTCACATGGCCTTGCCTGCTTGAGATGGGGATGGAGTTGCCTTCCTTTCTCATTAGTGTGACCCATCCTCTTACAGTGATCAAACTATATTATTTTATATTCGAGCTTTTGATTGACTTTATTATAGTAAGCGATCTCTAGTGAGCCTCCATGATATAGCATTAAGAACCTTTTTCCTTTTGAATTAGCGTATAAATATCATTTAAAGAATGCAATGTGTTTTGAAGGAGGATATGGTGGATACCCCTATAAATAACCTCTCAACGGTTTGAAGGACTTTGAACACCTTAGTTTGGTTCTCTCACTCCATAATTTTCTTTAAGTGTCCGTTGTGAGAGGGTGAAGCTCACAAAACACAAGTATAAACCTTTAAAATCCTCGAGGTTATTGTTGAATGGCTAGTTGGCTTGTTGAAAATTTCTCAGAATCTTTTTTATTTTGAAGATATGTGTAAGCTTAGCGGTGCTACTAGGTCTTGTTCCTAAAGACCTTAGGATGTGTGGTGCTAGAGAGTGTTTTAACAACACAAGAGCTCCCAAGGCCTCACGTTCTAAGGCATAATCCTCAATATCTTATACATGTAGCTTGGACAAGGATTATGGTAGATTCACCACATACTCATTCAAAGCACTACTTCCGATGTTGATTTTGAAAATTGCGACCATACAAGATAGTTTTTGTTGTTAAACATTGTGAGAATACAGCTTTGAATGAAGTTTGGCATCATGAACCTTGTTTTAATAGGTTTGCTGAGAGCTTAAAATTTGGCCTAGAGAACAAAAGTGAGAAGATTATCACAAGTATAGTTATCTCGAACTAAACTCTGATATAATTAAAAAAACTTAAGAATAAATAAAATAGATGAAGAATACAAGATTAATTAGTTCTAATATGTACATAAAATTAAGAATAAGGCTCAAAAAGAGCTTTTTAGTCGATACATTAATTTAGTTGAAATATCATATACTTAGATAAAGTATTTTCTTTTTACAATATGGAAAATAAATAGAAAAAATAATAGAAAATAAAATATGGTAAAATAAGGAAGAACAGATATTAAACGCTTAAATGAGAAAAAGAAACATGGTGTTTCTTTTCATCATGGACGACGCACCAAGGAGAAGGGAAGAGTCGTTAGGATCCTCTTATGAGATATAAAGTATTAGGTCCTTTTAGAAGTGAAATAGTATTTTGATTCCTCTCGATGAATGTGAGAGTTTAATAGAAAGAACACACACCAAACTCACAAGTTTATACACTAATGAACTTTGTATAACACAAGGGGAAAATACAGGGAAAAAGTCCTAAATACCCCCACCGTTAAATAAATTATCAATAATCCAAGTATTTAAACTATAGCCCCTCCAATTATATTTGTAGAATATGACCAAAGAATGAATTGCATATTTATTTACTTTCGGTGTTACATATTTAAGTATCAATAGCTTTGTTAAATTCTATCAATCTATTAAATTTTAACTCAAAAAAGCATTAACCCGGAAGTATATATATATATATATCTTATGTTTGAACTTCATTTACCTAATGGCATCAGAAATGGTTGTGGTGAAATTTAACGAGTGAGTACCTACTAGTTCGAATTATTCCAGTTTAAAGTGTGTGTTGTTAGTCAAAGAAATGTGTGTGGCCATGAAAGAGACTAGATATAAATATGATAAATCTTATTAAGAGGTTTGAAAATGGGCTAACATGTTAGTGTTTTAGTTTCATGAGGATGATCATGACAAATAGTGTTAAGCCATCGATGCAAAACCCTAATAATGTTTGATGATTTATGGTAATAAAATGGATACTTGTTCTCATATTGACCATGGATTCCTTACGATCCATCCCAATTAAACCTAATATTGAACATGTATTTTTCAAATATATAAAATTCAATACTTTCACCGATTCAATCTTGATAGAACATTATTCAATGTAAGATAGGTATAATGTAATGCATTAGATATAAAAATTTAGTTTATTGTGTCTTCCAAGATTATATCATATTTCCAAAGAAATATTAATGAGACTAGTGAAATCTAGATAGGGAGGAAACGAGTTTAAGGCGCTTGCACATTTGGGGTTGTCAAAATGGCGTAAAAGTCTTTAAAGTTAACAAAAGAATTTGATGTGAGGATGGTCAATAGACTAGTAATTGGTAATAACACATTCATGTTTTATTATCCCAAATATAGTATGAGGATAGTAGAAGGTGAAATGCTGGGTTAACGGAAATTGATCAAATTAACAGGAGAAATAAATCATGGAGAGTGGACTTTAAAGAGATTCAAGATAATGTTTCAAAAATTGATATCCCTTCTAACATTGTCATTTCTATTATCACTTCATTTTCAAATTAAAATGAGAAAATATTTAAAATCTACATAATGATATTGTACAAGATGTTCTAATCCCAACAAGAAGATAATCCACAAGTCATCAAGAGGCAGTTTGAACAAGAGTAAAGATTGGTCATTCTAGATGACTATTATGTTTGTAATGTTGAATTCAAATGTGATTGAAGTGTTGATGAAGATCTATCATTTAAGGAAGCCATGGAAAATAAAAATTCTAAAAAGTGGATTTTATTTAAAGGTCAATAATGTTCTAACGGTAAGATACCTACTGCAGTCGCTAGATGTAATGAGAAAAAATAAAGTTAAGGGATGATAAAAACAAAGTCATCAACATAATTGTGCTACTAAAAGGTTCAAATAAAATCGACTATAAGTAGGTCTTTGACATCAAACATAATTAAAATGGTAACATAGAAGGGTATAAGGCTCGATTTGTTGTTGAAGGTTAAACCTAAAAAGACTATATTGACTATACAGAGACTTCATCTCCGGTTTACAATACAGACTCTTTGATAGTCTTTTGGCTTTTTTGGGTCATTATTGTATAAGGCTAAACAAAATGGATGTTAAAACGACATCTCTAAGTATTTTTTTAATGAAGAAGTGTACATGGATCAACCTAAAAGTTTTATACTCAAAGAAAAGAAAGTATGTTGTGTAAACCGAGAAAGTTGGTATACAGGCTAAAACAAGTGTCCCAAGAACGGTATCTTAAATTTAATTAAAACATTATATCTTATTTTATTTAGATAATATCATTGTTTGATATATCTATATGAAGTTCAATGGGAGTAAGTATGTTATTTTTTTTACATGTAGGACGAGAAAATATTAATTATTAAAAATAACATGGGGATAATACACAATATTAAGAAGTTTCTCTAAGAATTTTAAAATAAAAGTTATGGGTGAAATATTCTATGTTATTGAAATAAATATATTTTGAAATGGACACACAAGTATCTTAGAGAAATTAACGATGAAAATTTAGTTTGCAAGGATAGCTCCAATACAAAAAGAGAACAAGTTCAATAACATGTAATGTCAAAACAAAAATAAAAACGAGTTGGATATAAAGAAATGAAAAATATTCTCTATGCATCAATGGATAACATCTTCATATAACTCAAACATGTTCAAGACTAAATATGAACTATGTTGTTGGAATGCTAGGTCGATACAACAGTGATCTTTAAATGGAGCTGTAAATAAAGATCTGAACTACTTGCAAGATATCAAGTCACANACAGTGATCTTTAAATGGAGCTGTAAATAAAGATCTGAACTACTTGCAAGATATCAAGTCACATACTTGTATTTAAAAGATGCGAAATTCTAGAGATAATCATGTATTCATATTTAGATTTGATGGAATATGTTGATACTAGAAACTCGACTTTATAAAGCTCTTAGGTTGAGAGCATTCTCGTGAAGAAATGGTTTCATAAATTTATCTCAAGAAATGAGGTTGTTGACTCCATAGCCAAAGCCACAGAGAATTCATTGTGATGATTACACGTTAATTTTCTTCCCAAAAAACAAAAGAAAAATACTCTAAAAATGTCAAACACACAAAGAAGAAGTGAAGAAATACAATATTGCTCGAGTATATTTGGTTTGATCTTATGATAACGGATTCTCATTGACTAAGAGATTGTCATCCAAGATATTTAAGGATAGTGTCAAACACAGGTGTATAATAGAAATTTTTTTGCTATTGTATTAATTTTTCGTTGTATGACTTTTGTCAGTATGATACTATTTGAATCCAATTACACGTGCATAAAGGCATTTGAGTGATAATCGTTTGTGATATGGAAATAGGATTCACATTGCAAAATGACGAGCATACACTTTTATCCAATCAATCTTTTTCAATGAAAGCAAATTATGACCCGTGTGTTCAATATTAAGGTGCATAAAAATAGTATCTGTATCCCTCTATTATTATATGGACCAAGTGGGAAATTCGTAGAATATTTTTTTGTGTGATCCAAATAATATTCGGATATATGAATTCGGCAACTTTATGTTTCCATTATTATTATTAAGGGAAAAAAGCTAATTCCTCCTTCAACTATCATCTTTTACGCCAATTCTTCCTGAACTATCTGACTCATCCAATTCCCGTCTCATCCTACAAAATTCATCCGATTCCCCCCTCAACTATATCAATTCAGCCAATTCTCCCCTCCGTTATATAAACAGTATATTGGTGTTAACCGACCTGGTTTACCCGATTTTGATCCGATTTTGACCCGAATCAAATACCCAATTTTGACCCGTATTATAACCGATTTTTAACCTGATTTCGATAATTTTTAACCCAATTTCACTCAATTTTAACCCGATTTTATCCAATTTTAACCCAATTTCACC
>CM071870.1:31793816-31817887 GCA_036759665.1 Gynandropsis gynandra | reverse complement strand
ATTTATAATTTATAAAATCATATATATAATAAGGATGTTTTGCTCTCTCCTATGGTGAAACCACATCACCAACACAAAGAAAAAATCTCTATTTAAATCTAATTTAGATATAATTTTAATAGTAATAAAATAGAAACTAGTCATATATTCTATTGTTATTTTTATTATTTTTATTATTGTAATTATAAAAAATTGGTTACAAATTTTTAAAAATAAATTATAATTTCTTTATGAATCAATCAAATCATATATATAATAAAGATTTTTTTCTCCCCTCTCATGAAGCCTTATTGTAATTATAAACGATATTAAAAAACTTAACACTTATATTAATTAATATATGTTTTTTGTTTCATATCGTTGCGTAAATATCCTTTGTAAATGGATGAATCATGTTTGTTAACACTTCGACATTTTCAAATTATGTCCATACCTCAATAATTATTTTTAAATCATGTTATAAATTCAATTTAGTCCTAAAAAATATGCAGATATGTATAAGAAAAATAAAAAAACTCTAGTCCAAATTATGCAATCACTATCTCCAACAGATTATGTTTTACAATTTCAATGGTAACAATGAATAACTCTTGTATAATCTGAAACCTGTCCTGCTTCCCTATTGTCCTTCACCTTGATTTCCTTGTCAATTAACAACTCTTCTTCTATGAGCTTCTTCACACTACGCTTGATTACATCTATCTTGACATTCCTTCCTTTCTCAACCTTAATCACTTAAACAATCCAACAGATCAATCCACAGAAGAACTTGAAACTGTGAAGTTATCAACATTTTTTCTATATAAAAAAAACTCACTAGGGTTTCACGAGAAGCCTCATCACAAAATTCGGGCTTGTCAAGCTTATTGTTCCTAGGATCTCCTACAACCGTAACATGAAACATAAACGTCAAAACAAAGCATTGCAGTAGACATTATGAAGAAGAGAATCTTTGACTTATGTTCTTACCAGAAACACATTTGCTTCCATGCCTCCGATCTACCAGAAGCTTATGAGCATATCTTCCATGGTGTAAATTAAACATACTGATAAATCTCCACACGCAAGCTAAATGATCTCCCTTGTTCCACTCACTTATCTTTGAGTATTCTTTGCCATGGTTTTTGTTGACATGCAGTTTTATTATTGCCTTTCCTGATCCTTGAATCTTTTACAGAGTGATTTAAGAATAGAGCTCAGATTGAGAACTCAGGAAGGAATATCGTACTCAATCATTACTTCTTATCAGACTCAGAAATGGGGAAGTTTTTTAGGAAAAGAGCCTATTCTCCCATGAACTTTACCACTTTAATCCTATTCTCCCTGAACTTTTATGCTCATCCTATTCCTCCTAATCTATCATTACTCATCCTATTCCCCCCTGAACTTTAAAAATTCATCCTATTTCCCCCTCCGTTAACTTTCTAATAATTTTTCTGTTCAATATTTTTAAAACAGCCTATTCCCCTCCCCCCAAACTATATGATTTCCAGCCTATTCCCCCGAACTCTATGAATTCCAGCCTATTCCCCCAGTTTTGCGGTGCAAGCAGATTTTGACCTAAAAAACCATCTTCACGGAAATATGTACCATACAAGAAAATGTTTTATATGCCTGTAACAAACAGGTTGAGAAGGAAACTCCAACAATTAGAGAAATAATTTGAGAGGAAGTTCCAACAAGTGGAGAAGCTGGACAGAGAGATCTAATAAGTGGGCAAACAAGTGGTGGCGAGCCATTGAGCTTGGTGAGCTATGACACCAATGAGTTTTTTTTTGTTTTCCAAAACTTCATTAATAGTTCAAAGTTTTTTTTATGTCTTATATCAAAGAGAAGTAGGATCGAAAATGTTTTATGTTCTCTTCACACAAATAAAAGAGTTTTGGAACGAGGTGTGGTTTATTAATTATTTATTATGTTCTTCTCTTTTTTTTTTTCTCTTTTTTTTACCTTGGACACTAATACACCTACAGAGGAATTGGTATAAGATATCTAGTAAATGCAAGTTGTTGCAAGTTACCCTAGTTAATCCTATGAGTAGACCCCACGTAGCCCTTACTTAATTTGATCCATGGTGGTCCCGACAACTAGACCAGAATTACCATTGCTTGGTTAATCCATGGGGCAAATTGGGTAGGGGTAACCCCCAGGTAGGAGTGGTAAAATCGAGTCTAATCCGCAGGTCCACCTGAATCCCGTCTAAAAATTAGTGGGTTCAGGCTTTATAATAGCCGAATATTTTTTTGGCTCCGCCTACCGGGCTTCAGACCGGCCTGTCGGACCTTAAAAAAACCCAGGAACAGACAACTCGTGTGTTCGTCTTCTCGTTCTCTCCTTGAAACCTAGCCATCCTACCTGCTGCATGTGCGTCTTCTCTTTCTCTCTTCGCTCTACCGCAGCTGCTCTGTTGGGTGGAATCGGATTATAATTGGGTGAAATTGGGTCGATATCGGGTTAAAAATCCGGTATAATATTTTTATCAATAATTTGTAATCGTTAGAATTTAAAGTATTTTTATTTTAATATATTTAATATACATTTGTATTTAATAATACATTAAAATTAAAGAAAATATGTTACGTATATAATTACCATAATTTAAATTTCGGTAAAATTACGTATATTTACCATAATTTAAATTTCGGTAAAATTGAGTTAAAATTGAGTGAAATCGTGTTAAATTTGAGTGAAATATGGTTATGTTACTATTAAAGAAATCATATAGAATTTTTTGTAATCGTTAGAATTTAAAGTATTTTTTATTTTAATATCTTGTAATATAAAAAATTTAATAATACGAAAAATATGTTATTTTTAGAGAAATCATATAGTTCGGGAGAATAGGCTAGAGTTTATATAGTTCATGGGGGAATAAAATAGAGGTTATATAGTTCGGGGGGAAATAAATTCGGGGGGAAATAGGCTGGAAATCATATAGTTTGAAGGGAATATACTGTTTTAAAAATATTTAACAGACAAATTAACAGAAAGTTAACGGAGAGAACAATAGGATGGATTTTTAAAGTTTAAAAGAGAATATGATGAGTAATGATAATTTAGGGGAAATAAGATGAGCAAAAAAGTTAAGGAGGAATATGATTAAAGTGATAAAATTTAGGGGATGTTTTTCCAAATTTTTTCTACAGAGACTTACTAAGAAAGGTTAAAAATACTAGTTTTTATTCATTTTCTTACAACGTAAATGTTTAGATTATTTTAATATTGTAAAAAAGGAAGATTACATAAGGAACAGGGGAAGAAAACTATGTATAATCAGAGGCTAAACAATTGAACTTTGACTGTCAAAAATCTACAGAACAACCGCGAAAGCCTTTGAATGGAGCGGCTTCTTCCATATACATAACAAAAAACACACAATCGGAAAACGGATCACCCACATAAAACTGGTGGAATCGCAGGCGCCTGCAATATCGTTGAGAAATGCAATTTACGGTATAGTAAGTCAGAAAGTGACAGAGTTGAAGCAAAATGTGATATGAAAGGATGTAAATGGAGGATTTACGCTTCTCTCAACAAGGAGACTGGAAAATATGTTGTCAAAACATTGAAAAACATTCATACGTGTTCTTGGAACTGCAAAATCAGGTTGTTGACTGCAAGAAAAATTGCTCATTTGATCCTCGAAGACCTTAGAGCTGATCCAGATTTTAAAGCTCGTCATATTAAGAAGAAGTTGTTATCAAAGCACAAAGTCATTGTTCGAAAATCTAAGTGTCAGAAAGCACGTGAGATAGGGCTAAAGATCATAGAACAAGAACATGCTGAACAATTCGCGCGGATGTACGATTACACGATTGAGCTTCGTCAATCAAATCCTGGGTCAAATGTTATTTTAGGGACTCAAGGTAATATATTTTAGAAGTTCTACATTAGTTTTAGTGCTTTGAAAGATGGATGGAAAGCGGCTTGTAGGCCTATCTTGCATCTTGATGGCACATTTCTCAGAGGATGTATAAAAGGCGAATTATTAACAGCTGTTGGAAGAGATGCGAATGATCAGATGTATCCTGTAGCTTGGGCAATTATTGATGTTGAGAATAGAGTGAATTGGGAGTGGTTCTTGACACTTTTGGTGGATGATCTGAACTTAGGAGTCGGACATGGTTTTACTTTAGTTTCAGATCAACAAAAAGGACTCATTCAAGCCATAAAGAATGTTGTACCATATGTCGAGCACAGAATGTGTGCTAAACACATTTATGATAACTGAAAAAAAAAACAAGGACTCTGAGCATAAACTACTATTTTGGAAGGCAACGAATGCATATAATCAAGTTGTTTTTAATAGATGTCTTGAAGATTTAAAGATTTTATCTCCAGCTGCGCATGAAGATCTGATGCGTTATTCAAGTTGTTATTGGTCCAGGTAGATTTATGTTCTTTAATTGTTATGGTTCGAAAATCTTTATGTTGATTTAATTTTTCATTATTTGTGCAGATATTCTTTCAAAGAATTCGCAAAGTGTGCAGCCATAGAAAACAATATGGGAGAGGCCTTCAACTCTTCAATTACAGATGCACGTAAAAAGCCTATTGTGGAAATGTTGGAAACCATAAGGAGACAAGTTATCACTAGTAACTTGACTAAGATGGAAGCGAGCCGAAGTTGGCTTGAGAGAATAACACCAAAAGCCAAGGGTTTGGTCAACAAGCAAAAACAAAGAGCTACAAAGTGCATGTCTTGTGGTGTTGGAGGAGGGCCTTATGAAGTTAGTCATAAACAAAACAGTTTTCGAGTTAACATTAGAGGAGATGTATCATGAAGTTGTCGGGAATATGAGATTAGTGGAATTCTATGTTGCCACATCATTTCTGCATTATGGGATGATACTATGGGCAATGGACAACCCGAGGATTTGGTTTCAGATTGGTTTACCACTGACCACTGGAAAAGATGTTATCAGGTTTGGTACAACCGATTAATGGTATGAATTTGTGGACATGCACAACGATACGAGTGGAAGCACCTATAAATAGAAAAATGCCTGGAAGACCTAAAAAGATCAAAAGAAAACGCGATCCATATGAAAATGCAGAAGGCTCCTTATCATGTCATGGGAGAGTCATGGTAAGATATCTATACTCTAGTAACTCTACATTTAAAGTTTGTATTTAACATATTAGAATTTTCATTTTGCAGAGATACAGTCATTGTCAACAACGTGGACATAACAAAAGGACTTTTCAGATTACTAATGCTAGTTCACTTCAACTAAATGAAAAGAGTGTCAACGCAGTAAATTAGAACTATGATATCAGACATTTGAATTTTTTGTTTTTTTGATAATGTTGTTTCTAACGCTTCAGTGATATGGGTGTTGTTCATTTGAGAAATGAAAATGAGAAGTTGATAAGATGAACATAAAATGGAAATTCTCTCTTACTTCATTATACTACAAGACATTACATATATGCCTATTGGTATCTCCACAGAAACTAATGTAAACAACACAAAAACTACGGTTAACAACATTACATATATGCCTAGAAATTCCAAGTCTCAGACCAAAACCTAAAACTGAAACCTAAAACTGAGAGGACTCGTACCACTAGCTTTGGGGTTGATCCCAGTACTCATGATAACAGCAATAATCAATCCATAGATACCCAGAACACCAACCATAACAACTGGGATAATAGACTTCATCACCAACTCAGGCCTCATCCACTACAGCAACCCAGGAGTTCAGAAACATACAAGTATCCAATGCGTAGTTCTGCCTCGACTAAGATATGGAGGAGCTCATTCAGGTGCTCATATCCCAATTTTCCTCTCATCAATTCATCCTGCCAAAATAGAATGTCTTGTTTAAGGCAACACATCAATTCACCTGCCAAAATAGAATGTCTTGTTTAAGGCAACATACAAAGCACGCTAAGGCAAAATATCTGGCCGAGACATTACAAGAACAAAGCTAATTTTTCAAACATAAGACACAAGCTAAATAATCTCCCGAAGCTGTCTAAATGGCACCACCAAATCTGGGACCAATTGTCAGTAACTCGAGACAAGACTCGAGACAAATTCAGTAACCTGAGACAAGACTGAAAAGCAAACACACCTCAATAAACTTGGTACAGTAACGGGGAAACTACGTTTAAACCACAGAAGGGATATGATATCACCTACACCATAGCCTTGTTCGATGATGGAAGACATAGGCACACCTGTGTAGCATGGTTCCTCCCCTGCAAATCAATAGCAAAGACCATTCTCTTCACCGTTGTTCTTTCCACGTATCAGAAACTGGTTGTCCATAAGTAATAATCCAGTGGCATAGCAGTCAAGTACAATGGTTCAAGATATACCAGTATGCAACCGGTAGATAGTATGGGGAACTGATTAAGAAAAACCAATAGTTTAGTATCAGAAAAGTACCTCTGTCATCAGAGATGGTCGAAATGATGTGAGTAGGAGCACGGACTTTTCCGCTCTTGATTGCAGAGTTGAGATCCTCAGGGATTTGGGGAGGAGTGATTTCCTTGACTGGAGTGATCTTCCCGTCATCAACCTAAGAGGGAACAGAAGTACAAAAGACAGCAAGGCAAGGAATCTCAGATACGGAAACATGACTTTCACAAAAAATTTATCAGCAAAACCACAGAGGATACCTACCAATTTCTCAAATGTCTCCTTGATTGCAGCTTCAAGGGCTTCATACGATTTGATTAGTCAGCCGGCGAGGCAAGAGACGGACGGCGAGGCAAGAGACGAACGGCGAGGCAAGAGACGAACGGCGAGGCAAAAGACGAACGGCGAGGCCAGAGACGAACGGCGAGGCCAGAGACGGCGGTGGCTGAGCCCAAGGGCACGACGGCGGTGGCTGAGCCCAAGGGCACGACGGCGGTGGCTGAGCCCAAAGGCTCGGATTCTCGATTTCTTCCGGCCGGCTTCGCTATTTCTACGGCTGGGCTTCGGCAGTGCTTCGGCGATGCTTCGGCGAGGCTTCGGTGGGGCTTCGGCGACAGCCTCAAGATTAAAAAAATATTGTGTAGAGTTTAAAATAGATTTCTAGTTTAAGATTTTTTTATTAAAATATATTTTTGAGGGTTTTATTTGGGTTTACCCCTGAGATTTAGGGGATGTTTTTCTAAATTTTTTCCACAGAGACTTACTAGGAAAGGTTAAAAATACTAGTTTTTATTCATTTTCTTACAACGTAAATGTTTAGGTTATTTTAAAATTGTAAAAAAGGAAGATTGCATAAGGAACAGGGGAAGAAAACTATGTATAATCAGAGGCTAAACAATTGAACTTTGACTGTAAAAAATCTACAGAACAACCGCAAAAGCCTTTGAATGGAGCAGCTTCTTCCATTTGCACAACAATAAACACACAATAGGAAAATGGATCACCAAGATAAAGATAAAGCTGTCCGATGAGTTAGGGCAGTCATGGGGAGTTACGATATTCAGGATGTTGCTGCAACCATTCACGTATGACAGACCGAAGAGTGAGATTTGGTGTAAGATTACGATTTTGAAGCCTAATATTTGTTATAGGTGAAGTTTCGCCTCCATGCCTCAGCCATTTTTTGAACTCTTTTGCCTCGTATGTGTAACCATCAGCTGCTACATGTGGTTCTTGCATGATTTCCTACAAACAGACTAAATCAACATATGCTAGGCCAACAACATAAAGGAACTAGGATTGGGAGAATTTAACTAACCTTTGAAATGGGACAAAGGAAATACGATGAGGGCTCATTGGAACCAGATGGTGAGATTAATGAGGACGTCCCCTCCATGTTCATTTGTCTCAAAAGCTCTTCAGTTGTCTTCATAGCATCATCTCGTTCTTTCCTGTAGGCTTCTATGATATGAGGGAAATCCATATTAAGCACTTCCTCCATCTCTCTTTTCATCTTTTCCATTTCTTCTTTTGATTTCTCTACTTCAACCACCATTTGTCTCCTCAGCCTTACTTCTCTATCGTATAGTATTTGAGCATTACGGGCACTTGAAAGTGCTTCATCTCTTTCCTGCATTGTCTTCTCGTGCTCTTCTCTTTCTCTCTGCAACTTTTTCTCAGTTTCTTTTCTCACTCTCAGCTCCTCCTTATACAATCTTTCAAACTCTCTTGCCTGTTCAAGAATTCATCACAGCAATAACATACTCTGTGGATTTGATACCCTACTTTTACTTTTCATTGTAAATTGAATCTCCATCTACCAGAAAAACCCAGAAATTAAAACAGAGGTTTGAAGACCCATATGGATTGTATCAAAGACAATGCTCTGTGATGTTATGAATCTACATTAGTTCATCGAAAAAAAAAAGAGAATATAGTGTATTTACCGTTTCACCTCCAGTACTCCTTGTTCCATTGTATGGTACCAATGCAGAAGAAACAGAGTCAGAGAATTCTGAGGATGAGGTTGACGAATAAGCACGGTCGAACTGTCCTTCCCTATTAAAACAATTAGAAACCAACAAGTAGAGTCCTCAAATTTGATGGGCACAATTGAAACAGACAGAACTTCAAATCCTCAAGCTTACCTGATTTGGATGAGGTTCCCATTGCATATAAACCATATTTTACAGTGATGGGGCACATGTTGGCTAACGTATTTGGCTTTGCTGGACGTGATGTGAGCCATGCCCCTGCAAGGTTAAAGGTATATAAGCCTTGACAGTGAATCTAGAAAGGGTCATCAAAGGCTAATGAATTTAGAATGACATCTCGAGATATCTTTACTCGGAATAGAGGTGATCAGCTGCAGCACCCATTACAAGCTTCTTGATATTGTAATCATAGATAAGTTCAACGATCCCTTCTCCAACATCATTCATCGAAATAAACGATATATCAACATCTACTCCATTCACCTGCTCATGAATGAAGAAGTTTAACATTCCCAGTACAGTAGTTGCAGTTGTGATATGAATAGAAAAATGAAGATTATGAATAGCAAAAACAATCATCATAACAACGTCACCTCTTCGTTTTGGCAGACAACAGCATACCAATGGAGGCCTTCATATGCACTATTGAGTTCCTGCCGAAGGATTTCATTGATCTCACTTTCTTCAAGTCCACTTGCTGAATGTTTACAAACAAAAATTAAACATTACAAGAAAAACAAAATCACACAACAAGCATCACTGATCAAACCCTTCTTCCTATGATCTTGATCTAAACTTCACCATATCACGAAAACTAAATGAAAAACAGGGGAAAACATCATTTACAACTCTGATCAATATCTTTTTTCCTATGATTGAGAACCACGAGATGCTTGATATGACATCACGATGCAATGAAACCAAGACAAACCCAGAAAGAAAGAATCAATTTTGGTAGCAGCAGGCCATTAACATCATCAACCAAAGGTGCTTGGCATGAAACAGATTCAGAATTGGATTACAGAAGCATACTTACACGAAGGGGTTATACGGGTTGGCTGGTGAACATGAAGAAGGTAAAGCTTTCTGGATTTGAGATTCCGCAATGCCCATATGAAGACAGCCAGATTGTGCTGCGCAACATACACGCGAGAACAATCAGCAGCCCCTGCCATGGATTTTACCTCTTCTTCTTATTCTATAGATAACGGAGAGACAAGTTTCTCTCTCTCTCTCTCTCCAAGAAAATCATGTACTGATTATACACACACACACACACAAGACTAGGTATATATAGATGTGTTTTAGTCATTGTGATGATAATTTCAAGGAGGATTCCGACAATGGAACCTTCTTGGTCAACGACTGGTCTTATTTATAATATTCATGAAACTTCAGAGTACTTCAACTTAAACTTCACGGTCTTTTCTGAGATGAAAAAGGATATGAACAAATATAATAAATCAACACTAACCCTCAATAACACTAAAGCAAATACTGTTCTTTAATAAATATTAACTCTAAAAGTAACTCATGGCTCATATTATTCATGGCGAGAATACCATGAAATCTCCGGATTTTGTAATATCAGAAGATTTAATTTGAAATCAATAATCGAATTTGGGAAACGAAAAAATGTTATTTAAGAAACAAAAAGATGGGTTTAGGGAAAATTTTCCATTACCATCGATGTCTCCATAAACCCTAAGAATGAGCTCTCCACGGTCTCAGTTCCGTTGCAGAGCTTGTGGTGTGAATGAGCGCTGGACGTCGGAACTTCCTCCAGCGGTACAAAACGACGTCATGTACGTCGACACTTGCACCGGCGCTACGCCGGGTATCCGCCGAAGCGAAACAGTGGCACAATTACAACAAGTGACTCCTCCTACTTGAGTGGATCCACAAGAAATTAGGGATTTGGGCTCAAACATAAGCCCATAGAACTGAAGTTTGGTCCATTCACCGGCTAATTTAATCATTTTTTTCACCGGATAATTTAATCATCTATCTAATAATTTTGATTATAGTTTTTTCACATCATAAAACTTAATTAAATTTAATAAATACGATATTTAATTGATTTTGTTGTTATTTTTTTCGCATTAAACATAAGGAAAAGTCAAGGGAAGTTAGTGGGCCGTAGTCTCTAATGGGCTTCTCATAATATAATAAGATTGTCTCTCTTTTCCCGCCACGCGCAACGCTAAAAGTATTTCCAAATCTTTCCTTCCCCTTTCTCGCTCTAAAATTCAAAAGTCAGTTTGATCTCTCTCTATCTCTCTCTCTCTGAGCTAATCGTTTGTTTCGATTTCTCCCTCAATCTCTTCTATGGAGAACCATTTGTTTACGGTTTTGATTCGGAGATGAAGATCAACAGAGCGAGCGATCTGAGTTCCATATCAGTGTTTCCTCCTCATACAAGGTAAAATTTCACCATAAGTCTGTACGAATCCCCAGAGACCTTTGATTTTAGTTGTTTAGCATTCTCATAGGGTGACTAGTAATGAGTTTCTGCGACAGTGTTGGATCTAGCCTATTTCTATATATTGTATCAATTTCATATTTTTTTCTTGTTTTATGTAAAAATCCGTTAGTTTCCTTAATGTCCCTTATCTGGAGAAATTTAGGGGGCGTGTTACTCATCCTTATGTTTCCCGTTGGTTCTTTTGTTTTTATGTGTAAGGAGATCTAGTGTTGGACCATCTGAGCCACAAGCATCGCAGCAGCAGCAGCAGCAGCTTCGACCACAACAGTCGCAGCAGTCATTCTAGCAGGCACCATCGTCTCATCTGACGCAGAGTTCCCTCGATGACGCCATAACAAATGATCAGGTGAGTTACTTAAACGAGACCTAATGGAACTCGTCACTATAACTTTTTATTATATTTTTCTCATGTCTGTTAAAATCGTAATATAAAGCTCTATAAGTAGAATGAGTTGAATTCCTTTATGATGCAGATCCGTAAGGGTGGAAAAGCTATAATATCAAAATATGCACGCAATTATGGACTCAATGTTTTAGCATTTTATGTGAGATTAATCCCTGTAAATATTGTAAAAGCAGGAGAATCTTTGTGTTTCCTGACCTGTGAAAATGGAACAAACTGGAGCCGTAAAGAAAACCAAGCACTGGATATGTCTTTTTGCCGATTATTTATGATAATTCAAGAATTTGCATTTTGCATTGTCTCTACATCTATCATGCAATTTTTCATTAATCAAAGCTATAGAATGCAATCATGTGTATGTGCCTGGAACATTATCTTCTCAACATGTTGTTTTGTCTCTTCTCCTAGAGGAAAGCTACATTTGTCATGCTTTTATATTGATTGTGCGACTTTTATAGGCAAAGAGAGTTTGTGAAAAGACTGCTTGAATTGATGAATGATGTACAATGTCTATATACAAGGATGACTTAACAAATATTAAGATACTATAGAGATTGTAATGTAGAATAATATGCTAACTTAACAAATATGGAGATACTATGGAGATTGCAATCTAGAATAATATGCTAATTTAACAAATATGGAGATATTGTAGAGATTGTAATCTAGAATAATATACTCCAGAATATTCTCCTAACATGCCCCCGCAAGATGTGTCTCGGTCGAGAGACGCATCTTGATCCGAAGAGTGTCAAATTGTGTCTGCGGCAATGGTTTGGTAAGTGCGTCGGCGAGCTGGTCCTTCGAGGAGACATGCGCAACACGAAGAAGGTCTGCAGTGACTAAGCTCCAGATGAAATGATAATCGATCGCAATATGCTTCATACGAGAGTGGAAAACCGGGTTAGCACATAGGTAAGTGACCCCAACATTGTCACAATAGATCACTGGAGGAGTAGACATCGAAACGCATAGCTCAGTGAGGAAAGAAACCAACCAATGAACTTCCGAAGTTGTCGAGGACACAGACTTATATTCGGCCTTAGTTGAAGACTTGGCGGGAAATCGTTGTTTCTTGGATGACCAAGAGATAGGGTTGCACCCAAGATAGACGACGTGAGCTCCGATAGAAGTGTAATTATCACGATCGCCACCCCAATCTGCATCAGAAAAAGCATGAAGAGAAAGCAGACTACTAGGGGACATAAATATACCAAGAGATCGCATTCCTCCAAGATATCGAAGTATACGTTTTGCAGCCTGCCAATGCTCGGTCGTAGGTTGATGCATGAATTGAGAGAGCTTGTTAACCGCAAAGGCGATGTCCGGGCGAGTAAACATAATGTATTGTAGGCTCCCAATAACGTTCCGATATTCTGTGGGGTCATCTAACGATGTTCCCGAGCTGGAGGAGAGACGTGTCGTCGAAGCCATAGAAGTGTGAACCGGTGTGGCATGTAGCATATTCGTACGGGTAAGGAGATCCATGATGTATCGTTGTTGCGTGAGAAGAAGAACACGGGAGCTACGTCTAACTTCTACCCCAAGGAAGTAAGAGAGTTGTCTCATGTCCTTAAGAGAAAAAAGGGCAAGAGGAGAGCAATGTACTTGTCCACGTGCTCTGCGTGGCTGTCGGTGATGACTATGTCATCAACATACACAAGAAGATAGACGGTGATATCATCTTGACGAAAAATGAACAGCGAGGTATCGACGAGGGAGTGAACAAACCCAGAAGCTTGAAGAAAGCCACACAACTCTGTGTACCATACGCGCGACGCTTGCTTGAGACCGTAGAGAGCCTTGTGCAACTTGCAAACATGTGTGGGGTGATCACGATCAACAAACCCCAGTCGTTGGATCATATAAACGTCCTTGGATAGAGAGCCTTGGAGAAAGGCGTTATTCACATCAAGCTAGCACAACCTCCAACCACGAGTAACAACAAGACTAAGGACAAGTCATATCGTCGTTGGCTTAACAAAGGGCCGAAAGTGTCATTGTAGTCGACACCGGGTCTTTGATGGAACCCCTTAGCCACTAGTCGTACCTTGTACCTGTCAATAGAGCCATCAGAAAGACGTTTAATTTTGAACACCCATTTACATCCAACAACATTGTAAGAAGGATTCGATGGGACAAGGTGCTAGGTGCCATTGCGGACCAAAGCATCAAATTCTTCAGTCATGGTTCTCCACTTAGGATGTTTGAGGGCTTGAAACACACACGTAGGTTCAGTGTCGAGGGAGGTAGTAGTGGTAAGAGAAAGTTTTTGGGTCAGTTTGGAGATGTAGTTTTTGACTCGGGTAATCATGGGATGGTGGTTTATGGGCGGTGGTATTTTTGGTCCGGGGTAGGTGAGGTAGGGGATGTCATCGGTGGTGGAGGATCGGAACATAAAGGCGCCATTGCTGATGTAGTACTTGTCGAAGTTGGCGTTGTAGATGATGATGTACGAGTGGGAGTTAGTGGGATGAGAGTGCATGGAGGTGAGGACGGAACGAATGGCTCGGCAGAAACGGGGGTAGCCGAGGATGGGAATGAAGAGAAGGGAAACTGATGTTCAACAAACTCCACGTGGCGAGAGACATATACACGAGAGGTGGGAAGATGAAGACATAGGAACACACTTTGTGTGAGAGAGTAGCTGACAAACACACAAGGAAGCGAACGAGACTCGAGTTTGTGATGTGTATAGGGATGGAGCCAAGGATAGCAAAGACAACCAAAAAGTTTCAAATAGTTTGGGACAGATTGGAAAAGAGACTCAAATGGAGTTTTAAAACCAATAGAAGAGGAAGGTAGGTGGTTTATGAGGTATACCACCGTAGGAAAAGCAAAAGTCCAATAGGCAAGAGGGATGGATGCATGACTTAAAAGAGCAAGTCTCGTCTCGATAATATGGCGATGTTTTCGTTCCGAAATCCCATTATGTTCATGAGTATGTGGTGGTGTTGTGTAATGTGAAATGCCATGACTCGCTAAAAAATTCCGAAGATTAATGAACTCTTCGCCATTGTCCGAGTAAAGTGAGACAATACGAGATGAATAACGATTTTCAACAAGTGCTTTAAACCGAGGAAATATTTCATCAACTTGAGACTTTCTTTGCAATGGATAAAACCATGTATAACGAGTATGGTGATCGACAAAAATGACATAGTAGCGGTATCCATCAAACGAAGTCACAGGAGATGTCCAAACATCCGTGTAAATCAATTCAAAGGGACGAGTGGAACGTATAGTAAAAGTGGAAAAAGGAAGTCTGTGACTTTTATTACTTAAACAGGCACCACAAGAGAAAACCATAGTAGATGTTCATGATAAAGGTAAAGAAAACGATGACATAATTTTATTCAAAACCTCGGAGGACAGGTGTCCTAGGCGGGAATACCATTCGGATAGATTCGATTTGATACTGGATAGGGCTCGAATGGAAGAAGAGGGTGATGTGGAGTTCAGCACAGGAACAGAAGGCCACTCGTACACCCCATCATTGAGTAGACCGCACGTTATTGGTGCCCCCGTGTTGAGATCCTTCACCTGAAAATAATGAGGAAAGAATTCCACCGAGACATTTTTGTGAGTACATAGTTGATGGACATATATAAGATTTTTATTCATGGACGGAGTGCATAAGACATGGTTAAGAGATAGGTGACGTGATGAGGAGGGTAAGGACAAAGAACCTGTATGTGTAATCGCAAGCCTCGAACCATCACCGAGCATGACCCCACATTACCCATGTATGGAGAATGAATGACAATTGGCTAGATCAGATGTGACGTGGTGAGAAGCTCCGAAATCAACAATCCAAGTTGGAGACGCCTCCGAGGAAAGTGTGGCGTGATGAGCACTTGGTGGCCATGGGGAGGCGTTGCGAGGGATCTGTGAGGACGCCGACAGTCCATGGGACGGACGAAAGAGATTGCAGCGGCGGGCACTATGACAATGTACACCACAAAGCTGGCACTTTCCTTGGTAGCCACATGAGGGATCTCCACGGGCAGGCCGCGGTTTTCGACGGGACCACGGGAGTTTGAGCGCCAAGATGGATGTGGTTTTTGTTGAACGTGATTGGCAGTGATGGGTAGGGCCGAGGAGACCGGTTCCGTAATGAGAAGATCAGCCTCATGATTGATAAGCTTCTCATGCAATTCAACAAACGAGATCGTCGTATCCTTTGCATTCACTACGTCTCGAATGGGTTTGTACTCATCATCAAGATCGGCCAAAATAAGATCAAGGAGATCCTCATGATCCATGGATTTCCCGAGAAGAGATAATTCGTCGGTCTTGGTTTTGAAGAAGTTCATGAACTCATCAATTGTCTTAGTGCCTTTGGTGTGGCGTTTCATTTGATCCTTGATCTGTTTGAGATGGTCGCGACTCGAACGACCATACATGGAGGCCAAAGTGGCCCAAGCTTCATCGGAAGTGGAAGCGGAGGCAACGAGCGCCTGACAAGAGATCGAAATCGATCCAAGGATGGCCGTGAAGATCAGTCGATCTTGACAAAACCATGGCCCATAGGCCGGATTCGCAACGACATTGTTGTTGACTATGAGAGTCGTCGTCGGAGCGAGGGCAAGATCTAGAAAACTGCCAAGGTTGTATCCCTGAAGGATGGCTCGATCTGAATGCTCCATGTAAGATAGTTTGTCGCCGTGAGTTTGGTGACATTAGAAACATTCACATGGATGAGAGTTGAAAGAGGGTTGGCAGAGTTGTAGGGGGTGACCACGTCACTTGCTTGGGGAATGCCCGACTTGTCGCCGTCGGTAGCCATAGAGGAAGAAGGAGACGATGACAGAAAGAAGAAGAAAAGAAAAAAAATTAGGGTAGTTGTCTTACGACTTGGTGCTCTGATACCATATATGCAAAGAGAGTTTGTGAAAAGATTGCTTGAATTGATGAATGATGTACAATGTATATATACAAGGATGGCTTAACAAATATGGAGATACTATATAGATTGTAATCTAGAAAAATATGTTAACTTAACAAATATGGAGATACTATGGAGATTGCAATCTAGAATAATATGCTAACTTAAAAAATAAGGAGATACTGTAGAAATTGTAATCTAGAATAATATACTCCAGAATATTCTCCTAACACATTTTTCCCTTCTAAACAGAGATTTAGCTCTCAAGAGCGAGATCTTTATCTAAAAAAGGTTAGTTGCTTGCTTCCTGTCAGTCATAAACGTGAAGATAGCCAGATTGTGTTGTCTAGATCTTCTAGCAATCTTATGAGGAGATGAAATCCCACTTTGGTTCTCGAGGCTAAATGTAAGTTTGCTCCTTCTGATATTAGAATGAGAATTCATCCCATTTTGTCATCGTCTGGCCCCTGATTTGATTCAACTTCCTGTCATTTCCTTGATTAGGTCAGGTGGTGAAGAACTTGAGCAACGAATCGAATGATAGAAACTTCATTGAGCAGGTTTGGAATGCTGTTGGACTCCATTCAGAGTGATATAGTGCAAGCCAATAAAGGAACTAAAGAAGTATGTCTTGAGAGTGAGTTATTTGATTGTGATTCCTATATATAACAATACATGTAGGTTGGGAAGAAAAAATGCATCTGTAAAATCTACTTTTTGACCCTAATATTGAAAGAAAAACTATACAAGATAGCAGCAGATTAGTGGCGCCGATCAGCTTACTCTCTTGGGAAGGCTGTTAAGCATCTTATTCCTTGTGAACATGATATGGACAGTGTAGTCACTTCTCATGTTAGTTTCTTTATGAAGAAATGCCACTGCAGAGTTCATTTACAGTTAATGAAATTATATATATATATAATAAGGAGGTTTTTTTCTCTATTCTCATGAGACCACATCATAAAGAAAGAGAAAAAATTCCATTTAAATATAATTTAAATATAATTTTAATAATAATAAAATAGAATAGAATATGTTAATATATTTTATTGTCATTTTTATTATTTTTATTATTTAATATAAAAATTTGTTTACAAATTATTTTAAAATAAATTATAATTTTTTTTTGAATTAGTCAAATTTAAATTTAAAAAAAGTAAATAAAATTTGAAAACAATTGAAAATATTAGAAATAATTAAGTTGTAAGGTTTTCGCTTGAGTTAATTTCTTCTTTATAATAAAAATAAAAACAAAACTTGAATAAAATCATTTTTATTTGTATCAATCTATATGTGGATATAGAACCATAACAAGAATTAAAACCAAATAAACATTCAAAAACTAATATTTATAATATGATTAGAGTTAATTTACAATTTATAAAATCATATATATAATAAGGAGGTTTTGCTCTCTCCTATGTTGAAACCACATCACCAACACAAAGAAAAAATCTCTATTTAAATCTAATTTAGATATAATCTTATTAGTAATAAAATAGAAAGTATTCATATATTTTATTGTTATTGTTATTATTTTTATTATTGTAATTATAATTTTTTTTACAAATTTTAAAAATAAATTATAATTTATTTATGAATTAATCAAATCATATACATAATAAAGAGATTTTTTCTCTCCTCTCATGAAGCCTTATTGTAATTATGAAAAACGATATTAAAAAATTTAACACTTATATTAATTAATATATTTTTTTTGTTTCATATTGTTCCGTAAATATCATTTGTAACTAGATCAATCATATTTGTTAACACTTTGACCGGCATGCTTCACAAATATCTATACTAATCAAAATCTAAAGAAAATCAAGAAATTCAAACATAAGTTAGTTTTAAAGATTTTCAAATTATGTCCATACCTCAATAATTATTTTTAAATCATGTTATAAATTCAATCTAGTCTTAAAAAATTATGCAGATATATATAAGAAAAAAAATAAAAAAAACTCTAGTCCAAATTATGCAATCACTATCTCCAACAGATTACGTTTTACAATTTCAATGATATTATTAACATATGTCATTGTTAGTTTACACTACATCTTATAAATTTATTGTTTAAACTTTTACATTGAAAATTAGAATTTGTGTGTTTGTATTGATCGATACATATATCAAATGTCATAACAATTGAATTAATTAATTATGTATAACGTTTAAGAAATATACAATATAATTACCACAAAACCGTGCAATGTGCGGATATTATTTAGTTACATGATAACATTGACTGAGAGGGTCTATATAGTTACAACATTTGATGACTCCTCGGGACCCTTTTGACCTTAGATTCTCCTCCTTGAAGATGCATTTATGTATAATACAAATGGATCTCTCTTCGTATGCATCAATACCCCACAGCTCAAAATCAATTTTGTCTCTAAGGTTGAAGGTTGGATCTTCAGATAATCGGTAAAATTGTTCCATTTAACCAATATCTCGCTATTGCCAAGAGCTCCAGATTCCATTTATCACATCAAATATGCTTCAGGTTCAGCTTCAAGTGATTCAGACAATTTTTCCAGAGTTAGATCTATCCTTATGAGAATTTGTCTTCGGCAAGATATCTGTAATAATATGTTAAAGATCCTAGCTTTCTTCAATTACATATCCTTCGAAATTCAAATTTATAGGAATAGTTATGGACAAAAAATGTAGTACCTCCCACACGACATAGAGTGTCTATGGTTCTGTTTTCCGATCCCGGTTTGTATTGAATATCAAAGTCAAACTCCAATATCTTTGTGAACCAAAGTTGATATTCTATGTTAACTTCTCTTTGCTCTAGTAGAAACTTGATTCTTTTTTAATCAATCCTCTCAATAAATCGCCGTCCCCACAGGTAGTAACGCTATTTTTGGATTGTGAAACAATCACCATGAGTTTTCGTTTTCGTTGATAGATGGATTTTAGATGTTCTTTTTTTTCTGTGAAAAAGCTTTGCCGAAATACGTAATAGTGTTTTGTTTCTGCATATTAGATTCAGAATAAAACGACTCACTAATTTTAGAAAGTGTTAAACAGTAGTCATGGATGTCTTCAATGTTTGGAAAAAAAATCTGGTGCCTATGTCCACTCAAATCTGTCAGATTTGAGCAGATTTGTGAGAGGTCAAGGAATGACACCGTAATCCTTTACAAAACAACGTTTAAATTCCATTAAACGGAGCCGAAGAATCCTCCAAATTCACACACCGATTTAGCATGTCTTGAATCTTGGAGTTATGAGTAGACCTTCCATCTTTAGAAATGACATGGAAAAAGATACTCAATCTGTGGCCTACCGAAGAAATATTTATTTTGATTAGCATATAAATCATTTGACCACAAAGTGAGGAGTATATTCAGTGTTTAGATCACAACTACATATAGTAATAATTTCTAAGAATATATTGATGAATCAATGATTGAGGTGTTAACTCACCTCCCCAAATCTATATTTTTCTTTAATTCTTGATGATCCTCTCTTTCTCTCTTAGCTATATATATATCTATATGTATATATGATAATTCCTCAATATGATTTCTCTACATTCACTATCCTAAAATACCCTTCAAATGTAGGCTGCACCCTAGTTGTTTTAGGAATCATGTCTAACTTCCTAAGCCGCTCCAACAATCTCTCTCATGGCATTCTCCACTCTTTCTTCTCGCTCTGTGCGTTTCTTCTTGGAGTACTAGTATAATATTGGCAGATGAACCTCCTCATATGTATCACTACCACGCCGATTGAAAATAACTTTTCTCTCAATGTCGAAGGTGGGGAATTGTAGGTTGATCATCTTTTCTGGCTCCCATGATGACTCATAAAAGGGCATATCCTTCCATTTGACCAGCAACTCTTCACCATTACCATTTTGTTGTGCTCGACGTTCCAAGATCCGCATTCAATTGACAGGGACTATGCATTAATTCAAGATCTTCACCAACAACTTTCTTAAGTTACGAGATATGAAACATAGGATTTTGAGTCCATCAGAAGCTTCAAGTGATATGCTATTGGTCCAACTTGAGCCTCGATAGTATAAAGGGCGTAAAAACAAGCAGATAATTTCTCGTTGACTCTGCGAGCCAAACTGCACTGCCTAAAGGGTCGCGATTTGATGTACATGCGATCTCCAACCTAAAATTGAAAATTGCGATGATGAATATCAACTTGTTTACGCATTTTTTTGTTATGCTCGATGCAAATGTTGTCGCAAACGATGTAACATCACATCCCTCGATTGCAGTTAGTCCTCTAATTCAACATTATAATACTTCTTGATTCGTACCTCACAATCTTTGGTGGTCCTACTATAAACTGCCTTAAAAGATGTTGTTTGAGTTGCAGAATGATAGGAAGATTTGTACCAAAATTTTGCCCATAGAAGGAAAGCCGTCTATATTTTGGGATGTTCACTCGAGAAACATCGAAGATATATTTCTAAACAAAGGTTAACCACCTCCGTTTGACCATTCGTTTGTAGGTGATAAGTGGTACTAAATCGCAATGTTGTTCCAATCATCTGAAACTGTTCTTTCCAAAAATGTGCTCAAGAAAATTCAATCTTGATCTGAGTTTATGATTTTGGAAATCCATGTAGTCGCACAATCTCCCACATAATGACAATCGTAACATCAGTAGTAGTGAATGGGTATTTCATGGCTATGAAGTGAACATACTTGGTAAGTTGATACACCGCAACAAAAATCGTATATCCATCTCATGCAATGTGGGTAATCTGATACACACATTTCAGTTTGGATTTCAAAACACGTACGAGGAATCCATTAGACTCGATCTTTTGAGGAGGATTTTTTGGATTATCGATGATCTTTTGACTGACCTAGAGGCGTTCTTAAAGGGTTCCTCTTGTTGGCGGCGGATGATATGATTACACGAGGTAAAAGTAACTCCGTGAGATGAACACTACAAAAAAACTGGCGATTTCCAACAGACGTATCCGTTGGAAAGCGCCCAAAATCCGTTGGAAACAGCCGTTTCCAACGGACACCAACGGATTTTCGTCTGTTGCGAAATGTTCGTTGCAAAGGATGATCCGTTGCAATTCGTGACGGAGTTCCAACGGATGATATCCGTTACAAAATTGCAACGGAATTCCAACGGAAAACGCCGTTGGAAAGAACGTAACGGACGATCGTTGGATAACGTTGTGACGGATCACCGTTGCAAACTTTCAACGGACGGCCGTTGGACAGCAACGACTGTCCGTTGCAAAATTAAGAATACTTTGCAACGGACATCCGTTGCCACGTGGCGGGAACTTGCAACGGAAGACCGTTGCAAACTGGCGGGAAAGATTTGGCGGGAAAACATTTTCAACGGAAGCCCGTTAGCAATGGCAACGGATGTCCGTTGCAAACTGGTGGGAAACGATTTGGCGGGAAACCTATTGCAACGGATGACCGTTACCCGTTCCAACGGATGCCCGTTGGAGTTTTTGAAAAAAAAAATAAAAAAAATAAAAATAATTTAAAACTAAAAGGTTTTGAATAAAATATTAAAATTATATTACAAACCACCAAAATTAAAACTATTTCCTATTACAAATCGTTTAGGTCGGTTGCGTCGTTATCATCCCCACCATCACCATCACCACCACCTCGAGACGGAGTTGCATCCGAATCGAGCCCCGGTTCTTGCTGCGGTGTTGATCCCCTCACCTGGCCCGACAACAACTCAATGACGCTCTCCAAATGTTGTATTTTAGATGATTGTTGCGTCATTTCAGCTCGTTGTTCTTGAAGTTGTGATTCGAGTTCTTCGATCCGCCGTTGTTGAGAAAAACTCTCTTGGACCGATGGAGGTACCGACGTTACGTCTTCGAGTATGTCCTTTTGAAGCGCTCCGATACCGTACAGGCGTCCCTTATACGGTTTCACCGACTACAAAACAAATAAACGTAACGTTAGAATTTAACAAATTATTTGATTAATAATTTAGAAACAAAATAATAAATTCTTACCTCTAAATAAATTTGGTCCTTTTGTAAAGGACTGAGGTCGTCGGGGCTTGAACCGCAAGCCTGAGATTGCTGTGTGATCTTCTCCGTCACAGCTCTCACGGTTCGGGCCGCTCGAGGATCGACGAGTTCCGGTTCTTCGGCCTCTTCCCCAACAACCGACTTCTTCTTTGCGTGGGTTTCTAATACCACTTCAAGAAGAGTCGGTTCTCCTTCCATCCGTTGCGTCTACAATATAAAAAATTTTTGTTAGATAAATATTTAAATGAATAAAAAATCTAAATAATTTAAAATTTATGGTTGCCCATTTCGGTCTGCTGTTGTTGGCGTAGTAGTTCCGCTTTGCACCATTCATCATGATGCGCATCCGAATCTGCATGTCGCGCACCCATATAGTGAAGATGCGCGTTGTATGAATTCGGCGCCATCTGTATGAACGCTGTAAACAAAGTTATATTATTAGTAGTTTTCAAATATATATATGTAATTATGAAATTCAAATATAATTACAAAAACTTACCACAAAAGTGCGTCACCATCGCTGGCGCACAACTTCTGGCGTAACTTGCCAGGAATAGTATAATCCGTCCTATAAGGACCCTTGGATAATAAGGTTGTTGGTGTGTTTCAGTACATCATCAACATCAAACCTGGAAATCAACAATACACAGTTAGATAATATTTATAACATATAATAATACAAATCAAAATAGTAATTTTTTTACCATAACGTCCTAAGAGAATGTTCTGGATCGATAATCGTAAGGGTTGGACGCCCATCGAAATCATGGATCAAAGAATCGATATCTATCATATCGTCCTCTTCATCAAATATCAGTGGTGCCGATTCTGCTGAAGGAGGACGATATGGTGGTGGTGGCGGTGGGGGAGGGGCTCCCGCGGAACCGGCCAACATTTCCCCCCTTCCCATAAAACGTCTAGGCCTCATTTTTGTAAGTTTTGGTAGTGTTTAAGATTTCTGGATTTGTTTGGCGTTGAAATAAGAAAAAATCCGTCGCAACATATATATATCGGATTTTCCAACGGTCATCCATTGCAATTTCTAACGGATGACCGTTGGAAACATACGTCATCGCAACGGAGTGATTAAATTGACGTGACGTTTCAGATTTCCAACGAGCTTCCGTTACAATTTGTAACAGATGCCCGTTGGAAAATGGCATTCCCGATGCGACGGACGGCTAAATGGCGGCTCGTCTGCCTTTCCAACGGACGTCCGTTAGAAATTGTAACGGATGCCCGTTGGAACCCTGAAAAACGGTTAATAAAAGCTGCAAATTCTGCAGTAATCATTACTTTTTCCAACGGACATCCGTTGGAATGCTAACGGAGGCCCGTTGGAAAGGGACACGTGGCGTCAAGACGTGGCGTCAAGCGTCAACACGTGGCGGCAATTTACCATTAAAAATTTCCAACGCACATCCGTTACAATGTCCAACGGATATCCGTTGGGATCTGTGAAAATCGAGAAATTTTTTCTAAGTGTCGGGTGCGATTTTACCCTTATAACGGTCCAACGGTGATCCGTTAGCAATTTCAACGGATGTCCGTTGGGATTGTTGAAAATCCATAAATTTTTTCTAAGTGTCGGATGCGAATTCAACAACCGTTAATAGTTTAAACGGGCGACCGTCAACATTGGTATTAGATTATTTTAATTTATTATACTTCAAACATCGTTTATATAACATGTTCGATTGTATTAACATTTCGATTATTCGATTACACATCATACATCAAACGTGAAACATCGTTCATTGACGGTATACGTCATTTACATTACACATCATATACATGTATTACACATAATAAACATTATTGTATTTACATTTCTTCTTCAGTAGATTCATCGATGGGCGAGTCGTCTTTCGCTTGTTCATTGAATTCATCACCGTTTTCATCTTCAACATCTTCTGGTTCA
>CM071870.1:31779543-31793396 GCA_036759665.1 Gynandropsis gynandra | reverse complement strand
ATGTGTATACGAGTACTTACGTAGTCTCTAAACCACGATCCATAATGTTGAACTTTCATGTATGTGAGTTCATTTGCATTTAGATGAGGATATGTACCAAGCACTTCTTCGTCAAATATCCTGAATAATGAAAATACGTTACATTTTAATATATAGAAATATAAAGATTGAAATTATAATATGTACCATGTACGTACCTTTCGAACGGTAATAACTCTTGACAATTAAGTAGTATATATGTGTGGACATGATTATACTCCTCTGGTGTTAACCAATATTCATCGGATGATATCCGTTGCAATTCGTGACGGAGTTACAACGGATGATATCCGTTACAAAATTGCAACGGAATTCCAACGGAAAACGCCATTGGAAAGAACGTAACGGACGATCGTTGGATAACGTTGTGACGGATCACCGTTGCAAACTTTCAACGGACGGCCGTTTAACCACGTTCTTCCGAAATGAATCTGTATCCTCCATACAATAAGGACATGCTAATCTTCCGTGCGTGCTCCATCCTGATAACATTCCATACGCAGGAGAATCGCTAATTGTCCACAACAAGACCGCTTTCAATCTGAAATTTTGCTTAGTACTGACGTCATAAGCAAGGATTCCTTCGTTCCACAACTGTCGTAATTCATGAATTAAGGGCTGCAAAAATACATCGAAACTTTTCTTCGGATGTTCTGGTCCTAGAATAAGCAACGTCAGAAACATTACCTCTCTTTTCAAACACATCTCGGAAGGTAAATTATAAGGAGACAAATTCATCGGCCAGAGGGAATATTGACTTCCCGATTGTCCATAGGGGCTAAAACCATCCGTGCACAGGCAAAGATAAACATTTCTCGTTTCACGCGCAAACTCGGGAAATATTACATTGAAATCTTTCCAAGCCTGACCATCCAATGGATGTTGCATTACACCTTCGGTCGTGGAGTGTTCGGCGTGCCATCTCATTGCTTCAGTGGTTTTTTTTATTCATATAACCTTCTCAACCTGCTTGCTACAGGCATATAAAACATTTTCTTGTATGGTACGTATTTCCGTGAAGATGGTTTTTTAGGCCGAAATCTGCTTGCACCGCAAAACTTGCATTCCAACAAGTCTTTATCATTTCTCCAAAACAACATGCAACTGTTTCTACAAACATCAATTTTCTCATGTGGCATTCCCAAGTCTTTTACCACATTCTTTGTTTCGTAGTATGTCTCGGGAGCTTGGTTATTTTCCGGTAAATATTCCCGCATTGTTTTACAAAATGAATCCATGCAATTTTTCAGCCACTTGTAGTCTGTTTTAATACTCATCAATCTTGAAGATAAAGATAAACGAGACTGACCTTCACGAAAACCTTCATATATAGGTTGTTTCACCGAATCCAATAGGTTGAAGAATTGACGTGCATCGATGTTCGGCATCTCTTCATGCGTTTGTTCAGTAACAACTCCAGAAAAAGCATCTGACACCATTTCTACATATGGATTGGTCGTTGATTCTTCATAAATAACTTCTTCATTTCGTTGTACTTGTGCATCTTGCACACTATCTCTAACACCGCAATCTTCGCCGTGAAAAAACCAAATTTCGTAATTTTCAACGAAACCCACCTTATACCGATGTTTGCAAACAATTTCTTGACTTCGAAACTTCATGTTTTTGCATCTTTTGCATGAACATAACATTGTCCCACGTTCTTGACACAAAGGCTGCATCGATGCAAAACTCATGAATTGCTCTAATCCGTGTAAGAATTCTTGCGTAATCTCTTCGGTTACAGGATCTTTTCTTCTATACATCCACTCCCTTGATCTATATATAATTCGATTCGAAGATGAAGACATTTTTTCGAAAATGTTTTTGTTGTTGATGGTTTGACGCACTCGTTGGTAAGATCTAAATACTCTAATCCGTGTAAGAATTCTTGCGTAATCTCTTCGGTTACAGGATCTTTTCTTCTATACATCCACTCCCTTGATCTATATATATTTCGATTCGAAGACGACGATATTTTTTCGAAAATGTTTTTGTTGTTGATGGTTTGACGCACTTGTTGGTAAGATCTAAATAACTAACGTTCCAACGGATGTCCGTTGGACATTGCAACGGATAGCCGTTGCAGGTTCATGGGTACTTATTTCGACCCGTGAACCTCGAAATTCAAAATATCAACGGTCATCTGTTGCTATTTCTAACGGTCGTCCGTTAACAATTGCAACGGATGCCCGTTGGAATGCTTTTCCCCGGTTTCTTACGATCTATAACGATCAATATCCTTTCCCGTTGTAAATGCTTGCAAATTCGTTATAATTCGTTATTTTTTGGATATTACAATAGTTTAAGTTTTGATAATTATGATATTAATGATGTAAGTGGAACTGATTTCATATCGAACTCAATGAATACGCAAAAACCGAAATATAGAGTCTAAAATTTCATCATAACTCTTTTTACATAATTAACATAGGATAACAATAATAATTTACATAAAAAAATAACTTTAACATAGAATTCTATCCGACAGCTACCTCCGTCACCAAAACCAGTATCTTTACTTCCATAATCGAATCCAAAACAACCTTAATAAACTTCCTCACCACCGGTAAGAAAGTTTATCAAAGTTGTTTTAGATTCAACCATGGAAGCAAAAGATACTTGATATTGGTGGTTTGTTTGATTCATATCCGTCACCAAAACCAGTATCTTTATCTCAATAATCGAATCCAAAACAACCTTAATAAACTTCCTCACCACCGGTAAGAAAATTTATCAAAATTGTTTTAGATTCAACCATTGAGACAAAAGATACTTGATATTGGTGGTTTGTTTGATTCATATCCGTTGATATTGATATTGTTGATATTGTTTTAGATTCAACCATATATATAGTTAAATTTTCAACGGTCATCCGTTGGCATGTGTAACGGATGCCCGTTGCAAGATCTCACAAATTTATTTCGACGGTTGAACCTCGAAATTAACAATATCAACGGCCATCCGTCACAAATTGTAACGGATTACCGTTACAATTGTCAACGGATGACCGTCAGAATATTTCCCCCGGTTTCTAACGGTCTTCCAACGGATATGGCCAACGGATATTATCCGTTACAATCCGTCGCAAATTGTCAATGGATTTTTAACGGATTTGGCAACGGCATTATTCCGTTAAAATCCGTTACAAAATCCAACGGATTGCAACGGATATAATCTCGTTGAAAGCATTAACATATCCGTTGCAATCCGTTGCTATTTTCTTCCAACGGAAGGATCCGTTGCCCCGTCCGTTGGAAATAGCGTGTTTTTTTGTAGTGGAAGATGATGAAAAAATGAGGTTTGGCGGAGTGAAAGGCACCACAAAAAGGTGTGAAGGCCTCGTGAGAAAGTCAAGAATGACTTCAATTATTGCAAAAAAAGTCCAATAAATGAATAATATAATGAATGCATTTAGCAACAACCATTTGTTAATATTTTCAATTGGTGTCTGTTGGTAAGCATATTAAATAAGCAACAAAAATCGAATCGTCAAGCACTACATGTTCAATGGTATGTGTATGAAATTTTCTATGGATGGTCGTCGATATGTACATAAAGTTTATGATGCTGATGTCATTAAGAAATGCATTTATCAATGGACATATGTTGGTATTTTCAATGGATACTCATTGATAATTGTGAAAATGATATGAGACCTGCGTCATAAATAAAAGCATTATAATTGTTCATGTTGTGATTTATCAAGGGATACCTATTGATAACTTTAATCAATGAATTTCAAACTTAAAATTTTGTTAAGTACGAAATGTAATTTATCAATGATTATCTATTGTTAGTTTTCAACGAATGATAATATCAAAATGTTAAACTTTTGCTAAATAAAAACTCCAATGTTTATATACTTAATAGACATCCTTTGACAATCTACACAATATCAACGAATGGATGTTGTTTAATTAATTAGTGTAATATAATTACATAATTTACAATTTTTATTTTGTTGATTCTTCAATTGGTGAATCTTCTATTGATGGTGTGTTGAATTCTTTACCTTGTTCATCTTCGATATCTTCTGGTTCCACATCTTTATAATTGCGAACATATATTCACCATCTATGCAATCCTGATAAGCATCTCTCCACAATCTTGGAATTCAATTAATCATATTAGTAGGTGGTTTTTAGCTTGTAATCAAGCTTCTTTTTCTTGTGAGTTGCAAATTTCGTAAGATTCGATCTTTCCAACGGTCCACCACTATTCTCTTCGATATTGGAAAATAACGTACTTTGATATACTTGATTTGTAGTAATGAATTTATTAGATGTCACCCCATCAATTTTTTTGCGTGCATTGAAGTCATTGCAGTTCATGAAGTATGTAGAGAGCGTGTGTAGTTTAGAGTTTTAATACGACATATAAAAGAAACATGTGGATTGACAATTAATAATGACTTAATGATATTGTGTGAAGATTATATCGTATGTATTGCTAAAACGAAAGAAGTATACATTAAAAACGACAAAACAAAACATATCCCTCCAAAATTTTTCTCATATACCCAAGAGCTTGAGAAAAATAAAGAAGTTGATATTAATTATACGCGATCAAGCGAAATATTGTTGATTTATTTACAAAGACTCTCTGTACTTCAATATTTCGGAACCATATTCAAAATATCAGAATATGTAACATGCGAATATGTGAATAGACAAACAATTAATAAAATAAAAAAGAAACTTTTCTGACTAAACTTTTCTTCTGTCATCGTTTTTTTTGTTCGAAAAGGTTTATACATACTAAAGTTTTTAATGAGACAATGAATAACATTGAATAACATTCGGTAAAAATAATTTGATATAGGATTGAATGTTAGTTAACCTATTTAATTCCATAAACTTTCTTCGTGTTAAAAAAATGTTATTTTTTGTCTATAAATACGCTAATATCCATCTCTTATAGAAAAAATATTAAAAAAAAATGCTAATCTTTGCTGTTTTTCTTTGATACATATGCATATAGATATAATTTCTTTGTTTTATTATATATACTAGAATTTGAACCACATGATGCACAAAGTTTTATATACAAAACTATTGTAATTTAATTTATTTTTTCTAATAATAAGATATCATTATTGTTTAATGAATTAAATTACTGATTATTGTGTTAAAAATTTAGATTTATCTATGATTAATATTAAAACAATGAACGATTGATAAAATTGATGTGGAAAACAATAATGTGTATTAAATTAAAATAAATTTTTTTTAAAAGTATTTGTACAACTATTATATGAATTTATAAAAGTTATTTTTAAAAGCATATATACCTACAACCAACAAAAAAATTTGTTTAAAAAACCTTTTGAATGTTAAATGTATTTACTTGTTAATTTTTTTGTATATGATGATGCATATAATGCTAAAACATGTAAATGTAATATAAATCATATCATATTTAATAACACTTACACGGTACTCTTAACCTAAATTTATAGTACTTTTAACACTATTACATAGTATTTCTAAATATCAAAACATTAGTATATATATATATATATTGAGATAGTGATGGCTGAGTGTTGAAATACACATACACACGTTCATATATATATATATATATATGGATTTATATTTATTTTTAAAATATGATTTTGATTACGTACTGATACATGCATGAATGAATTTGGTAAATATAACATTTAATTTTATAATTATAATAATAAAAAAATTAATTATATTGCATTTAAGTTTAGAAATTAATCAAGTCCGACTCAAGAGATGTATTTATACATGTCAATTGTGCATGATTCATGAGATTTTCAAGTTTTGTTTATTACAAAATTCATAAAATTTTAATCCAATACATTCTTAATAAATATAAAATAATATTATGTTAATATTCATTATTAATTCAAATTCAAAATAATTCAAATTAAAATATTTCAAAAATGATATATATATATATTCTTGACCAACATTTTTTTATATAGTTGGTTTAATCTAATATAAGGAATAAAAACAAATAATAGAAAAAATACAATTTATATTAAAAAAAATAAAGTTTTGATGGAGTGATGGTTAGATGTTCAAAAGACATCGATACATATATACATAGTCTAAACTTTATATGTTAGAAGGATATACATTTAAAAAAGAAGTATATTCATATATGGTTTTGATTGCTCTGGTAAGTCTATATATACATGTAAATTAAGTTGTGTTTATAAAACAACTTCGAGTGTAACTAAAGGTACCTCACTACAAGACTTGTAACCTAAAGATGGTTTTAATTACCTGAAAATATGTAAGAGGAACTTTTTTAATAATAGTATGTATTCTAACAAAATCATTTATTACACTAAGAAAGTTGAAACACCAAAGTTGTCTCTTATTGGTTTTTCGTTGTTATTTTTGTCCAAAAAAATTGATGACAAAATCCACTTGATGTGTTGATGAAGTTGCAAGAGTTAAGGGGATGGAAATAGGTAACGTGGGAAGCAAAAGATTTACAATAAAAAGGAAGTGATAAGGTCATGAATTAAAATGTGGTAACTATTTGATACATTAAAGCAAAGTGATCAACCAAAATGATAGAACAAAGCTGGACTTTATCATAGAAGAATAACGGCTCTGATAATATTAATTATGTCTATAAGAATGACATTGTAGCATTGTTGAGGAAAGTCTATCTTAACATTTAAAATTGAATTTTGAACTATAAGAAATCTCCAAACCCAATAAATAAGTAATAAAAATGGATTAACTTACAACTTACTATCACATATAGTTGTACAATGATTTTTTTCTTCTAGATATTTTTTTTAAATCCAATTTAACATATACTTAAATCAAATTTTGAAGGACATTAAATCAACACACCGATGGTTACTCAAGCAAAAGATGGATTCTCTATAAACAAAACTGAGCAAGTTAGCAGTTGTAGGGTTTAATTCAACATCAACGTCAACATTCAACCAATGATGGTTTTTCACCCAACACCCTAACCCACTATCAAATTAGACCCTAACACTGTCAAAATTGAATTCGAAACCCAACATCTCTTAAATGGGATAAATTAGACAAAACATTTCAAAATCGAGAGATAATGAAACAATACCGTAAGATAACTATTACTCACAAAACTTTCTTTTAGAAAAAGATATTAACTAAGAGAAAAAAGAGTTTCATCCATAAAATACCATAAGATACTTCTTCATCCATAAGTGATGTTTGTTTGTGTCGTTCCTAAGACATGACGATAAGATTTTTTATAGGGATTGATAGAACCAAACAAAAAAACTTTAAAATCAACCATTGAAAAGATGTTTATGAACCTCTCGTTAGAGTCATGAGCCATATCTTTCAGGATATCCAAACCTTCAGTTATGCATCTAGTTGTTGATCCTACCAAAAAACCATAGGAAGAAAATAATCAAATTCATATTAGATGCAAAATAGACCACAAAAGCTTTTGTTTCCAACACACAAAATCTATAACATACAGAGAAAGCAAGAACTGCATGTTTGTTTTATCTTTATCTTTTGAACTGAGCATATTTAGACAAAGATAACAACTAAGATGATTGAATAGAACGTCTTGGTTGCACCAAATCAAGCAGATGGTCACATTTGATATCTGAAAACAGTAAAACGACAACGTTAATCAATAACTGGAATCAATAGGACCGAATATATCAAACAATACCAGCTTTATTTACGAATCAATCTTTTATGTACACTTTTTTTCTTTACAATGCACTAAAGATCTCCGGAAATAACTCCCCTTGAGTTAGATGTAAATAAACACTAATTGTTTCTCTTCATTTCACACATTGTCGTGCCGGGTTGACGTCAATTCCTCCCCAACGGTTTTTTCGTATTCCACGTCCTATGGTTGGGTCAAACCACTGACATTTAAAAAGCATAACCTTCAACCCAACGAGACCGGCATATTCCAGTTGTATGATTTGGTGCAAAATACCGTAGAAGTTATCACCCTCTATATCACTATTAACGCAAACTCCATAGTTGTATGTGCTTCTATGTTTTCCGTGTTCGTACGTGTGGAACGTGTAGCCGCGAGTAAACAAGATTGGCCAACACATGACATTTCGTGCGGGACCATTAGCCAAATCTTTTATCCACGTAGGAAGTCTTTCATCAGAACATTTCACCTGTATGTATAAAAAAACAAATTAATACTCTTATATGCAATTAATTTACATAAATGTGTGTACGAGTACTTACGTAGTCTCTAAACCACGATCCATAATGTTGAACTTTCATGTCTGTGAGTTCATTTGCATTTAGATGAGGATATGTACCAAGCACTTCTTCGTTACATTTTCATATATATATATATATATATATAAATATACAGATTGAAATTATAATATGTACCATGTACATACCTTTCGAACGGTAATAACTCTTGACAATTAAGTAGTATATATGTGTGGACATGATTATACTCCTCTGGTGTTAACCAATATTCATCGGATTTTCCTCCTGTACGTCCAGTCGGTGTAAACATGTCAGGAATTGTGCCAAAGTGCGGATTATATTGATACAGATAATTTGTGTGATCATCCGCTGCACGTCGCTCTTTCGTCTGAATATGCGACTCGAAATAAAATGTGCTGAAATATGTGATTTCTTCCAGCAAGTATTGTTTAACAATAGAGCCTTCGACCGCTGCTTTGTTTTTTGTTTTTTTCTTTAAATGAAAGAAGAACCTTTCGAAAGGATACATCCATCTGAATTGAACTGGCCCACCGAGTATTGCCTCTGGTAAATGTATTGGCAAATGCTCCATGTCATCGAAGAATGAAGGCGGAAAAACCTTTTCTAATGCACATAATACTTCAGAGATATTGTTTTTCATTACTTCCAAGTCATCACCTTTTAAATTTCTCGAACATATATCTCTGAAAAAATATGCCGATTCCGCATAACACATCGTGAACATTACGTGGTAAGAGCTCAGCAAATGCGATTGGAATGAGTCGCTGCATGAAAACGTGACAATCGTGACTTTTCACCCCGATCAGCCTCGAACCGACAATATCCACACACCGAGCAATGTTTGATGCATATCCATCGGAAAACTTAATGTCCTCTTTTAACCACTTTAATAATGCTGTTTTGGCCGGACTAGACAATCTGAATACCGGGATAGGTGACCTTCCATCCCGTAATTCCAACTCTGGTCGTCGGCATATTGACTTCAAATCTTTCCTCGATTGTATATTATCTTTCGTTTTACCCGTCACATTCAAAACAATATTTATGATGTTATCGAAAAAGTTCTTCTCGATATGCATAACATCTAAATTATGACGTAATATCAATGATTTTCAGTATGGTAGTTCCCAAAAGATACTACGTTTATACCAGTTATACCATTCACATTGACCTTTTGGTTTACGATGCCCACGATCTCCATGCCATCTCATTGCTGCAACAGTTTTTTTTATTCATATAACCTTCTCAACCTGTTTGCTATAGGCATATAAAACATTTTCTTGTATGGTACATATGTCCGTGAAGATGGTTTTTAGGCCGAAATCTGCTTGCAACTGTTTCTACAAACATCAATTTTCTCATATGGCATTCCCAAGTCTTTTAACACATTCTTTGTTTCGTAGTATGTCTCGGGAGCTTGGTTATTTTCCGGTAAATATTCCCGTACTCATCAATCTTGAAGATAAAGATAAACGAGACTGACCTTCACGACAACCTTCATATATAGGTTGTTTCACTGAATCCAATAGTTTGAAGAATCGACGTGCATCGATGTTCGGCATCTCTTCATGCGTTTGTTCCATTAACAACCCAGGAAAAAGCATCTGACACCATTTCCACATATGGATTGGTCGTTGATGCTTCATAAATAACTTCTTCATTTCATTCTACTTGTACATCTTGCACACTATCTCTAACACCGCAATCTTCGCCGTGAAAAAAACTAAATTTCGTAATTTTCAACGAAACCTACCGTATACAGATGTTTGCAAACAATTTCTTGACTTCGATACTTCATGTTTTTGCATCTTTTGCATGGACATAACATTGTCCCCCGTTCTTGACACAAAGGCTGCATCGATTCTTCGGTTACAGGATCTTTTCTTCTATACATCCACTCCCTTGATCTATATATATTTCGATTTGAAGACGACGACATTTTTCGAAAATGTTTTTGTTATTGATGGTTTGATGCACTCTTTGGTAAGATCTAAATAGTTTATGTTCCAACGGACATCCGTTGCAAATTGCAACGGATAGCCGTTGCAGGTTCACGTGAAATTATTTAAACCGGTGCCCTCGAAATTCACAAAATCAACAGTTATCCGTTGCGATTTCTAACGGGTATCCGTTATAAATTGCAACCGACGTTCCAGTGGAAACTGCCAACGGATGGTTTCCGTTGCCATCTGTTAACATTTGCCACGGACTGCCAACAGACTTTCTAACGGAGGATATCCGTTACAAATCCATTGCAAATTGTAACGGATTTGTAACGGATTTCTGCCCGTTGCAATATCCCGTCATCCGTTGCAATCCGTTGGTTCTGCTTTCCAACGGACGGATCCATTGCCCCGTCCGTTGGAAATCCCATGCTTTTTTGTAGTGTCCCTTCGGTTTCTTACTCTCGCTCCAGTGCCCTCCCTTCGGCCTTCGTCTTCCAGAGTGCCCGTTCGTGCGTTAGCTCGTGGGCTGCCTGTTCGTACGTTAGCCTTAAGCCCGCCGTGCCGGGCCGTGGGCCACATATTTTCGGCCCGTTTTAAATCATGTCGTGCCCGAACCCGAATGAACCGGGCCGACAGGGGCTCGGACCGGATTCGGGTCGGGCCGGCCCGATTTACACCCCTATGTGTAAGAGAAAAATTATTAATTAAAAAGTTCATTCATCTTCCCAACAATTACAATTTCGTTTTAACTAGGGTTATGCAAAATATTCGAAGTATTTGTATCTGATTCTTATTCGATTCGTATTCGAACTGAAAATTCGAATATCCGCTCACAAAAATACAACTACAAATATTAGAAATCAGATATTTGAAAAATAAAAAATGCAAATAGTAGACTCAATTATCCGAACTATTTGTATCCGTAAGTACTAAATATAAAATTTAGTTAATATATGAATACATATATAACAAAATGGATTTTGATGATCAAATTGGAACTAAAAAGCATTATTAATCTTACTTAAACACTTATTATATAAATATATAGACAAATAGTAGACTCAATTATCCGAACTATTTATATTCGTAAGTACTAAATAGAAAATTTAGTTAATATATGGATACATATATAACAAAATTGATTTTGATGATCAAATTGGAACTAAAAAGCATTACTAATCTTATTTAAACACTTATTATATAAATATATAGACAAATATGCAATATATTTATGATTGAATGACTAAAATATTAAATACTTGAAAATAACTAATATTGTTGAAGATTTAATTTATACTCAAGATTAGTTTTAATCCAAATGAGTTGGATAATGTTATAGAGACATTATAGTATATAAAAAATACAGAACTCATTAAATATATAATTTTTTGCGAATTTTATTTTAGTGTATAATCTAACAATTTATTTCATTTTTTAGGTGAATTGACGATATTCGTAGATCATCGACGAAACTAAATTTAAATGATTGGTGTGAAGATGATTGTGATTATTTGATATTTTTTTATTTATATTATGGTATCTTTGCTAATTTGATCTTTAGTTTTAGATTATATTTGATGATTATTTTTTTATTAAAATTATTTTATATATATTTTTTACGTTAAAAAAATTTAGATTCGTATACAGATATCCGTATATTCGAAAAATATCCGTATATTCGAAAAATATCCGTATATCCGAATTTACAAATACAAATATAAAAAATAAATCTAGATATTCGGCGAATACAAATACAATACAAATAGTCGGATATTCGTAAATATTCGTTATTTGTCGAACCCTAATTTTAACAACATATTTTTATTTTTTCTATTAGAAAAATATTATCATTTTTGTAAAACTTATATATATATATACATATAGGTTTTATATGTATTTAATTGGATTTTTTAAGTTAATTCAAGTTATTAGATACATAATCGTATAACGGTATGAATATAAAAAAATATAAATTTATAATAATTTTAAAATATTTAATTATTTTATAAATGTAATATTATTATACCAAATAATCTTTAAAATTATGATTTTTTTGTAATTTGATCCATATATTATCCAATTTTAATCAAAAATTTCAAAATAATTTCTATAAAATTGATAAATTTATGTATTTAAAAATACACAATATCATATTTATAGATTAAAAATAAAAATTTTAAACAATATTCCCAAAAACATAACATATTAGATGTTTTTAAAAATCGACATTTAATTAAAAAAGATAATAACTTTGAATTAAAATTTGGTTATTTTTTAATGTGTTGTCAAATCATTGTTGACATAATATCACCGAAATTAAATAAAAAAATTTAATTTTAATATATAATATTTAATTAAAAAATAATGACAAATTTGAACTATAATCCGGTTGTTTTTTGGATAATGTGGTTATCATATATCATATATGGATAATGTGAAATTGAAAAAACTCAACATTGTATAAATATATATTATATATAAATTATACATCATATATCATATATATACATCTTGTAAGTATATATTAGATATATTATATATATGTATATTTATAACACACACGTATATATATCATATATCTTATTTATCTTTATATATAGATCTTTATAATTCATACATATTAAATTGGCGGAATATCAGATATACCCTCGTAGGGTTAAAACGCTTCAAAAATACTATTCCCTAAAATAATTATTTAATCGGAAAAAAAAACTGGAGAAAAGACAAATTTACCCTTAATTTTCGAACGTGGGAAAAACCGCATTCTGGGAGAGTAAAAGCCAAACCCGCATTCTGGGAGAGTAAAAGCCAAGAAAGAACAAGTGATTTCGAACTTGAGAGGGATCGATTCGAAGTTGGCAAGAAGGAAATTCGAAGTTGGCAAGAAGGAAATGGCTAGAATCAGCAGCGGTGGAGAAGAGAGCACGAGTCAATCTTCAATGGCGTCAATAAGTGTAAGTAGATCGATTTCTAGGGTTTTGGAGGATGTCGAGTCCCAAAATGGTTTATTGATTTGAAATGGTGTGAGTGTCAATGAGTCGGTTGAGTCTCAATGAGTCGGTTGAGTCGCAAGAGTCGGTTGTCTCAGTGGGTCGGTTTGGGTCGCGATGGTCGGTTGAGCGTCGATTTCTAGGGTTTGCAGGCTGTCGAGTCCCAGAATGGTTTATTGATTTGAAATGGGTGTGAGTGTCAGTGAGTCTGTTGAGTCCCAAAGATCACCACCAAGTGTTATCCTCACGAGACAATAACGAAGCTGAGAGGAATCTTAGATGAATACGACGTGCATTACTTCGAGAAGGAATCGCAATTTAAGCATTTATTCCATTTCCAATGTGATTCCACATTGACTAAGGTTCAAATGTCTATCCTCCTAAATCACTCCGTGATTGTACGGGACAAGAAGGAGTTGTGGTTCGTCTTAAACGGTGTTCCCATCCGGTACTCTATAGTGGAGCACACACTAATTTCCGGATTGAACTGCGGACCATACCCCAAATATGGTTCAGTCGAGTCGCATGGGTCGGTTGAGCCAAAGGGTCGGTTGGGTCGCATGGGTCGCATGAGTCGCATGGGTCGCATGGGTCGCTAGAGTCAATTGAGTCGGTAGAAGTATAATGTATTCTTTAATTAATTGGTCTTGCAGGTGGCCCCAAAGCCG
>CM071870.1:31759293-31774120 GCA_036759665.1 Gynandropsis gynandra | reverse complement strand
GACAGGACCGACTGTAGGTTCCTCGGAAGGAACCTCCTTATCCTTAGAGGGGGCCTCTTCGGCAGGACCGACTGTAGGTTTCTCGGAAGGAACCTCCTTAGAGGGGGCCTCTTCGATAGGACCGACTGCAGGTTCCTCGGAAGGAACCTCCTTAGGGGCGCCCTCTTCGACAGGACCGACTGGAGCATCTGCATAAAATTACTTCATTCATTAGATGCGTCTTTTGCGACCCATGCGACCCTTGCGACCCTTTCCGACTCTCGATGGAAATTGACTCAAATTAACTTTTTCACTATTTATTACTTACTTGGTGGAACTTCATCAGGAGCAACGACTGCAGTAACCTCTCTGGAAATGTATTCAGTTAGAGGAATGGTGGCGGCAGATGCGATATTTTCAATTAATCTCGAAATGTTTGCCAAATCCTCTTCTGAGCCATCTCTAGAGATTTCAGACTCTGACTCAACCGGCTCTTCGTTAGGCACTGGATATGAACGTTGAAGGAATTCATAGTCTCCAACAGTGCCGGAAGATTGGTTTGTGATGCTCGCATCTATCTCGGCAGATTTTGATTTTGCCTTTTCATCACCTTTGGGATTTGCCGCCTCTGCTTTTGTATTAGGCAAATGAAACCAGGTATTCCTTAGAAGATCTCTGACAGCGTTGATGATTCTTTTCTCTTCCTTCACTAATTCTGCTCCAGTGTTAGCCGGACTGCAGCTTCTTTTCCTTCAGCTTCATCTTCATCCTCGCCTTCTCTTTCAGCATCAGCTTCAACATCACCATCTCTTTCTTCATCACCTTCAGCATCAGCTTCATCATCTTCAAGCTCTATCATTTTTCCCCCACACTCTTTTTCCTCTTAGTCCCCTTCCCCTTCCCTTTTCCCTTCTTTTCATCTCCAAAAACTACTTTCCGCGTCAGCAGTTCTTGCTCACGAATGTCCTCCCAACAAAGTCCCTTCGGATTTCTACGAATATGTTCCATCCATATCTGAACATCGGGATCGTGGCATCTCTCATAGTCTTCCAGATCAAGACCTAAAACGTATTCTTCGTAATCAACACAAAGAATACTTCGAATATCCTGAAAAACAAAAAATAGCCATTATTACCCTCTGTGACCCTTGTTTTCCTTGTGACCCTTGTATAATTGTTACCATAGAATCTCCGATCAGCCTTATGACTTCTACGTACTTCAGGTTAATACTGGATTTAACCATCTTCTTGCACATTCTTGGGCATGATGGATCCGCATTCTCTACATCAACATACCATCCCTTTCCGCCCAAACTAGGGATGGTTTCGAAAGGAAGTAACTGCAACATTAAAAAAAACTAAGAATGCAAAAAGTATGAAAAAATTCAAGTTATTCGAATAATATATACAACTTACCATTAGTGGGATCATGAACCTGCCACAATACCATTTTGGTTTCGGTGATTCCCCGCTAACGTGCTTGCGGCAAGTATCCACAATCTTCTCGAATGTGTAACGCCCCCATGGAAAGCCTTCACAAAATTCCAAATCATCACCCATGTCAATGCGCTCATGGCTGATAGAGTTGTCTGATGAAGGCTTGTGAGCAATAACTTGCGCCAACAACAACAAAGTTGTCAACCTCCTTCGGTCCTCGCGTTCACAAGCTTTCCAATGATTTGTACGGCGGTCACCTTTCCACGGCCGAAATTCTTCCGCCTGAATGTATCACCTCTTTTGGACTCCCATCCTTTGGGATATGGTCTGCAGTTCAATCCGAAAATTAGTGCGTGCTCCACTATAGAGTACCGGATGGGAACACCGTTTAAGACGAACCACAACTCCTTCTTGTCCCGTACAATCACGGACGCTCAAGCGACGATTGCGACCCAAACCGACTCACTGAGACAACCGACTCAAACGACCCTTAGACCCCCTACGACGCTCAAGCGACGATTGCGACCCAAACTGACTCACTGAGACAACCGACTCAAACGACCCTTAGACTCCCTGCGACGCTCAAGCGACCATTGCGACCCAAATCGACTCACTCAGACTCAACAGACTCACTGACACTCACACCCATTTCAAATCAATAAACCATTCTGGGACTCGACAGCCTGCAAACCCTAGAAATCGACGCTCAACCGACTATCGCGATCCAGACCGACTCACTGAGACAACCGACTCTTGCTACTCAACCGACTCACTGAGACTCAACTGACTCATTGACACTCATACATATTTCAAATCAATAAACCATTTTGGGACTCGACATACTCCAAAAACCTAGAAATCGATCTACTTACACTTATTGAAGATTGACTCGTGCTCTCTTCTCCACCGCTGCTGATTCTAACCATTTCCTTCTTGCCAACTTCGAATCGATCCCTCTCAAGTTCGAAATCACTTATTCTTTCTTGGCTTTTATTCTCCCAAAATGCTCGGTTTTGGCTTTTAGTCTCCCAGAATCCAGATTTTTTCACGTTCGAAAATTAAGCATAAATTTATCTTTTTTTTCTCCGCTATTAAATAATTATTTGAAGGTAGAGTATTTTGCCTTTTTGCCGTTCAAAGCAAATCCGGTGTCGGGAGTCGATTTTCCTGGCGAAAATTGTCAGTCCTTAATTACCTAGAGGGAAAGCGGAGACCACGAAAATGGCCGAGTGCGAGATCGACGAGACGACGAAAAAACAGAGCATATATAGAGCAGCGAGGAGCATAAAGCGTAGAGACAGCAGTCTGTACAACTCTCTCCGATCTATCTACGAGGACTCGATCTTCGTCAGTGAGATCTCTTTGCTTTGGCCGGAAATTCCTCTCGTGGCGAATCTCCGGTGCGGTCTGTGGTACTCGCCGAGGTTCGATGCCACTTGCTACTTCAAATCCACAGATGGGCACACCAACAATTTGTCCTTCAATACCTCTCGTCTCAATCTCCATGTCCCTGTTCTTGCTGGTGAGACTCGGTTTTCATTTGTTTTTAGGGTTTAGAGTTTGCGATCCGGGTTTAGGGTTGTTAGACGATAGTGCTCATGTCCTGGTAATTAATTGAATAATGAAAAAGGAAAAAAATGTGAAACAATGGTTTAAATAAGTCCCCAGAGAGAATTTGTGCGTCTGTGTTTACATGTGAAGGGCATGGTCACTTTGATACACAAATGCGAGAGAGTTCCCTGTAATTAAATTATTACATGGTATAGGAGAATCAGAACAATATGGAAAAATAAAGATCTACAACAAAGAAATGAGAAATCTTTGGAACGGGTTTCTTATTTCCTATATAAATGACTCATGTTCATTAAACCTTGTAACATGCCGTTTAACATATGCATTAAAGTGGATGAGATTTAAAAAGGTTTGATACGGATACGTATTACATCAAGTGCATCTTCTTCTTTTGGTGCCCATCTTGGGAGAATTGTATAGTTAAATGTGCGAGTGTATTTTCGATATGGTTGTCAAATGTGGAAATATCCTTTATGCATATGCATGTGAATGCGAACAAAAATGCAGAAAAAAACTGATGGTGATCTGTAAGGCTAGTCATTAAGTCCTTGAGAGTTTTTAGAATTGTAGTATGTCACATTCTCTTTGCAATATCGAATTCTTACTATGGCCCCGCGAGATGATGACACTTTTTTGTTCATCTCGAATCGAATCCTCTTTTTTAGATTGATTATATAATCGTTTTGGGTCAACTAGGTTTTGATTCGATGACCAGGTACATAGATTTTCCGCATAAAACTAATTGGCAATTAGTGGATTGACTCATGCCCTTAAATAGTTGCAATGATTGGATACCAATGATCAGGGAGGGGCATGGAGAGTTACAAATCCGGGTGTTCAAACCTTTATATGTTTAATCAACCTATTTGTGTAGGGTGAAATTACCAGTTGATGAACTCCCCCAATGAAGGAATCGTGTAGTCTGAAACAATAAAACAAAAGTTCTCGCGGATATGCTCTATATTACATGGTGACCATCATATGTTGGCTACAACTGAGCTTTGCTATTAATCTATTTATATTCTAGATTGTTTTAAAGTTTTCTGGATTCAGTTACAGAAATCTAAAAAACGTGACTCTATGATCTGGTGAAAGATTGTAGATATGAAGAAGCCGAGTTTTACAACTTTGGTTTAGGATGTCCCTTGAAATATTTGAAGTTTGATTATTAGTTGTTTCAGCACTGGTATTGCTTTAAATTAGAGCATGTAACTCAGGTATTATATTTTGTGCCTGTTCGTGTTTTGATTGCCATTTGAGAAGAATACCTTTTTTTATGGGTAGGACAGAAAGGAGGGTGTATCATAGTTGATTCTACCCGACGAGGAAAACGATTTCCGGACAGCATGTCAAAAACAATACCAATATGGGCGTGTGTGTTGAATCGTTCTATATTTAATCACTTCAAGAAATCTCACAATGAGCAGTTTGTCGAGGTGGTGAGTAACAATGACAATGATGTGCATTAGTGGTTACAACATGATTACCTTGAGAGCCATTATGAGGGCTTACATTAGTGGTTTCAATTCTTATCCCATATTTATTGCTCTTGAAGTAGATCCAAGATGTATCATGAAACATCTAATGAAATATTCCTGCACTTCTGACTTTTGCTTCTGTGTATTTGAGCAGGGTTCATCATACGGTGAGCAAAGTGGTAGTAACATTTTAGCGAAGTGGGATTGTTCTTTACATCTACCACTTTGGGTACCAGAAACTGAGAAAGCCATTATTGAAGATCAATTGGAGGAGTGGACAAGACAGTTAAATGAGAGCGGAGCTGATATAGCAGCTGTTGCATCATGTTTGAGAAAGCCTCTACGCCCCCTTTGGATTTCACAAAAAACAGTATTCTGGTTGAACGAAGTACCTCATCATGATTCATGGGATTTTACCCCGATCATCCTTCTCTCTTCCTCTGCATCAGGTGAAGTTCAGTGTAGAACCAATTCGGAGTTTAGTTGGAGTTACATACCAGGAGCTGGAGATGATGAAGAAAGTTGGGCAAGGGGTTTATCACCTAATCTTTTCTGGACTCATGTCAATGATCTTATTGACTCAGGGCCTGACATGTGTAACCAGAAAGTAGCTGAGATTGTTGAGAATGATAGAGTATATCGTGCCCAAAGAGGTCAAGAGGCCCCTCAAATTGAGGTTAAGTGCTTGAAAGTTTCAAGTCGCATTGATAGTCTTACTAAGGGTGGGGAAATGCTACATTCGGAGAACTCAAAGCCTGAGCTTTTGATGAAGATTCCGGATGAAGAATGCTGGATATTTTGGCTTGGAACGACAAATCTTGCTGTCGGTGCATCACAAATTGGTAAATTCTAAATTCTTTGTCAATCTTTAGAAAGTAAAAAATGTATCTCTCTATTGCCTGATCCCCTTAACTATGCTTCTCAATTATCCCTTGACCCTCTTAACTATGCTTCTCAATTATCTTTTTTTAAGGTGCAGCTGCTAATGTAACTGGTTTTGACTGCATATTGAATTGCGATCAAAACCCTATCTCTGTCTCTCTGGCATATCACGATGCACATTTTCATCTACCAATGACGGTATGCCTAAGTAACAAAACAAACTCTAAGTACATGCGTTGTAATTATTACCTTGAGAAGCTCATTCTGTGTATTTTTGTTCCCAGGGTTCGAAGTTCGATAGATTTTCTTTATTTAGAAATCTTCCTTCGGCAGTTAGTTTTGCTAAGCTGAGACTTAGCAAAGGGGAGAAGCTCTTAGTTTGTTGTCATAATGGTAAGTCTCTCATATACCTTGGGAGATTTTGAATATATACTTTAGTATGACCATATATTCAATTTCTAGTATGGTACAGACTCAAAAGATTGATAAAGATTTTGAATATTCCATTTTTATAACCAGGTGAAGATATCAGTATATGTGTTTGTCTCGCCATCTTGATATCATTGTTCAATGAGGAAGGTACACATTTTTCTTCTCTTTCAATGGTATCTAGAACTCATTTGTCAAGTTATTAGGATAATGCTGCTAACATATGAACCCTTTGCCTTTAGGAGTCTTTGATGGTGGAAGTTCCTTAGGCGAGAAGAGCATCACAAAGCTGGAAATGCGACGAAGACTGATATTTATATGCAAATACGCGGTTAATGCGAGACCATCTAGAGGAAATCTTAGGCAAGTCTTCCAATTCCTCTCGTCTCAGAACGAAAATGCAGTCAATTGATGCGAACTATTTTGCATATTCGTTTTGTTTCGCAAGCAGGATTCGTCTAGGATAGGTACACTTTTCTTCCTTCTGATGGTCTACTGAGAGATTTTCATGACTTGGCCTAGTTGTTTATGTCTTGTTTATTCCCTGCAGCCTTGGATTTATGGAAACCAATTTTGTCGATACAAAGACAAATTTTTTTTTATGAAATTGTATATATTAGTCATTCTAAAGTGTTGAAACTTCATGTATGAATATTTCTTTTTCGTCTATCTTCTTCCATAAAATCGTAATTCATCACGGTTTTTTTATTGTTCATTTATATACCTAAAACATTTATATTCTATATTTAAAATAAAATACTCTCGTTTTTTTTTTACAAAATATTAATAAAAAAAATCAAAATTTTTTAAATATACAAAGTCAATGTGATTTATTTGGGAACTTCATAAATACTCTCGTAGGCCTAGAATGTTTCAAAAATATTTTCCATTGTAAAAAAAGTTTTAACTTCAAATTTATCCTTAAAATATTGATAATCTCATATTACTCTTTTCGATAATTTTTCGAACACCTCGATTTCTCTCTCTACTGTGGCGTGAAAATAACTGTTCTCCCATACCACGACAGATTCGAGAGAATAGCTTGAAATCGGCATCAGATTCGTTGCCAATAGGTTGAAATCGTTTGTTGTCAACAAAGAAGCTTACAATTAAGCAGTTTCCGCAGAAAAATTGTTGCACTGGGTCACAGAGTCTTAAGGGTCCAAAGGTCGTAGGGGTAAAAGGGTCGCAGGGGTTCAAGGGTCGAAGATGTAAAAGGGTCGCAGAGGTACAAGTGTCACAAAGGGACCTCTTCGATCTTAGGACCCTTGCGACCCTTGTACCCCTGCGACCTTGGACCCTTCGAATTTTGTCCCTCTGCGACCTTTAGACCTCTGCGACCCTTATCCTTCTACGACCCTTGTTACAATAATACTAAATCCAACCAAACAACGATACTAACAATATAGTAAAAATAATTTATTATTTACAAATACAATTATTTACAAATAATATTAATAAAATTTTGAAAATAATAATTTATCAAGTTATTTACAAATAATTGACTTAGATATCTACGAGCCTGATACATTCGCGACCCTTGGACCCGTGCGACCCTTGTCCCTCGCGACCCTTGGACCCTGCAACCCTTGTCCCTCGCGACCCTTAGACATGTGCGACCCTTGTCCCTCACGACCCTTGGACATGTGCGACCCTTGTCCCTCGCGATCCTTGGACCTGTGCGATCCTTGTCCCCCTTTCGACCCTTGTCCATCTACTACCCTTGTTACAATAATAATAAATCCACAAAAACAACGATACTAACAATAACACTAACAATTGAATAATAGTAAATCCACAGGATGAAATGAAGTTCAAGTTAAAAGGAGGTTCAAAGAAATCAAAATACAACTCAAATCAAAATATGTTGCTGATAAATCGAAGCACAGGATCTCCTGCAATGGAGAACTTTTTTACGCAGTCCATTTTCTTGACAAAACTTTCTCCACCCCCTCTCTGATGCAAGTGCCACCACGACTCACGGGCCATAAAGCTGCTAGCGAAAAATCAAACGGTCCGCGATCGTACATCATTACATGACATCGTCTACGACAAAGATCGTTCTCCCTCGCAAACCTTATCGAAAGTGTCTGCGACATCACCAAGTTACATCAGTATAAATGAATAAAAGTCTAATAAATAACCAAATTATATATGATGAATCGGTTTGAAGTCACTTACCAATGAATCTAGGGCCAAATTTGAACGCGTGACTGGTACAATGAAAACCCTCTCATTAAGAGTAGCTCTGGTGACGTTAAAGACTATATCACCTTCGTGACGGAAAAGTACGACATCCCTAATACGAATGTTTTGGTTGATGTAGAAATTTGTCCATCCATCAGTGAATTTGGGGCCATCCAACTTGACTTTCCATGTTCTGTTAGACACATTCGATTTAATTGTTGCCATGTTGTTGTCCCTCGTATTCCCGTAAATATACTCATCGAAGAAGATCTTCGGAATTTCCTATAACAAAAAACAAAAAACAAAGCCAAATCTGTACATTCTCTACATGTAACATACAAACAGAGTGTTTTAAAGAAGATTACAAGGTAGTACAGATGCTCAGCACATGAATGTGTCGGAAGAAATGAGGGAAATGTGGTATTTTCTGAAAAAATGGATGGAAGATGATGAGAGGAAAAAATGGATTGGAAAAAAGGAAATGACTGGAATTCAAAAAGACATGACATCGAATCGACGTTATATGGAATTCGAAAAGACATGACCACACGGTCACATGGGTCGCAGGGGTAAAAGGGTCAAACGGGTAAAAGGGTCGCATGGTCAAGGGTTGAACGGGTAAAAGGTTCACAAGGGACAAATGGTGTGACCCGTGTACCTCTGCGACCATTGGACCCCTACGATCCTTTACACTTTATTATTAAATAATTATTTACAAATAATATGAATAATTTTTAAAAAAATAACAATGTACAAAGTTGAATTATCCACTCCTAAAATTATTTACAAAAGTTAAAAAAGAACAATGTACAAAATTACATCTTCAATAATCAAAGAGTAAACATTTTTCTAGACCCTTAGACCGTGCGACCGTTATCCCCCTCCGACCCTTGTCTCCCTTCGACCCTTGTACCTCTGCGACCACTTGGACCTCTGCGACCCTTATCTCCCTTCGACCCTTGTCTCCCTTCGACCCTTGTACCTCTGCGACCCTTTGTCCCCTGCGATCCTTGGACCCATTATGACCTTTATTACAATAATAGTAAATCCACAAAAACATTGATACTAACAATAATACATTCTATTGAATAATAGTTAAACACCAACCAAATACAAACATGAATTTTGTTGCTCAAATGAGGTTCAAAGCAATCAAAATAAAACGGAATTCAATCAATGTTGATTATAGGCATTGATAGAGGGGTAAACAGTAGACAAGCTACATCATCAAGAACGGCGTACAGTTCGACTTCGAGGGTACAACCCACGTTAAAGCCATTATCGTGACAAAACTTTGTCCAACCCCTAGTGATGCTAGCACCACCGCATTTCACGGGCCTTAGATGTGCCTCCCAAATCCGTACGTAATTGGTTATCATATCAATATTACTTCGTCTACCGCAAAGACCACTCGACATTGCAAACTCTATCGAAAGTGTCTGCGATAACCGAATAAATTTACAACGATGCCAAACTAATGCATATACGATCGGATTTGATGAATCGAATAAATCAGTTTGAGTTCACTTACCACTATATCTACGACCAGATTTGAACGCGTGACTGATACCGTGAAAATCCTCTGACCAGAAAAAAATGACCTTGCTTCTACGGATGATGATGATGATATAGATGATGCATATTGTAGATTACACATATCATCTCCGAAACTAGTGACGTGAAAAACCATGTCACCTTTGTGATGGAAAACTAAGAAATCCCGAATACGAAAATCATGGTCCTTGGAAAAATCTTTCCATCCATCAGTTAATCTTGAGCCATCCAACTTGACTTCCCATGTTTTGTTAGACACATTCGATTTAAGCGTTGCCGTCTTTTCATCCATCGTTTTCCAGTTAATATGCTCATCAAAGAATTTCGTCGGAATGTCCTGTAACAAAAATCGAAGAAAAAGTCAAATCTTTACATTCTCTACATTAACATACCGAATGAGAGAGATGAAAGATATTACGAGGTAGTTCTCTAGAAAGGGCGGAAGAATGATTTGGACGAAAGTAGGGAAATGTTGCATTTTTGGCAAAAAATGGAGAAGATGATGAGTTAGAGAGAGAGTGTGTCATTATTCGACAAAAGGAAATAGCTGGAATACGAAAAAACATGACCCTGACATCGAATTGCCGTCAGATAGAATTCGATATGTTTTTTCAAATTTTGGTGAAAAGTTCGGCGGGAATTTTGGTTCGCATGAGGGTCGCATGGGTCGCTTGGTCGCATATATTGATCAATAGATGTAAACTCGACGAATTTACGGGTTTATGATGATAAAATGACAAAAACCTATCGAAACAATAGATCTACAACGTCAATCAACGGTTAAAACATATTATGACCCATGTGTACCTAGTTGAGTTGTTTATAACCAATGCATGTGTTTCAAAAGTGATAGTAGTGTTTTGAGAACTCATCGGATGATTAAACAATACATTTAACATTTTGTTCAAATGTGGATATTATTTATATTATTATCTATATTGATTCTAAATTAGACATATCAACTCAAATATATTGATAATGGCATATTGATAATGGCATGGGTCGCTTGGTCGCACATATGGATCAATAGATGCGAACTCGACGAATTTACGGGTGTATGATGATAAAATGAAAAAAACCAATCAAAACAATACATCTACAATGTCAAACTAATTAATGCCAATTGAGGGTCGCATGGATCGCTTGGTCGCATATATTGATCAATATATACAACCTCGACAAATTTATGGGTTTATGATGATAAGATGAATAGATGCGAACTCGACGAATTTATGAATTTATGATGATAATATGACAACAACCAATCAAAATAATACATCTACAACGTCAATCAACGATTAAAACAGATTATGACCCATGTGTACCTAGTTGAGTTGTGTATAACCAATGCATGTGTTTCAAAAGTGATAGTAGTGTTTTAAGAACTCGTCGAATGATTAAACAATACATTTAACATTTTGTTTAAATGTGGATATTATTTATATTATTATCTATAGTTATTCTAAATTAGACATATACAACTCAAATATATTGATAATGGCATATTGATAATAGCATGGGTCGCTTGGTCGCATATATGGATCAATAGATGCGAATTCGATGAATTTACGGGTTTATAATGATAAAATGACAAAAACCAATCAAAACAATACATCTACAATGTCAAACTAATTAATGCCAATTGAGGGCCGCATGGGTCGCTTGGTTGCAGTCCGTCTTCGTCTTCCAGTCTTCTGCATTCTTCTTGTTTGGTATTGCAGTCCAGAGTTATCTCCTGCCATGTACTTCGTCTTCCAGTCACATTTCAAGAGTGACCCAACACCGTCACCTAAGTCACCCCCGCAACTCGTCAGTGACTGCATAGAGACTGAGTCCGCCAATTGCCAAGACCTTGAGTAACACATAGACAACATGATGCCCTAGGTCGAAAATGGTGACTGAGGCATGGAGGTCACAAAGGTAAAAAAATATTTTTCATAGAAATTGGGGTTAGATACGCATACTAAGAGAAGAGACGTAGACGTTAACTTATAGACATGAGTCAGAAGGGTCACATGGGTCGGAAGGGTCACATGGGTCGGAAGACAGGAGTCTGACAACAAAACGACAAGTCACATGGGTAGGATGGTCACATGGGTCGGAAGGGTCACATGGGTCGGATGACAGGATTCTGACAGCAAAACGACAAGTCATATGAGTCATATAGGTCACATGAGTCGTACATGGTCATATGTGGCCGCATGCGTCGGATGGGTTTCCGTTTAAACTTGATTCTAATTTAATCCGATTGAGGATCGCATAACGGGTCATATTGGGTCGCATGAGTCGGATAGGTCATAACCTTACAAACAATAGATACAAAATAAGACATTTTCAACGTTTAAATATTATAAGGTCACAAAGGTCACAAAAATTACAAAAAAAGTTATATAAGGTTACATAAGGTCTCAAAGGTCACAACGGTTAAAAAAGGTCAAGAGAAAAGTTAAAGAAAAAAAAGAAAGAAAAAAGTAGAAGAAAAATAAAAAAAGGTTACATAAGGTCTCAAAGGTCACAAAGGTCAAATTTGCCGACTTTAGAGACACATCGTAGTCCTCCCCCGTAAAGAGAGTCGTGTGTGACTCAACGCCTTCTCCAAGTTGACCTCCAACCGTGACATTAGGTAACACGGATATAGCTTGATGTCTGAGTCCGCCGATTACCAAGACCTTATGTATTGTAGATACAACATAAAGTCCACCATCCACGTTGTAAGTACTTGTGTGTATCTAGAGATCGAGTCCGACGATTACCAAGACCTTGAGTAACAAATAGACAACACGATGCCATGCTTCCACCATGTGACCTTCGTGATGAAGGTCAAAACGGTCACAAAGGTAACAAGGATTTTTCAGAGAATTTAGGGTTAGAGACTTAGACGAAGAGAGGAGAGAGATGGGATTCGCCCGATTCATTCTCATCTCAAATGGGTGTTATGGTGAGACTTAGAACATTTGATGACTCTTTTAATATAGGGGTAACAAAGACGTGTCGCAATGGTCTTGAATGTGGCATTGGTAAAATAAAAAGTATAGCTAGCACCTGGAAAAGCCAGTAGTCTGACATTGAAAAGACTAGTCGAAAGGGTCGAAATGGACAAATGGGTCGCATGGGTCGCAAGGGTCGCATGAGGCTCTGTAGCCCTTGGACCCGTGTGACCCTTGTACCTCTGCGACAATGTACCAAATATTTAAAAAATAACAATGTACCAAATGTTCACATCTTCCATTCAAAAAAAAAATAATGTACCAAATATCAAGTTAGTCTCAGGGTGGATAGATACATTTCCATTACTAAATATATCAGCCGCCATCTTCTCACGCATGCAAGTAACATTGTCGTCGCAAATAAAGTGAAACATATTCCTCCTTCTCATTAACGAGGCTTCTACAAATTTGTAGGAGAAAACACCACAGTCATTCCCGCTTTGGTTCTGTGACAAACCTTCATAATACTCATACTTCCATTCATCTTCTCCATAAGCCAAAGAAGGAAACCCTCCGAGAATGAGCATCTTGGGGACAACTTTTCTTATCTTCTCAATCACTGGATCAATATGCGTTTTCTTAAGTCTGCTCTGTCAGTCGTATACCGTGATGCATCGGGTTTTGAAATCCGCTTTGATGGCTACCCAATGATATCCTACCCATCGACTTTCCTCCGATGGAATGTTTAGAACCGAGGCAAAACCATTGTAATCACTAATTGGTGTCTTCGTACTTCTGAATGGATACTTGGCATTCAAAAAATCACTAAGAATTTCCGGCAAAGTTTCCATATCCTCGTACATCCACAGCGAGAGCGTCTGCATGAAAGCAACATGACAAACGTAATAATTCTGATTCGCGTTGGGATTCAATGCCGAGCGAGAAGACAACACCATCAACGCCTCATCCAATTGCTTCACAAAAAAAAAATTAACACACATGAATACATATGACACAAAACTCTGTGAGACTAAGGGTTTTAAAAAATATTACATCATATTTAAGCCATACGTTGGCCTTTAATATAGTCTCCCAAAACTTTGGCCCCAGGGAAATATCTAGCTTAGATTTCCACCACTGCTTATATCGAGGTGTTTCAAGAACAGATATAGATTAGTCAACTTTTCACCGCTAGCTTCAAGGAACGAAGGAAATCAGGTTATCAAGCCCTTTACTAATCTTTTGGGATTCCACATAAACTCCCTTTCCCCGTCATGTTTTTGAACCACTTTTTTTCGGGTGCTTGAACAACCTTCTTTTCGGGTTCTTGGACTCCACCAACATCTTTCCCTCACCCTCTCCGTCACACTGTTTTTGCTCTTTTTGCCGGCGGAGGTTCAAGATATGGCGCAGACTCCTTTGATAAAGGTCCATCACTTGCATAAAATTTACTTCATTAAACATATGGCGACCAATGCGACCTATGCGACCCATGCAACAAATGCGACCAATGCAACCACGCGACCTATCCGAGCCATGCGACCAATGCGACCTCTGTGACTCAAACGACCGTACTTACTGGGTGGTACTTCGACAATAGCGTCGATCTCTTGGACATGACCCACTGCTGGAGTATCCTTGGTAGGAACCTCGTCGGCGACGTCATCGACAGGACCCACTAAAGTATCTTTAGTGTGCACCTCTTCGACAGAACCTACTAGAGCATCTGCATAAAATTACTTCATTCATTAGACTCATCGTTCGTTAAATTGATTATGTAACACATGCGACCCATGCGACCCATGCGACTTTAGCGACCCAGTGACACATGGGACATACGAAACCCATGCGACCCATGCGACTCTAGCGACCCTGCGACTTATGCGATCCTGCGACTTATATGTCCCTGCGACCAATCCGACTCTTGCGACCCATGCCGACTCTCGATGGAAATTGACTCTCAAATGACCGTTTCACTAAATATTACTCACTTGGTGGAACTCCATCAGGAGCAATGTTTGCCAAATCCTCTTCTGAGCCATCTCTAGAGTCAACCGGTTCTTCGCTTGGCTCTTTTCTTGACAATGGATTTGGACGTCGAAGGAATTCAAAAACATAATCACTAACAGTGTCGGAAGTTTGGTTTCCGGTGCTTGCAACTTTCTCGACAGCCTTTGATTTTGGATTAGGCATATGAATCCCGACATCCCTTAGAAGGTCTCTTACGGTGATGATTCTTTTCTCCGACTTCCTTATTTCCCCTATTAATTTCTACTCCAGTGTCATAGGGACTGCAACATCAGCATCAGCATCATCTTGGACCTCTATTATTTTTTCACTCACGCTCTCTTTCCTCTTAGTCCCCTTTTCTTTCCCCTTTTTT
>CM071870.1:31730215-31759207 GCA_036759665.1 Gynandropsis gynandra | reverse complement strand
AGAATACTTAGAATATCATGAAAAACAAAAAATAACCATTATTACCCTCTGTGACCCTTGTTTCCATTGTGACCCTTGTGTCATTGTTACCTTAGAATCTCCAATCTGCCTTATCACATCTACATACTTCGGATTAAAACTGGATTTAACCATCTTCTTGCACATTCTTGGGCATGATCGATGCGCATCCACAACCTCAACATACCATCCCTTTCTGCCCAAACTAAGGATGGTTTCGAATGGAAGTAACTGAAACATTAAAACAAAATGATAAGAATGCAAAAAGTACGAAAACATTCAACTTATTCGAATAATATATAAACATACCATTATTGGGATCATGAAACCGCCACAATACCATTTTGGTTTCGGTGATTCCCCGCTAACGTGCTTGCGGCAAGTATCCACAATCTTCTCGAATGTGTAACGCCCCCATGGAAAACCTTCACAAAATTCCAAGTCATCAACCATGTCAATGAGATCATGGCTGATAGAGTTTTCTGCTGAAGGCTTGTGAGCCATAACTTGCGCCAACAACATCAAAGTTGCCAACCTCTTCTAGTCGTCGGAATTCTTCGCCTTCACAAGCTTTTCACTGGCTTGTTCGGGGGTCACATTTCAACGGCCGAAATTCTTCAGCCTGAATGTGACACCCCTTATGGACTCCCATCCTTTGGGATATGGTCCGAATTTCAATCCGGAAATTAGTGTGTGCTCCACTATAGAGTACCGGATGGGAATGCCGTTTATGACGAACCATAACTCCGTCTTGTCCCGTATAATGACGGAGTGATTTAGTAGGATAGACATTTGAACCTTCATCAATATGGAGTCACATTGTAAATGGAATAAATGCCTAAATTTTGACTCCTTTTAGAAATAATGCAACTCGTGTTCATCTAAGATTACTCTCAGCATCGTTATTGTCTCGTTAGGATAACACTTGGTGGTGATCTTTGGCATTCTGTCCGTGTGCTTTAACTCATACACAAACTTAGGCTTTGGCACCACCTACAAAATGACCAATTAAGAAATAAATTATACTTCTATCGACTTAAGCGACCCATGCGACTCAACCGACCCGTACGACCCATGCGACTCAAACGACCCTCAGACACTCTGTGACACTCAACCGACTCACTAAGACTTAAACGACCCACGGGGCATAATATCAAGCGACCCACACCCCTCAAACGACCATTGCGACCCATCCCACTCACTGAGACAACCGACTCACTGAGTCAAAGATGGTCATGCAACTCCTGCGACCCTTGCGACTCAACCGACTGACTGAGTCGAAGATGGTCATCCAACTCCTGCGATCCTTGCGACTCAACCGACTCACTAACACTCACCCATTTCAAATAAATAAACCATTTTGTGACTTGAAAGCTTGCAAACCCTAGAAATCGATCTACTTACACTTATTGAAGATTGACTCGTGCTCTCTTCTTCACTGCTGCTGCTGATTCTAGCCATTTTCCTTCTTGCCAACTTCAAATCGATCCCTCTCAAGTTCGACATCACTTATTATTTCTTGCTATAAACTTTGAAATAGGTTTCACGTTGAAAAAAAAGTTCGGCTTTCTTGCTTTTGACAAATTTTCACGTCGAAAAACTACAGAACGTTGGTTTTTTCACGTTCGAACATTAAGAGCAAATGTGTCTTTTCTTCAGTTTTTTTTCCAATTTAATAATTATTTTAGGGAAGGTTATTTTTGAAGCAGTTTAGCCCTATGAGGGTATATCTGATATTCCGCCGATTTTTTCACGTAATTATCCATTAATGTATTTATGATAATATATTAATCAATATGCTACTTTTAAATTATATATAAATTTTTAAAATTACTTTCAACTTGTATCAATCATTTAGAATAAAAAGAGTAAGATTCAATTTATCTTTTATCACATATCATGATATTAGAGTATAAAAGGGTTCCTCTTATGTTTCTTTAATTCCGATTTTTTTTATCTGTATATTGTACATTGCTCTTTGCCTTTGTTATCGAGTTTATGAATAAATCTTCCTCATTCGTGGTTTGATGGTTTGTTTGTCTGTGTTTCTCTTGGTGGTTCGGTGGTAGTTCATATCTCCAATGACTCTTAGCTTTCATCAAAATTTCGCATCCTCTCTAAATGTCTGAGTGCTTTCGGCAATCATTTCTTCACTACCAGAAAACATGAAAATTATGACTAAACGGCCATCACAAATCCAACCTCGATGTAATGTCGGTTCCATGCAGATGTTGCCTTAAATTGACATTGAACATGTAGCTGCAATGCAATTGTAATTTAAATTTTATATGGCCATAACTTTGGCAGTTCTAACGCGCTTCAAACCTAATTGTAACGGTGTAGTAACAATGATGATGCACATGAATCCGCATTGCACATGCAAACACCGTTATAATGCTAGTGGAACACAGTGGTAAATTGATGCTTGGCGTGAGACAAGTTTTACAATTTGGTATGCAATTCTAAAGCATAGATAACACAACGGTCTTAACGCGATTTTCGCTGAAATGATGTTACAACTTGTAACGTGATCACACGCACATGGGTAAAGCAATTGTGTTACTTATATGAAACAAAGTTGAAACAATTAGTAGTTCACAAGTGTCATAATTGTCAACGCAATGATGTTACTATGTTGGCTAACTTAACGCAATGGTAATGCTATTGCGTTGACAATTGTGAATATATATATATATATATATATTAAAGAAACACAAGCATTTTAACGAGCTATTCCTAAATTTGCCTAAAAAAATGTTTATCTAGTGTTATAGACAGATAAATTCGCACCGTACGGTGCTTTTAGTAAACAATATACGTTGTAGCCCATAACAATGTTACCATATTATTTGTTACCAACAGTGTATTCGGAAAATTAATTCTTCTTTTTTAGTCTTCTCATACGTAGTCTAGATGATCATCGTAATTATTTTTTTATATATTTTAATAACCGTTTATTGATAAATTAATCTATTTGTGAAAAAAGGTGTTAAATCATATGATATTTCAAAGAAACAAACTTTCTACATGATAGTTGTATTGATGTGGACAATGAACAATTTTCCTACTTACGAGATGTTGTTCGGTTGGAGCAAGCACAAATAGATTCATTCATACTAAAATATGATAGAAACCGTGTTGGTTTAATTTTAATCATTGCTTTCTTCCATTAGATCATCCCTAGAGATAATGTTTTTTAAAGAAAACTAAGACAGTGAATAAACATGTACAATGATTTTTTAATTATATAGTTAAGATGATGATCACTAGTCATATGTATAATATTTATTTTAGGTTTACATACAACCTATATTTCTTCGTCTGCATCCTTGAATGACTAAGTAAAGTCTCCTATAAAAATGGTAAAATATTGGCATATAATATTTACTCGTTGCTACACACTTTACAGACTTAGTCATGGTTTGAACTTAAGAATACATAATGATATTTGTTTAAAAGGGGTTAATTATGACGATTTGTCTCAAGAACTAGACTGTAATGATATTTTTAAAGAGCTTTTATTGTTCGAGTATCAAGGTTTTCTTATACTAAAGGAGATTTTTTGAATTGCGATTGGTTTGATCTTACAATTGAAAAAGGAACTAGAAGAAATAAGAGTAGAGGTTACAATATCTAAACATCAGATCAGTTTTAGAAGTAAGATTCTTTAATCTTATTATTGCAAGCCAATTAGATGGTTTAACTTACATATTGGACCACTAAAGACAACGTAAAAACTGGACTACAAATCTTGAAGTTCGTCCGAGATATACAATTTTACTTGATTATGATAGGTGAAAAGATCTAACGAAGAAATATCTCAAATTAATGATCAAGAGCTAGATGGAGCATAGGCTCGTCGATACCCATTCCAACATGTGAGAAAGGATGAGAAAATTGAGGATATACCTTAAAAAATGCTTCCACATTTTTCCGTCTAATGGATGTTGCATTTTTCCATCTATAGAACGGTGTTTCACAAGCCATGTCATGTGTGGTGCCATATATAGTGATTCACACAATCTCTTTAATTTGTCAACAATTGGCATGAAGAAAATTATTTTGTACAAAATTTGTTTCTTTTGATTTGTCTTTTTTAGGTTTAAGCCTTTCAGCCTCACATCAATGTTAATTCAAAATATTTATATCGTTTGATAACTTTTTAATGGATTTGTTGAAACCATAAATCATGTGAGTAAGGATGAGGAACTTATGGATGGAGATCAACAAATCCATTAACAAATTATCAACCAATATAAATATTTTGAATTAACATTATTGTGGGGCTGAAAGGTTTAAACCTAAAAAAGACAAATTAAAAGAAAAGAATTTCGTACAAAATAATGTTCTTCATACCAATTGTTACTAAATTAAAGAGATTATGTGAATCACAATATATGGCTTGCAAAACACCATTCTATGGATGGAGAAATGCAACATCCATAAGACGGAAAAGCGTGGTTGTATCTTTTAACGTGTATCCTTAATTTTTCTTTTGAAAAAATATTTATGTAGTGTTATGAACATATGGTTTTGCGTTGTACGATGCATCTGATAAACAATATTCGTAGTGACTTCTTATTGTGTCACCATATAATTTATCACTTACGATGTTTTTAAAAATAAAATTTTGTAATATGTTTACAGCCGTGGATTTAATTATTTGTGGTTGTACAATGTTGAAATATATAATGTCTTAAGTTATAAAATTTCTACATAAAAAGTCATGTTGATATGGACAATATGCAATTTTCTATTTCAAGATATTGTGTGGTTGCATCACACATAATGTTTTTCGTATCCATAATGTATAGATGATACCAATTTATTCAAAATAGAACACGGTAGAAACCGTGTTGGTTTAAATTTCATTGTTGCTTTCTGCTATTACACCATCAATTGAGACGTAATAAAAGAAATTTTTAAGAAAAATAAAACTGTGGATAAACATGTTGATGAGTGATGAGATACTATTTTAGCAAATATATTTGACTGACGGATTACAAAGAACTGTTGATTGCGTGAAAATGGGATTAATAGGTGAAAAAGATTTTGAGATTACCGCAATTGGTATAAACATAATATCTTTTGGCATCTATCCTATTGACAACATCATCTCCTTCATCATAACCTTGATGTTATACATATAGAGAAAACTCTCTTTGAAAACATTATCAATTCGATAATGAATGTATATGTAAATTCGAAGACAATGCAAAATTAGGGTTGGATATTAAAGATTTACATGCACGAAAAGAGTTTGAACTAAGTAGAGGTGTAAATAACATGTAGCCATGTTTAGAATTAGTGTTGCAAGACGATATGCAATGCTAAAATGGTTGGGAAAAGATGTTTAAAATTTCCAGACGGTTATGCGTCAAACATCGATCGTGGTGTGGATCATGACAATGTAAAGTTACAAGGTATTAAAAGTCATGGTTTTCACGTTTTCAAGAAAAAAGCTTCTTTCAATAGCTATTGGAGAACTAATCATAAACTGTTCACGAGCCGTTGTATGGTGTAAGATCGTTTTTAAGATATTTGCTCGTGAACATTAAAAGTAAATGATGTACGGGTTTTGAAAGATAATATTTTGTATATATTATGTGCCTTGGCTAAGGTCTTTCCTCCTTTTTTTTTTATGTTATGGAGCATTTAGCGATTCATCTTCCACATGAAACTAAATTGGATGGTCATATACAGTTTCGACGGATGTATCCAATTGAACGGTTCATTTTCCATTTTAAAAGGAATATGAATAAAAATAGACGCGATTGATCAATGGTGAAGTAATATATCAACGAATAGATCAAGAAAGAAAATCAGTTTTTTCGAATATAGTGAAATGTTTACCAATATTCCTAATATGTTCATCACAATTGGATGGTTGAGCGGCAAATTTACGCAAAGATTATTTATTGTTCAAGAGTTTCATCATGCACATACTTGCATTTTATTGAATTGCTAAGAGCTCCGTAAATATGAAATGTAAAGTACACAAACTTATTTTTGTATACATATTAAGTATTTATGTAAAACTATTTTACATGTGTGTATACATATATGTATAGATTTTTTATGACAAGGCACAAAAAATAATCCTTATTTCATTGAGAAATATCTAATTACAATGAATGGACAAACAATAAATGGATATAATAATCTTCATTGAGGAAAAATAATGGAGATTATTATATCCAGACATCATATCTGTTTTGAAAGTAAATGCTTTCATCTTATTATCACAAGTCGATCAAATGGGTTTACTCCTTTATCCAGACACAAAATGAAAACGTTCTAATAGAGGAATGTTACTATTGGATGACAATGATACACAAGATAAACCGATGCAAGAAGATAATGAATAGACCATGGCTGAGCTTAGTGACCTATCATTGTTACATATCGAGTAACTTACACCTCAAAACGAGTTAGATGTAATATCCAATAAACATGCCAAAGATGATGAAGAATGCAATGATATAGATAATAAATATGTTGATGTAAAAGATGATGATAGATATTGTAAATATATAACATTCAATTATTAGCTTTTTATCTAAATTAAATTTTATAATGCAATCGCATGAACCAAAATTTTTTACACAATGTAGTTGAAATTTTTAAAGCATTACTAGTGTCGTTGAGTTAGAAATAGTGTAGTCAGCATTTAATGCTCTCCTTATGCATGTCATCATCATCGCGTTAGTAATACATAAATTGATGATATTATGCAATTGTATTAGGAATTCAGACGTTGCGGCGTTAGAATTGCATTGCCCTAAGTGACATGGTATATTGTCATGATTGCGTTTAATTGATAGTGCAGTTGTGTTATCCTTTCTATTCCAAGGCTATTGCGATTGCATTGGAAAAGTTAAATTGATGATTCTTTATCTCCAATTTCTCAACTTCTCAAAACTTGCAGTTTCTCTTACTGATTTTTATCCACCTCTCATCGGTTCTTACTAGAAATATCATTTTCAGCCTATTTGCGATCACACACCGTATTATACAAAGTTACATTACATAAATTTTGTTTATTTACTCTTTATTCTACTCGTTTTTTGTATATATTTTGGTTTCCAATATATTTAGGTATGGTGTATGTTAGATTCAATAGTTTTCGAACGAATTATCATAATTTGGTGTATTTAAGTGTATTTTAAAGATTGAGATCGATGTAGTTTGGTTAGGTCAATTTAGTTAGGTTGAGCATTTTGAAAATTTTGAACATCAAGGATCTATTACTATAAAAAAAACATGCAAATATCAATGGACGAATCAATAGATCCTTATATTGATAAAAAATTGCAAAGTATTTTAACGGAAACTGAGAAATTATCAATGGCACTAATGTGTTACAATTTGTTTGAATTTCCAACGGAATATCAATGGTTACTATCTGTTGAAAGTTTTTGCCAGAATAAATTGAAAGGCCGATGAAAACCGTCGAATTAATTCAACGAATGATCGTTGCTAATTTCAACAGATGACAATTGGAAATACCAACCGATGTTAGTTGGTAAAATAAAATTTCTATGCGACCGTTGGAAAAAATTGTTCGTTAGTTTTCAACAAACATATGTTGATATTTCTAACGCTCATCCATTGAAATTTTAAATATAGATACACCAAACTTGAATTCCTTACTATCAATCCATGAACGAAAAAACATACTTTCCAAAAATTTCATCTTCTTCAAATATAGATATATACAGATCGAGAGATTGGACGTATAGAAAAAATGATCATTTAACCAAAAAAGTTACACAAGAATTCTTACACGTATTGGAGCAGTTCATGAATTTTGTGTTGACACAACCTTTGTATCAAGAACGCATGACAATGTTATACCCCTGTGAAAGATGCAAAAACATGAAATATCGAAGTTAAGAAATTGTTTACAAACACATTTACAAGGTAGGTTTCTTAGAAAATTATGAAATTTTGTTCTTTTACGAAGAAGATTGTGACATTAGAGCTAGTGTACAAGAAGCACAAGCAATGAAAAGAAATGAAGAGGTTCACTGTGCAACAAAGACCACCAATCCGTATGTGGATTTAGTATGAGATGCTTTTCCTGAAGTTGTTGAGCAAACACATGAAGAGATGCTTAACAATGAGGCACACCAATTTTTCAACCAATTGGACGCAATAAAAATACCTTTATATAAAGATTGTCGTGAATGTCAGTCTCGTTTATCTTTATGATCAAGATTGTGAGTATAAAAACGGACTACAATATAGTTGAAAATTGCATGGATTCATTTTGCAAAATGATGCGTGAATATTTACCGTGAAGTAATCAAGCTCTTGAGACATATTATGAAACAAAGAATGTTTTAAGGATTTAGGAATACCACATGAGAAGATTGATGTGAGTATAAATAGTTGCATGTTGTTTTAGGAGGAGATAATGCCTTTTTGAATGTATATTGGTGGTGCAAGCAATATCTATAAAAAAACATCTTCACGAAAATATGTATCATACAAAAAAAAAATGTTTTATATGTCTGTAACAAAAGAAGTTTTATATGTCTGTAACAAAAACTATTACGCAATATGAGTGGTTTGTTGTGGAGAATTAGTGACTTCCCTGCCTATAGAATCTTATCTAAATGGAGCATGCATGGGAGACTGGTATGTCCATATTGTACCGAGGATACATATTTGTTTCATCTAGTACATGGGAAGACCATGTTGGTTTGATTGTCATATAAGATTTCTTCCCGTGGACATACATTCAGAAAAGATAAAAAACATTTTCGAAAAGATATTGTACAGAAAGAAGAGGCACCATAGATACAAACAAATTCGTATATACTATAAGAACTACTAAACACGATGGCGGATTTACAGGAATCGATGGAATGTGGAGAAGATCATGGGTATCGATAACCACAAGACCAAGATGAATGATATAACTGGTACAAATATAGTATTTTTTTAGAACTATCATGATGGAAACCACTCATATTGCGTAATAGTTTGGATGTTATGCATATTGAAAAAATATTTTTGATAACTCATCAAAATTTTTTAAATATCACGAGGAAAATGAAGGAAAATATACAATCAAGAAAAGACTTGAAGACACTATGTAAAAAAACCTCAGTTGGAGTTACGTGATGGAAAGGCACCTATCCCAATATTCAGATTGTCTAGGCCATCGAAAATAACATTATTGAGGTGGTTACAAGAAGACTTTATATTTCCATATGGATATACATAGAACATTGCTTAGTGTTTGGATATTATGGGTTTAAGTCTTATAGGGTTGAAAAGTCACGATTGTCACGTTTTTATGCAATGACTCATACCAATTGTGTTTTCTGAGCTATTACAACGGAACGTGCACGATGTGTTATGCTGGATTAACATCTTCTTTGGATATATATGTTCAATAAATTGAAAAAAGCGATGACTTAGAGTTATTGAAAAACAATATCTCCCAATTATTATGCTCTTTGGAAAGAGTTTTTCTGTCTTCCTTCTTCGATATCATGGACCATTTTCCAATACATTTAATAGACGAGGCAATACTCTATGGCCCCATTCAATTCAGGTGAATGTATCCATTCAAAATGTTTTTCTTTCATCTAAAGAAAAAGATAAAAAATCAGCGGTAGAAGGATTTATTGTTAAAAATATACTTTTTAGAAGAAATCACATATTCAACACATTTTGTTTCGAGTCGTATATTCTGACGAAACAGAGAAGATCAGAAGAATATCACACAAACTATCTATATCAATATGTTATTCAGTTTGGTGCAATTCCTGATATCTTTACACCAGTTGGATGTACGAGAGAAAATTCCGAGGAATATTGTCTAATTCAAGAGGAGTATAATCATGTCCACACATATATACTATTAAATTTTCAAGAGCTATTACCTTTCGAAAGGTACAAAATGATGAAATTGATCTTTTAGTTTACATATATATATATATATATATGTGTGTGTGTGTGTGTGTATGTGTGTGTGTGTTGAAATATTTTTATTACATGATCTTTGATTAAGAAGTAATGAGTACATATCCTCGTCTGAACGCATACGAAATGAATAAAATTAAATTACTATGTTATATCTTGTGGTCATCTTTTGGAAGATTTCAACAGTTATGCGTTAGTCCTTTCCAATAGGTATCCATCGGCTTTTCTCAACGAACATCCATTGAAAACTTGCAACATGCATCCATTAGAATATCTAATGATGAAATATGCTGCACCTAGCCCGTTGAAAAGAAGATGTACATATACATTGTTTTGTCCATTGCCTCACGAAACTCCACCATCATGTAAATAAAAGACATCCATTGATTTGATGTCTTCTTCAACGGGCATCCGTTGGAAATTTTGGTATTTATCTCATTGAATATTTCAATTTTCAACACAATCTAAAAAAACAATTTCTCTCAAAAATCCTAAACCCTTAAACACAATTAGATCTCAATGATTTATCAGGCAAAGTGGATTGTTAGTGGGTTCCGTAGGAGCCCTGTCACCACCTCCTTCGTCACCATACCAGCCTCAGTCACCTATATCGACACCACCGATACTTGATTATGAAGGCAATATGGTGGATATCGATGTTGTGATCTATACCATTGACGAGCGTCTAAATGCTTCCATCATCGATCCTGAAAGTTCTAACCAGACGTTTTGGTTAAAATACTATTCATTTAAATATATATATTAATTTTTAAAAAATTCTAAAAATTTTGTTTATACGTGTAGGTGTGATGTGGATGATGTTTTGAAACACAAAACAACATATCATCAAAGATTTTTTGCAAGATCGATTGTACTATTCCTGGCAAGTGACACTAGAGGTGATACACCATTGATGGTGGTTTATTTTATCGTAAATTCTATAATATAAGATTTAATTTTATATTATTATTGAATTTATGTAATAAATTAATTGCATTATATTTAATTTTGGAATGTGCATATAGATGGCGGAAGAAAGACACATCATGCATCTATATCGTCTCAATGTGCATATGAAAGCTTGGTTATGCTTGATGATAAAAAACGTCAAGCGCAACTACTACAACAAGAATTCCAAACCAACATAGGCAACGAATAAGGTTTTCAACTAGATAGTCTAGTATTGGGAGTTAGAAGACTTCAAAGCCAAAAAGTATCGATAAGGCGAGAAAGTTTTTGGGGTTAGTCTGCATTGCCATACCTGGGGAGCAAAATCATTTCCCTAAAAAGAGAAATAGTTGGTAAGAAGTTTATAGTTTAAATTATTCTTTAAAATTGTTATCCAATCATATTATTTTAATTTTACAGATGCAGAGGATTAGAAGAGAACGAACCTTTTTGAGCTGGTCATGAGACTCATGCCAAAACCAAATCATTTGAGCGTTCACGTATTGGCTTCAGGCATAGGAAGAGCTGGTTGACCCTAGAGCAAAGCAGATGGTGAAAGCTATGATAGCAAAGATCACACAATAATCATAAGTCTTCAGTTCATTTCCTGATGAACCTAGTCCTTTACAAAAGGACAAAATTTATTTATAGATAAATAACGTTAATAATTCATTATATAAAAATTTTAAATCAATATTATAACTTTAATTTGTTTGATATTGCAATCTGTTAGAACGTATAAGGGGTATCTATATGGCCAGGGTTCTCTAGAAAAAGATATTGTAGATGACACAACGACGGTACCCCCACGGTCCAAGAGATGTACTCACGAGAACGATACATCGACCAACTCAAGGTTACAATTCAAAAAATGCACGTGCAGATGCTTCATATGGAGAGCATTATCGAGTTGACGACTAATCAAACATATCACCCACTACACCTACAGTGACATTATAACCGAGATAAGAACCGATCATCAACTCTAACACAACCCTTTCCCGAGACGTTGAAGAAGACAGAGACAAAGACGACGATTTCGGTTTATTCGTGGATCTCCTATAATAAAAGAACAACATTATCAAAGGGTATCCATTGGACGCTTTTCAATTTTCCTGCTAAAAACCAAATGGTCCAACATTGGTAATTCCCGTGAATAATGCAACGGCTACCCGTTGGTTTCCAAGCCATATTTGCAACGAATATCCATTGGTACTTCAACCGGTCATCCGTCGTAATTTCTAACAGACATACGTTGTAATTTCCAATGGCCATATCCGTTACAATCCTTTGAAAATGATCATTCCAACGGAAACAATCCATTTCCAACGGATTTGACAGCTGATAATGACATTTTTATGTATTACACCATCCCAAGCACATATCTATCTGTTGGTTACATCCGGAGAAGATTTCAACTCCGAATTGTAGACCAACATATTATTTATTTTTTTCATATTTAATCTTACTTCATGTAACATTTTTATATAACTAATTAATTCTTGTTTCGATTCAATATTGATATGATAGTCAGGTCTAACATCATCATTTGAATCAAGGCTAACTATTTCGATCTATACACGGGTTGAATGTAGACTCCAGAGTCCGCGGAACATTATTGGTGGAATCTTTTCATGATAAGTAATGCTTAATTTTTTAATTGTAATTTATAGTTAATTTTTTAATATTAATTTTATAATTTATTTATTTCAACAATAAATTATTGGGAATCTCAACCATAATGTGGACTAGATCGATGAAAATATTTAGTGACGAAACGATTGAAGTCATTAATCACAAACCAAAAGGAGAACTGTCTTATCAATCCTTATTTCGACAAGTGCCCTCCAGATTTCATACATCTCGATATTTGGAATGCACTTGTGGAGTATTGGTCGAGCCTAGAGTTTCTTGAGCGGAACGAGAGAGTTAAGGGAAGCCAGGAGACCTCTTTTGTACCAGATTCTATACATTTGAGTCATATATTATACAAGCGACCTCCAAACATATTATTTACGTGTTTCTTTGCGGTAACAAGAATAAAAGTGACTTTAAAGCTTATTGGGTCTTATGCTCAAGACCTAGGAGAAACAAGATGTAACATGGGTATACATAAAACCGAAATAGGTGGCGAAAAATGTATATATATTTTATTTTTATATAAACTATAAATATTTTTTTTCAAAAAGCGGGATGAGTTAATGTAATACTAAGAGAGATTTTTAACTCAAGGCGAGGGTTAGGGGAGAGAGACCACCCAAACCATGCTCGAACAGGTTTATATGGATATACGGTTGGATTGCTAAATTGGATGCGGAAGCGTGTTTTACAATCCAGTTTATTGATCTAGTCATGTTAGAGAATAGTTTTTGAGTGGTTTCAACGAAGAACATAATTAGAAACAAATTTGATGATACATGTTTCGTTGAATATGATGATAAACGGACGTCAGACTTGATTGTACAAGTTCCCTACTCGTATCCACGTCGAGATCTGAATCTTTGATCAATCGTTGGTGCTGGTTTTGGTCAAGAACGAAAAAACTGTTTTCGTTCTTCTTTTCTTTCTAAGTGATTAGGATTTCGATTCTTATAACAAATGAATTAACCATGAAAAACTGTTTTTTTCCGAATATATATTATTGAACTTTTGAATAATTACACTTCGACCCTATGACTATTTTAATATTACATAAGAGGCATTAAACTTTCAATCTCCCATTTGTCTTTACATAATATCTCAAATAGTCGAAGTACATGTATCTCCATACACATACTTGCTCGTACATCTAATGTACTAACCCAAAAAAAAAACCAAGTACAATTATATTCTTCGGTGCTAGCGGATGAATATAACTGTATCCCACACTGATTGTCTACCAATCACAAGCAGATACCGAGACACTCGTAAGCATGTGACCTCGTAGGTTCATCACTAAACCAATAGCCAATTACTCTCCACTAATTAACTAATCGAGGTTGGCATCTAGCAACACTCCTCGACGACCGTATAGCGTGAAGCAACATCCTTACTCATTTGAGTAACATTCTTACTCAAAGCGAACCAGGGTGAAGTTGACGTTAGTATTTCTTTCCATCTTTACAGCTCTGGATGCATCCTAGGCATGGTCATAACTGTCAGCATTACGGATCATCAACTATGTCTCATGTCAATCACAACGAACCGATAAATGAACCTAAAAAATACCTTTCTTCATTCATTCAATGTACTCTGGCCAGAGATTCGTACAGTCATTGTGATTACTGACAACATAGAGCTCAAACTCTTACCAAGAGTTGACAGATCTCATCTTGATCAGTCACCAACTACACAAATATCTAATTATTCCTAATATCTATTTAACTAGTACTCTAAGATACTAGGTGTCTAGAATAAAAAAATAATAGATAGGATGCTGATTGCTATGTAGATCTCAGGTCTAAGGAAAAACATAACATTCTAACTATCTGGAGAAATCTTAATGACAGTTCATTGTTTATTTAACCATTAAGCATTTCTCCTTTTAGGTCAGTTCAGTGATCACATCATTATGTGTATCACCCACATATGTGATTTAGTAAAAGAGATCCACTAATTTCTATCAACATAGAAACTTATCACATATATGTTGTTCTTTCTGGATCACTATAGTCCTGGTAGTGATCCTATGAACAAGAACGTTTCAAATTAAATCATACCAAAAACTTGACTGTCTTTATTATTATCTCTATCATAATGTCAAGTTTCAGATTTAATCTTGAACTCTATAATACACTAATGAAAATCTTCAAATGAAAACTAATGCCATATATTATTGAATCAAATCGATGTCCAAAATTATACAACTCGCTACTAGTCTATAAACTAATCCCAGCTCGTCATCTCTTTCAATCTGATCCTCAACTTATACTTGTCAAACTCCTTTGACCCAAGCGCCTTCGTGAACGGATCTGCTGCGGTTTCCTTTCCATCAACCTTTTGGATTTGCACGTCCCCACGCATAATGATCTCTCGTATTAGGTGATACTTCCACAGAACATGTTTTGATTTCTTATGAGTCCTTGGTTCCTTTCCCCGAGCAATAGCCCCGATGTTATCACACAATAAAGGAACCTCTTCCTTTATCGAAGGCAACACACCAAGTTCATCTATAAACTTTCTCATCCAAAACGCTTCTTTAGCTGTTTCACAGGCCGTTATGTATTCTGCTTCAGTCACCGAATCAACTATAGTAGCCTAATTGGAACTTTTCCAACTTACTGTGCCTCCATTCAGACAAAAAACATAGCCTGAAATGGATCGACTGTCATCCTTATCTGTCGAGAAAGTCGCATCAGTGAATCCTTCTAACTCCAAGTTAGAATTACCATAAATGAGGAACTGGTCTTTAGTCCTTCTCAAGTACTTAAAGATGTTCTTAACAACCTTCTACTATTCCTCGCCAGGATATGCCTGATATCTACTCACTACACTTAGTGCGTAGGCTACGTCAGGCCTAGTACATGCCATGGAATACATGATGGCTCCCACTGCACTAGTGGAGGGAAGCCGCCTCATGCGTTCTCTTTCTTACGGGGTCTTAGGATAATCCTCCCTAGAAAAAGAAATTCTCAGTGTCTATCGGTAGATAGCCCTTCTTGGAACTTTCCATGTTGTATCGTCTCATGATACTGTCAATGTACTGGGATTGTGAAAATCCAAGCAACCTCTTCATGGAGAAATGATCAGACAACCATGATTTTGTCTCTTGTAACGCATGAATGTCATTCCATATGAGCAATATGTCATCCACATAAAGCACAAGGAAAACAACTATGTTACCACTAAACTTCTTGTACACACAAGGTTCTTCATCGCATCTAACGAAGTTGAAATTTTTTACTGTCTTGTTAAAGCGAATGTTCTAGCTTTGAGAAGCTTGCTTCAGTCCATAAATGGACCTTTGAAGCTTGCATACCATATGCCTTTGAGTTTGCAACGTGAAACCCTCAGGTTGAGCCATGAAAACCTCTTCCTGGAGCTCTCCGTTAAGGAAAGTTGTTTTCACGTCCATTTGCCAAATCTCATCAGTATGTATGAGTCCTAGAAGTTCTGTAGCTCTCTCTCCGGTTCCACTAAACGGAGATTTGGTCATCTTACCAGTGAGACAAGACTCACAAGTTGCATAAGATTCATAATCAAAATGGCTTAGAAGGCCATCTTTATTCAACATGTTGATCATCTTCTCACCGATGTGACCAATTCTACAATGCCAAAGATACGTCTATCTTTGACGATCATCTACCTTTCTTTTTTAGCCTGAAACATGCATGTTAATTAATTCAATATTAACATCATGTAAAACATAAATTCCTTGTTGTAAATAACCATTCACAAATAAATCATCACCATGATAGATAGAGCAAATGTTATTACTGAAAACTGTTCGAAATCCACGTCTATCAAGCATAGAAATAGAAATTATGTTCGAAACAATATTCAGAACATAGTAACAGTCGTCTAACAACAAAGTCTTGCCCGTAGGCATTACAAGGGAAATCGATCATACAGATAGAGCAGCAACACTTGCGCCATTTCCAACCTTGAGACTGAATTCTCCCTTCCTGAACATCCTACTGATCCTTAGCACCTGCAACATGTTGCAGATGTTAAAACTGCTACCAGTATCCAATACCCATCTAGATGAATCAATAGTAGTCAAAGAAACAATGAAAACATTTTCCATGAAAGTCTTACATGTTTCTTGCCCTTGAGAGACTGCAGGTTTTCCTTGCAGTTCCTCTTCCAATGTCCTTTCTTCTTGCAGAAGAAACACTCAGCATCTGATTGGTCGGCCTTGCCAGCACCGCCCTTTACCCTGGTCACACCAGTCTTAGGTGCACTATGCTTGGTCTTGTGCCTTTTCTTACCTTTCCTCTTCTGTTCAGAGGACTGTCCAACCATCAGAACAGATTCTGATCCCCTCTTCCCTATGGACATCGGCTTCTCATACTTAGTGAGCATGTTGTGCATCTTATGAAACTCGACATCCAGCTTGTTCATGTTATAGTTGACCACGAACAGGGAGAAGGAGTCCGAAAGTGAATGCAAGATCATCTCCTATTGCATCTCCTTGCAGAAGGTGCACCCCAGCTTCTCAAGCTATTCTATCAGACTAATCATCCATAGAACATGGATCGACAAGAGAGCCCTTACTCAGAGCAGACTTAAACAAAGTTTCCGACAACTTGGACCTTACCGTGTGACTCTGTTCACCGAATATCTTCGTAAGATGTTCCATAATCTGCCTGGCGAGAAGCGCCCGCTCGGGCTGGCGAGGAGTGCTCGCTCGGGCTGGGGGGAGGTGCCCGCTCGGGCTACGGTTTCTAAAACCCGCCCGTGTCACCGCCCTAACCTTTTGCCTGCTCGAGCTATCTTGGATCGCCCGTTCAGGCTTTGGCTAAAGTTTCACAGCACCGTTCGCTTGGCGGTGAACCCACACGGGGTGCAAGGATCGCCTGCTCGGGCTCGGGCTGCAGTTACGGTTTTGAAATGTTTCGCAGCGACGTTCGCCCAAATCTCCGCTCGCCCCACCGCGCTCGGAGCCTCCCGCCCTCTTGGCAGCCGGTCACTCGCCTGTAGCGCACCGTCCGTGCATCGAACTCGCCATTTCGCGTTGAGTTGCTCGTGCGCCGCTCGTTCTCGATTGCATCGCTCGCGCAGCGGTCGCGCAAAGCGTCGCCCTTTCGCCCGCTCGTCGGGGTGGCTGTAGTGACACCGTCTCTTCGCCAGCGACCTGCGACCCTCGTTCGGCCGACTAGGGTTTCGGCCTCGACCCAGGTTCATGTTCGTTCGTGCGGTTCTTCGCACGCGCGCTGCGAATTATGGATTTCCATCTATTTCTCACCAAAAAATAAAAAAACTAATCCTGAACAGATGACCAGATGCTCTGATACCACTGTTGTGTTGCTAAATCGGGTGCGGAAGCGTGTTTTACAACCCAATTTATTGATCTAGTCATGTTCGAGAATAGTTTTTGAGTGGTTTCAACGAAGAACAGAATTACAAACAATTTCGATGATACTTGTTTCGTTGAATATAAGATGATAAACAGACGTGAGGCTTGATTATGCAAGTCCTCTACAGTATCCACGCCGAGATCGGAATCTATGATCAACCGTTGGTGCGAGTTTTGATCAAGAACGAAAAAAATGTTTTCGTTCTTCTTTCTTTCTAAGTGATTAGGGTTTCGATTTGGATAACAAATGAATCAATCATGAAAAACTGTTTTTTTATCCGAATATATATTATTGAACTTTTCAATAATTACATTTTGACTATGTGACTATTTTAATATTATATAAGAGGCATTAAACTTTCATATGCTAGTATTGATATCAAGCTTTGCACGAATGAAATCAAATAATATAATTAATTAGAAAAACTTTTATTAAAAAACTTTTTTGAAGAATTAATATATGTATAATTATACATGTATAAAATTATATCAAATTAAATATAATATAAATTTATTTTTTATAAATATTATTCTTCATACAATATTTTTTAATAACATGTTTTTTAAGTTTTAAAATAAATAAATAAAGTCATAATATTATATATATTTTATTTCTATTTTATATTCAGAAAAACACTAACTTTTATATCTATTATATATTCAATGTAGATCTAAAAAAAATTGATATAAACACCGCCGTTTCACCACCACCGGAAGAACCGCTCGGATTGCTCGAAAACTTACTCCCTTTCTCTTTAAAAAATTTCTTTTAACTTTTTAAAGTTTTTATAGTTTCTATTTTTGAAATTAAAAAAGAAATTATTTTGAATGAAATAATTTCAATTCTATTTAAAAATATTGTTCTTTGTACAATTGAAATAAATTTCAACATAGAGTTTTCAAAATATTATAATTGATTAATAAATTTTGTTTGATCTTAATAATAATAATAAAATTTTGTTTTGATTTTAATAATAACAATCAATTTTGTTTTATTTGGAACGGGGTTTGAAGTCCATGACAAAATAATTAACAACTTCAAAAATTAAAAAGCAAAACAAAAGGAAAATTATTGTCCCAGGACCTGTGCTAGGGCGCCAACTAACATAATCTAACGGATAATTTCTATTCCACGTCAAGATGTCATCTTCTTCTAATAGATAGTAGGTACTGATCTGTCATTTAATTATGAAATTATTTATCACATTTGGATATATGTATAACAATGTTGTTTTATTGTAGAGCATCCAAAAAAATCGATATGATGTATATTCAGTTTAGACTCTTTGAAGTCTTTTATCATCGTGACTTCAAGCAACAGGATGTTTATGGATATGCACGAGGTCATGAATTATATGTGACGAATGGATGACATCGTGGTTGAGCTCACGGCTTGAAAGACAAAGATAACCGATTTTGAATTGGTTGTGAGTTCCTCCATCAAACGATGTGGCAACTTGGCTTTGCAACTCATATTCTTCCTACTAGATTACCACCTTTTTCTTCTCCTCAAATCGATATTGTAGGATTAGAAGACTTACTAAATGGAATTTTTTTTTGCTTAGGCATTGGCATTAACGTCTGAAAGACGTAGCCAAATTTAACGTAGATTCATGTTGTAATTGCGTTACAACTTGTAATGCAAATCGTAAACAGTTTGAAATTTTTGCCAACAAATGTTTCGAACTAGTTTGCGTTAATATTTTTCATCATTTAATGTTAAAATTGTGCTAGTAAGTGTAACGTTGATTTGCATGTAATTTAATCCAACGTTAGATCGACATTGACGTTTATATTTTACCGACGATGTGCTAGCAAACCTCAAGTTAGCATTAGTTTAATGTTGAACACTATGATTTCCAACGTACAATCAACCCTTTCCAACATAAATTTTGTTGATTTTTTCGTGTTCTTTTATTTAGATGTGTGGAATACTTGTCTTACACCTTTATTTTCCAAGATTCACTATTTTCTGTACATTATATATGATTTCTCTCAAAACAATTTGAATTTATCTACTCAAAAGAAAATATGTTGTCGTAGCACCATTGCGATATTATTACACTGATCGAATACAAATATTATGTCCAAAAAAAGAATAGTCACGGTGACAATGAAATTTAAAAGTTCACTTTTTACAATTAAAAAAAGTCGACGTACTATTTAAAAGTTCACTAATTCAAATATTTGGTGACAAATAAAATATGTCAGACGTTTTCTAATAATAATAATAAAGTTATTATGTATCTAAGTCTGTTAGAATAATAATAAGAAATTAAGGTATACTTTATGAAATCCTATCCTAGTGGCGTTGAGGAATAATTTAACTATAATGATTGTCTAAATCAATCAAGCAACTTGAGGCCTATGTATAAAGGGAAAGTTTTCCGATCATCATAATCGAGGCATTATGATATAGATTTTAATATTAATTTGATATTATTTTAGGACATCACAATTTTATATTATCTCTGTAAGTCTACAAAACTTTTTAACTATACCTAAATATTTAGAATCATAATTCTCTATTATGATTTTCTATTTTCATCAAAATAATTGTTATATCCAAATTCTTCTGCGTAGGAATATGTGTCTGAAAAAAATAACTATAAATCTATTATATCCAAACGTCCAAGCAATTTTTTTCTTTTTACTTTTTCGTCCCATTTCATGCATGAAATGAAAATGATGACTTTCCATTGTGCCTATCTATCCATGACAAAATGCAATGCTAAAATATAATTTTCATGTTCTGAAAAGAAGTAAAAGTAACATTTAGAAGTCATCAAGCACTTAGTTGAACGTTTATTTTGAATTATATTAACCGAATAAAATAAATAATCTAACATAAAATAATATTTCTTAAATCTAACCACAGTAAAAACCTTAATCGGATCACACAACGGAAAAAGAAATTAACCAGTAAGTGGTGTTTCTTTTTTACTCAGTCGTGGGATATTATGTAATAATTTACTAGAAAATGATAATCTAATACCAAAAATATTTAAGTAATTTCTTTAATCTAACATTTTATTTGGACCTTAAAAGTAAAAATAAAGAGAAAATCTTGAATTTTTTTTTATAAATTTATATATCATTTTAAATTTTTAATAAAATACTCAAAATTATGTTAAAATATTCCCATTCATAAGATTTTATAATTGATTTTATATTATCATATATTACACTGATGAAACTATTTTAATATTCGTGTATTAATCAGAAAAAAAATAATGTGATAATATGTTTTTGTATTTATTTTAAGTTAAAATACTATTATCAATTCTAAAACAGAGCTATAATTTAAAATTTCATAAATTTCAATTTTTCTTTTGTTATATGTAAAAACTATTAATAAAATTTCTAAATTATGGTTGCGGAACCATCTGGAATCTAGTCAATATAAAAAAGAAAAAAAACAAAAATTAACTATGGATTTCTTTTAATATTTAATCTTAGAGTGCTTTTCAAAGAAAACGTCGAAAAACTCTCTTAACGGTAAAATAATTTTCAAGACAAAGCAAAGGTTATGACCAACACAAAGAAACTATATAAGAAAAAAAGATACTATGGTTGGATATAATATTTTCCTAAGTTATTTTAGACCAAACATTTTTCGATTTATCTCATTGGAAAATATTTATTTAACTTTTTCTACTATTTGTCAAGTTCTACAATACTACAAAATTTTTCTACTTCTTTTGTTGGAGAAATATTAAGAAAAAATGATTTATTCCTCTCTAAACTATATCAAGCTTTATAACTATTTCCTCTTTAATTGTTTTCTTTCATCCAAATTTTCTCTGAACTATTATTACTAATCTTATTTCCCCCTAAATTTTAAATATTCATTTTATTTTTCTATCCATTAAATATCCATTAATTTTTCTGTTAAAGTTTTTTAAAAAGCCTATTTTCCCCTGAATATATGACTTTTAGCATATTTCCTTTGAACTATATAACTTCTAATCTATTATCCTCAAAGATTATACATTCAGTCTATTTTCTCCCAAAAGATTGTACATTCAACATTTTTTTAAATTTTGGTTATTATAAACGTAACATATTTTCTTTAATAGTAATTTATTTTTTAATTTTGATTATTATAAACGTAATATATTTTCTTTAATAGTAACGTATTTTGAAATTTTGGTTATTATAAACGTAACATATTTTCTTTAACAGTAATATATTTTTAAATTTTGGTTATTATATTTACATTTTGATGATTGATAAAAAATATTAAAATAAAAATACTTTAAGTTATACTAAAATATCTTCAACATGAATGAAAACACAGAATTCTAACAATTACAAAATGAAAAAAATATAACATAATGCTACCTACACAATATGTTCATCATTACCAAACGGTAAAAAATATGACATAATGTCCACAAATGATCTTCAAAATGATTTCGTCAGATCAAAATGGTTTGTTAGATTTTAAGAAAATATGTTGGTTTGTTATTTTTTAGCAAAACGACGATATCACAATATCTTCTCAGCCTCTAGAATCTCAAAACGTTTAGGTGAGATGCATTTTGCAATTTTTCTTAGATTATAACATCTTCTAATATGTTTGTGTTTATCTTATTTTGAAAGATATTTGATTTGAAAAAATTATTTTGAAGATCATTTGTGGGAATCATGTCATATTTTTTTATCATTCGGTAATGGTGAACAGATTGTGTAGGTGGACATTATGTTATATTTTTTTATCATTTTGTAATTGTTAGAATTTGTATGTTTTTATTCATATTGAAGATATTTTAGTATAATTTAAAGTATTTTTTCTTTTAATATTTTTTCAATCATCAAAATGTAAATATAATAACCAAATTTAAAAATATGTTACTATTAAAGAAATATGTTACGTTTATAATAACCAAAATTTAAAATACTTTACTATTAAAGAAAATATATTTATTACATTTATAATAACCAAAATTTAAAAATACATTACTATTAAAGAAATATGTTAAGTTTATAATAATAAAAATTTAAAATACATTACTATTAAAGAAAATATGTTACATTTATAATAACCAAAATTTAAAAACACGTTACTATTAAACAAAATATGTTATGTTTATAATAATCAAAATTTTAAAATGCGTTCATAATAATCACTCTCCGTAAGAACCCAGGCCTCTTCGGTGAACTTCCTTGACCGATAGCCACCGAAGAACCTTCGACCGAAAATCAAAAACCAGATCTATCCACCATTCCAAAATCGATGCTTCGACGGACCGTCGATAACAACTAAACCCGAAAAACGACGCGATAGGCCACCAAAATTTTGACCGACCTGATAGACCTCTTCGACCCAGCGTCAAGCCACCGAACCCGAACAAAAGCGCGATAGACCACAGAAACTTTGATCAAACCGATAGACCTCTTCGACTCAGCGACCAACATCGAAGGACCTATTCGTCCAACGAAATGAACTCGACCAACGAAACAAACTTGAACACCGACCCTTCGACCGACACTTTTCCAGAAAGTGTTTGATTTGTTTTTTCTTTTTCTTTTATCTTCACTATGCTTTCGAACTTCATCCCAGAAAACAAATGGGATGACTTATTTATTTCTTAGTCACGATCAGAGCACTGGACTACAACTTGCAGACTCTTCACCCAAACACTAAGACAAAATGAATTTGATGTTGTATTCGCAAGTTAAACGTTTTAGATTTACGCGCATCAAATTGAGAGTATAGAGAATGTATCATACATTTTCTGAAATTTTTGTTATATTTACTTAGTGTAATATATCTTCCATATGTTTTAGATAAATAGTTAAATATGTGTATTATACATATATTTTAGGGGACGATAAATAAATCAAATAAATATTTATATTTTTTATTGATTTTTACATTGATTTTAATAAGCATAGAATTGTTTGGCTATAAATCCGTAACCGTTAATTTGGATCAGAAAAAAGTCGAGATGCATTAGAACCAACCCAAACTTAGTTGTTTAATATGAGCGAGACTGTCTAGTTGGATACGATTTTTTCTGTTCTTCTCAAAATTGCCGTAAATGAGATTTAGACTAACGCACGATTCCTATAAAACTCATTCGATTAATAATAAACATATATAATAGCACGTGGAAATAATAAGGCTGAGTCAAAATTGTAACTTCGCGTTTAGTTAAAGCTTTATGGGAACCGAACAAATCCATTGGAGAGATTCGTAGACATGAAGCATTGATTCTCCATGTCTCTTCATGTTCGTCCCACTCAACCAACGCTCTTTTAACCTTTTTTCTTTCCAGGTCCATTTATATAACAAATAATTATATTCCAATTATTACACATGATTCATTATACGATGGAAAATAATTCTCATTTAATCATCGAACATTAAAAAATGAAGATTTTTAACATTAAAATATTTTGACCAAATAAAACACCAATTGTTTTTTTTTTTAATATTCCTTAGTATATCCTGAATTTATATCAAATAGATAAAAAATACATTAATTATTTTTCACATATTAATCCATGAATTTGACTATTAGGTAACATGTTATATCTAGTATAATATATAATTTCTTAAAATTAATTTCAATTTATTCACAAACAAAAATGCCATAAAATTGATGAATATGGAAATAATTTTAAAAATTCATATATAATTTTGAAAATAATATATTAGTTCATACATTATCGTAAAATAATAAACAAATTCACAAAAAATATTTTAAAAATAATTTTTATATTTTTGTCAATTTTTCATCAGTTTAAAAAATTTAAAATTATTATATGATTTCTTCTATTTTTAATTAGAGTTTTATATTTACTTTTGAAAATGTTGGTTCGAAATTTCAATGTCAGAAACCTAAATCAGAAACGAGTAATCATTTTATGTTGAGGGTATTATAAATTACTAGAAGAACAATCCCGTGTTGCACGGTTTTTTATAATTGGATTGATTTTTTTTGTGTTATAAAGATTTAAATTTCAAGCAATGTGATAATACTTTATAGATGTATGTGGTAATACACGTGCATGAGTGATTAAAATATATTTATATAAAACATTATGCTAAGCAATATATTTTTTGATGTATCATAAACGAAAAATTCGATTTGTCGATAATATCTTAGAAATAAAAGAACGAAAATTCTTGGAGAATGTGATAGCATGTTTTGGTCGGACATATCTTTCATTATTGTGTTTTTAAAAATATTTTGATTTAGAATATGATATAAAAACTATTATTGAGATAATTTTATAATTTGACATTTTGAAAACTAACTTTTGTCAAAATTTTCTGATTATCTTTAAAATTTTGATTGGTATAGATATTTATGCAGCATGATGGTCGAAGTGTTAAAAAACTTGTCTTATACAATTTCAAAGAACAATAACATAACGACATCAATATAAATGTTCAGCTCGTTTTGTTGTTGCTAAAACTGTTTATTATTCTGTAAATAACGAAATTTTAAAATGGCAGATATACACAGATAAACACAAATATTTTTCTATACTATTGCTACACGTTTCTAATTATATTAAAAAGTGATTAAATATTTATTAAAAAAATTTACAAACAAATTAATTTAATTGAATTTATAAATTGATCATATATTTATATTTTGAGATGTCATTGATTATTATAGATAAAATCAATGATTGATATTTTGATAAAATTTTAAAAAGTATGTTTTTTTTCATTTGTAAAGTATGTTTTTTTTTCATTTGTAACTATGTTAATAATTATTTATTATTTGATATTAATTTAGAATACCAAATTATTCATAAATGAACTAATAATAATTTATATTATAATATATGTTTTTGATATTATAAACATTATTATTAATATTATTTTTTATATAATTATAAATAATTATTTTTAAAGTTTGAATGGCTTTAAAAGATATCATTAGATAAATAAAATTTGTTACTATTATTTTATAACAAGTTAATAATATTGAAAAAAAATATACAAATAATATTATATACCGCTTTTCTTGATAGACAATCCAATTAGCTCACTATTTTTTTTTTCTATTTCTAACTGTAGGATTTTGATTACCTTAATATTCTCGTTATAACTTGTTTTATGACCCTTTCTTTTCTCATTTTAGAGCTTTCATCCCAATCTTATTCTTTTCATTCTACACATCTAGAAAGATTGTTTAGTTTTTTTTAATCTTAATACAATTTCATAACTCATGCCTTTATTTACATATTTATATATTATAAACATGTATAAAGATTATGAATTGGAGGTCGGATTAACAAAAAAAGACAAGGATAATGTTTGTTGTATTACGAGAGACAAGTACAAACTATATATACAACAAAGGCTAGATTTTTGTATATAACAACAAGATGAAAATACATAAAATGTAGATCAGATTAGCTTTATGGGATTCGTTCTCAAGCTCCGTAACCGGATACATACATGAAACCAAACCAAAGTTATATCTGTTTTCCAACTGGTTTAGTCGGGGATGAAACCCTTTGTAATACCCTGTTCTTGCTCTTCCTATCTCTCTGGTTTTCCCTTCACATGTCAATCAAACATATCAAAGCAAACACTTTTTACAATTGCACCAAATACAAAACCAGATTCATCTGTCGAATTATTACTTGGATTCTTGTTAAAGATAAAAACTTTTAAGTGTAAACGTGTGCAAAAATCGTCATCAATTTTTGATCAAGCACGTCAACCCGTAAATATTTCATATAGAGCACAAAGCTTCTTATAGAATAAAAGAATAAAATAATTATAGAATAAAAGAATAAAATAATTAGAATAAAATAATTATAGAATAAAAGAATAAAATAATTAGATCACAAAGGAGATTCATCCCACTACTACCCCTTCTTCTACTCCGCCTTCTCCATTCCTTCTTTCGCCGTCAAGCGATGCTCCTCCCTCTTCCGGTGCGGCGAAATTAGCCGGAGAAGGTGTTCCTTCCTCTACCTCCCGACAAATAGTGCACCTCCCTTTACCGCTGTCAAGCGGTGCTCCTACTTCTACTTCCGGTCGAGCGAACTTAGTCGCTCATGGTGCTGGCGGATTAACCTCTCATGCCCCTTCTCCAATGGATCAGGTTCCTCCTTCATCACCGCCGAAGAAGGTGACACTACCTGTGGAGCCTGGGTTGTCCCCTCTCCCTTCTGCTTCAGGAAACTAGTGTGATAAATTCAAAGCTTCCCTGCGTACATTGTCGAGGATGGGGGACCCCTCTCTTCACGAATCCGGGGTGCCGTTTGTGTTGATTCCGGATGATTCTATCAGAGCTGCGAAGGCAGAATGGAAAGAGTTCCTCATCGGTCAGTTTGGGATTTGAGTCTGGGGAGGAAATTGTGATAGATGTCCTATACGAATGGTTGCCACCTTGCTGTAGTCTTTGCCATCAGAGGGGGCATTCGGCGAGATCCTGTATTGTAAGTGAGCCTCCCCGGGAAGCTGATCTTGGCACTAGAGCTGACAAAAGGATGGCTAAGGTTAGACAGGTAGTAGACAAGGCTACTGATGTACAACAATTGCAGCTGAATCAAGAAACCCTTCCGCCGACATCAGTGCTTGTTGCGGACGATCCTCCCTTGGGGGAGTCTGTATTAGCTCCGACCAGGGAAGAGAATGTAGAGAACGTCTTAGTTGATCATCCACAGAACAGAACCTTTGTAGCATGCTCTCCCCCAATTATAGATGGTACTGTAGACGACTCAGCAAAGGATCAGGATATGGTGGAAGTGGGAAAAATTGAAGTGAGTAGGAAGGGAAAAAATCTGAAATATCAAGGATCTCCTACCTTAGATTCAGAACCAGTTTCCCTTGCAGTCACCGAGACACCTTTCGTGGAAGTTAAACCCAGGCGCCGTAATCGTACGGTGCCTAGGAAGTATCAGTGTTAACCCTCACCCAGAACCCCATGTTTTTTGGTTGGAATGTTAGAGGTCTTAATGACCGAAGAAAACGAAGATTATTCAGGCAATGGATATGTAATCATAAACCTCTTTTTGGTGCTATTTTGGAGTCTCGGATTAAGAAAACTAATGCTTGTAGGTTAAGTGTAGCGTTACCCCAGGGTTGGAAAGCCTCATGTAATCATGATTCGGATGAGGGGGGCAGAATTTGGCTGGTATGGGATCCTAGCATCATTCTATCGGTGTTCCACCAATCCGCACAGAGTATTACTTGTGGGATTTATCACCTTGACTCGCAGATGTCATTCAGGACAACCTTTGTGTATGCCAAGAACTCGCAGATGTCATTCACGACAACCTTTGTGTATGCCAAGAACACGAGTTTGGAGCGAAAGGATCTATGGGCTGAGCTGGTGGATTTATCTGCAACTCCCCCCCTAAATGCTTCTCCTTGGATAGTTCTAGGGGACTTTAACCAATCTCTCCACCTTGAGGATCACTCAGGGTTCCCGGAGGTCTCTCAGATGGTATCAGGGATGGATGAATTCCGAGTTTGTCTCCAGTCTACTGGACTCTTTGAAGTGATGTCTAAAGGGAATAGATTCACGTGGTGGAATAACCAAGAAGATAACCCGGTGTCCAAGAAAATAGATTGGGCTTTTGTCAACGAAAAATGGTTTGATCTCTTCCCAGGGGCTTATGCGGAGTTTCTCCCTCCTGGATGCTCGGACCACTCGCCTTGTTTTATGAGAATGCCAGAATGTGACAGACGGCTGAGAAGACCCTTCAAATTCTTCTCACATGTGGCTCTACATCCTGATTACAAGAAGACGTTGGAAGATAATTGGGAGCCTGTCAACTATGGGGATTCAAGATTATTCAGCCTTCGTAACGCCCTTAAAAGACTCAAATACCCTCTTCGTATGCTAAACAAGACTCATTTCAGTCAAATTTCAAATAGGGTCCAAGAAGTGGGTAATACCCTAGAATTGGTCCAATCGGAGCTCATGTCTCACCCTACACCGGAGCTGGCGAGGAGGGAACATGAGTTGAGGAGACAATGGCTGATATTGGGCCTTGCTGAGGAGAGATTCTTCCAACAGAAGTCTCGGGTAAAATGGTTGAAGTTGGGAGACAAGAATACATCCTACTTTCATAAGGTTATGAAACACCGGGTCGCTCATAAC
>CM071870.1:31684543-31726508 GCA_036759665.1 Gynandropsis gynandra | reverse complement strand
AAGAGTGTGAAACCTTGTGGTAGGGGGTGTTAGGCTGCAACATGAAATGACACATTCTGGATTGGTGTTCCCTCCTAGAATCTCAATAACATAGAGAAGGCGGTAACTACAAATCAATTTCTTGTGAATGAAACCATTTGATGTGGTTCGGCGTGCATAACCTCATAAAAAGCTCATAAAACCGAGGATGTTTAAAATTCATCGAAAGAAAAAAGATCGGTGTAGCTGCCAAGAAAGAAACATTGAATATGAAGAACAAAAGGATTGGCTTAATATCACCTACTTGGAAATCTGAACAATGTGAGTTGCATAATAAATAGATCAATGAGACAAACTTATATTTCATAGTAAATTCAACCTACTACTTGCTCAACATCCCATCAATGTGAGAATATTGTCTTGGCTCATTGGTTTAGCTGTCAAGAAAGAAAAACATTGTGCATGAAGAACAAAAGGCTTGGCTTAAAAGTAACTACTTGGAAATCTGAACCATGTGAGTAATGGAATAAATATATCAAGTGGACCAACTTATCTTTCATAGTAAATTCAGCCTATCGTTTGCTCGACACCCCTACAACGTAACCATATTGTATCGACACCTCATTCACTCAAGGGTGATACATCGAACCCTAAATTTAAACACATATAAAAAGAGAGGAGAATAAATTAGTGAAGATTCCAGCATAAATTTTGAAACCTTTTGGATACTTGGTGCAGAAAGTTTACAATTTTTCGGATACGTGTCTCTAATAATTTTGCAGTTTTTTGGATTCCTAGTGCAGGGAACGAAGTTTTTGCATTGGCATGTGTGTCACGCTTGCAAGTAGTGCCGATCTTTTTTTAAAGAACACACAAATACACAAAGAAAGAAATCAAATAATCACCATTATAATCATCAATAATCACCAACAATATCATTATGAAACCTTGTAGGAAGGGGTGTTAGCCTGCAACACGAAATGACACATTCTGGATTGGTGTTGCCTCTTAGAATCTTAACAACAAAGAGAAGATAGTAACCACAAACCAATTAGTCATATTCTGTGACTTAAAATTCTGATGCATCCATTTTCCATATCGAAATGATCATCCATATTTTGGTTTCTGCATGATGAACACAGTAGCAAAACATGATGAGATTGATTAGAATAGAACTCAAAGCACGTTTCCAAAGAGGATGTTTCAAAGCTGCAGAAGTGGTGCTTGATTCAGTTTCCTGAGGTGAACAAGAAGCAGTGTATGAAAGCCTTTGCACAAGTTTAGAGATGTTCTTTCGTGTTGTCATGGGGTGAGCATTGCAAATTGTTGAAGAATGTGGCACAACAACGAAATCTAGAATTGGATCATTGTCTTAGGTGTGCACTATTGGAGAAAGATCAGATCCTACGGGTGAATCTGGTGATGGTATCAAGAGTGGCCGGGGAATGGAAGGGATTCTAGAAACTAGAGATGTGTCAGAATAGGACTGAGACAGATAGTGCTCTGTTTTAGAGGACTGGGTGAGATGCAGGGGAGGAAAGTATTTGGAGAGATCTGAGTAAAGAATAATATGTTCCAAGAATTGAACATGGCGAGAGATGAAGGTGCGAGAGGAAACATGATCAAGACAGATGTAAGCACTTTGGTTTGGTGAGTAGCCAAGAAATATACAAGGTGTGGATCGAGGAGATAGCTTATTTTTTAGTATGGACGCAGCCATGGATATCACAAGCATCCAAAAACTCGTAGTTATGATAGTTTGGATCTTTATTGAAGAGAAGTTGGTATGGCGAGGTATTGGACAGGTTTGGAGTGCACAGTCTATTGATTAAGTAGACAGCATCAATGAAGGCAAAAGGCCAGAAGATAGAAGGAAGAGAGGCATGCATTAGGAGAGACAAACCATTTTCAACGATGTGTTTGTATTTTCGCTCAAACATACCATTGTGTTTTGGTGTGTGAGGAGGAGTTTTGAGATGAGAGATTCCATGAGAGGCGAGAAAGGAGGCAAGAGCAATATATTCACCTCCATTGTCACTGTAAAGAGTCGATATTTTAGTCTAGAAATGTGTTTCAACTACAGTTTTGAAACGTGTGAATGTTGAATAAACATGAGATTTGTGTTTCGATGGATATAACCATGTGTATCTTGTGTAATGATCCACAAAGATAACATAGTACTTGTATCACGAGATTTGAGATTTAAGGAGAAGTCCATACACCAGAGAACATAATTTCTAGTGGACGAGATGATGAGATCGAGGTTGTGGAAAGGGGAGCTTGTGGCTTTTATTACTTGAACAAGAGTTGCAGAATAACAAATTTGAAGAAGACAACAATGGAAGAGAAAATTTAGATAACATATGACTCAAAACATAAGCTAAAAGATGTTCTAAACGGGAATGCCATTGATCAAAGGGAATCTTGGAGGAGGTAAAGGCGACGATAGAAAACTCAAGGAGGGACAAATTAGGCCACTCATAGACTCCATTCTTCACAGATCTGTTAAGGATTGGTGCCCCTTGCTTAGATCCTTCATCTGAAATCCATGAGAAAATAATTCCACCGATACATTGTTAGTTTGACAGAGTTTATTGATGGAGATGAGATTTTTGTTGATGTGAAGGACATGAAGAACATTGTCAAAATAGAGATTCTAGGAGGGCATATAAATTGAGAAAGAACCACTATTAGAGATTGGTAGTTTGTTGCCATCACCAATCATTTCCAAATTTCTCGAAATAAGAGACATATGTTCTCACAATTCCCTATACACCTCTTTAGAGTGGTGTAGTAAAGAGGCCAAACCATATGATAATGAATATGGTTAATGACATGTTGATCCATAGCTTATTAACGTCGTCATTGTGAATGCACATATATCCTGAATCGGATTCCAAATAAACCAGTCCCTGAGACACCTTTTAAAATGTGGACAAGGAGAAAACCGATTTTCAGTAGATGCATGCTTGGGGTTACCAACTAGAAGTAAGGGTGGCTATCTCTAAACTTACAAGGATTCATTTGCTTTTGTCCTAACCACAATACAAGGATAGTGAAGACTGACAATGCCAACACTTAAAGAAATGTTTGATTTACGGACGAGATTTTCATACAGATAATACGTCTATAAATTTTTGGACTAATCACAGACAAATTATGAACAATGTAACTCAATCATCTATTTTCAATTCATAAATTTACAAAATGGATCGTCCATCCAATTTTTTTTATATATATGATATTTCTCGAAATATTTCTCTTTATGTCTAGATTTGATGAACGAATGTGTCATCTGCCAAGAATTCATGGATGATCGAAACATTCGTCCATAATTTTGTGATGGTTTATGGAAACTTGTAATTTTATCCCTAATCCATTTGCATTCACCTATATTATATATAGAGATTTCATATATAACCCACACCACATGTTTTCTCGTTCCTACAAAAATATTATCATATTGACATCATATACAAATAATTTTTTTTTCAAGAAAATGGATATATAAACGAATTGATTCACAAACTCAAGGTTTCTTGAAGGATTTTATGGAAAGTGTTACACACTTTATGACGATAGCAACAAATCGGAAAAAATATATAAAGAGACCATTAAGTTATTTTTCCATACGTCAAATGCAAGAATGAAAAAGTGGTGAGCTATATAATTGTGGAATCATATTTAATTAAGATTTTTTTCATCTAAGAATAAATTGCAGGTTCTGTTATCATGTTAGTTATTAATAGGTTTTATCTTTTCTTTTTCATCTTTAATAACAATAGAATGTTGGTTTAGGTTCATATCATGATTCATCTGTAATTACAGAAGAAATTACATACCGAATATTTATCGAGAATTCTTGATAGATAACATTTATGAATGCCCATTTGCAGATAGTTGTCATCCATCCTTAGTGTCGTCTTTTCTAGTGGTGTAGATTTATTGAGAATTGTCAAATTAGTGGGAGTGATGAACCACGAAAAGTAGACATCCGAGAGATTCTGGATAATGTTCCAATACATGATATCCCTTCTAATTAGTGTCTTGAGACTATTAAGAACAACGAGAAATTGTCTAAAACCCACATAATTATGATGAACAACATAAATCGGTCATGGTACATGAGGATGAACCACGAATCTTAATGAGGAAATCTAAAAGGGAGAAAAGCATCGAAAGTGACCTATTTTCTTTGAAAAGAGCAATGGAAAGTAGGGGTGTGATACGGGCCGGGCCGGCCTGAGCCCGAAAAAGCTCTAATTTTCGTGGGATGGGCCAGCCCGGCCCGAATACGATCGGGCCTAAAATATACGGCCCGGAACCCGGCCCAACGGGCTTTGGATGGATTCGGACCGGACCTCGGACCTAAATAGATTAAAAACTAAAAACTTTAAGCAAATATAAAACGCTAAATTAATCCAAACGAATCCAGAATTCACGTCAATAAAGCCTGAAATGCTAAACAAATCAGTAGAAGTCTAATAGTCTAAAACACACATAAAAAATATTAAAAACTATTCCATACAAGTCCATAAATGTAAAAACAAAAATACAAACAAATTTGACTTGAATCTCTTGCTCTTCCGGTTTCACCATTTGAACTTCTCTCGGGGGTTACTACAAAACAAGAAACATGATCTGCTTGGGGTTACCAACTAGAAGTAAGGGTGGCTATCTCTAAACTTACAAGGATTCATTTGCTTTTGTCCTAACCACAATACAAGGATAGTGAAGACTGACAATGCCAACACTTAAAGAAATGTTTGATTTACGGACGAGATTTTCATACAGATAATACGTCTATAAATTTTTGGACTAATCACAGACAAATTATGAACAATGTAACTCAATCATCTATTTTCAATTCATAAATTTACAAAATGGATCGTCCATCCAATTTTTTTTATATATATGATATTTCTCGAAATATTTCTCTTTATGTCTAGATTTGATGAACGAATGTGTCATCTGCCAAGAATTCATGGATGATCGAAACATTCGTCCATAATTTTGTGATGGTTTATGGAAACTTGTAATTTTATCCCTAATCCATTTGCATTCACCTATATTATATATAGAGATTTCATATATAACCCACACCACATGTTTTCTCGTTCCTACAAAAATATTATCATATTGACATCATATACAAATAATTTTTTTTTCAAGAAAATGGATATATAAACGAATTGATTCACAAACTCAAGGTTTCTTGAAGGATTTTATGGAAAGTGTTACACACTTTATGACGATAGCAACAAATCGGAAAAAATATATAAAGAGACCATTAAGTTATTTTTCCATACGTCAAATGCAAGAATGAAAAAGTGGTGAGCTATATAATTGTGGAATCATATTTAATTAAGATTTTTTTCATCTAAGAATAAATTGCAGGTTCTGTTATCATGTTAGTTATTAATAGGTTTTATCTTTTCTTTTTCATCTTTAATAACAATAGAATGTTGGTTTAGGTTCATATCATGATTCATCTGTAATTACAGAAGAAATTACATACCGAATATTTATCGAGAATTCTTGATAGATAACATTTATGAATGCCCATTTGCAGATAGTTGTCATCCATCCTTAGTGTCGTCTTTTCTAGTGGTGTAGATTTATTGAGAATTGTCAAATTAGTGGGAGTGATGAACCACGAAAAGTAGACATCCGAGAGATTCTGGATAATGTTCCAATACATGATATCCCTTCTAATTAGTGTCTTGAGACTATTAAGAACAACGAGAAATTGTCTAAAACCCACATAATTATGATGAACAACATAAATCGGTCATGGTACATGAGGATGAACCACGAATCTTAATGAGGAAATCTAAAAGGGAGAAAAGCATCGAAAGTGACCTATTTTCTTTGAAAAGAGCAATGGAAAGTAGGGGTGTGATACGGGCCGGGCAGGCCTGAGCCCGAAAAAGCTCTAATTTTCGTGGGATGGGCCAGCCCGGCCCGAATACGATCGGGCCTAAAATATACGGCCCGGAACCCGGCCCAACGGGCTTTGGATGGATTCGGACCGGACCTCGGACCTAAATAGATTAAAAACTAAAAACTTTAAGCAAATATAAAACGCTAAATTAATCCAAACGAATCCAGAATTCACGTCAATAAAGCCTGAAATGCTAAACAAATCAGTAGAAGTCTAATAGTCTAAAACACACATAAAAAATATTAAAAACTATTCCATACAAGTCCATAAATGAAAAAACAAAAATACAAACAAATTTGACTTGAATCTCTTGCTCTTCCGGTTTCACCATTTGAACTTCTCTCGGGGGTTACTACAAAACAAGAAAACATGATCAATACCCTTAGCATTAAACTACAATCTTATTCTTCATTGTTACATACGTTTCGATCTAAATGAGTAAATAATACACATGAGTTTTGACTTTTGAAGTTACCTTGTTCATGATAGAGAGATAATAAGGCTTCACATTATGGGGTCGTAGCGAGAAATCCATCGGGGCCGCTAAATATGGAATCTACACATTAGTTAATCAAAGAAACCAAATCAACAACATAAGAAATCAGATAATCTTGATAATTTGAATTGAAATGTATGAACTTAACCTTCTTCATCGTGACCAAGTAATCAAGAAAGAGCACAAATTAAGGCTTGAACATTTGACGGTAAGAGACAACTCCCGTATTTGTTGAGCACACGCAGCCAACGCTGAAAGAAGACTATGAAGCAACTGTGGTGATCGGAATACTTAGAAAATGCAACTCAATACCATAGGTCTTAGTGTTAGACTTCCTGAACTGCAAAACATCCACATCGGTGTGATCTTGCATGCGCATTTTAGGATCACACAAGCATCTCTCAAAGCCCGATGTTGATCCATCATCCGAAGACTCATCACCATCTCAAATGTATGCATCCTAAAGAAGTCAATAATGAAAAACAACCAATCGAGATAGTCATATAAAATAAGATACAACTTAGTAAGTTATAAACTTACTTCAAAGAATGATGAAATTGTCCATTATCTTGGACTCCGCTCTTTTTCCATGGCGTCGAACTTTTAGAAATCTTTTTCCCAAATTTTCTCTTGTATTCTTGCAAGAGCGCTAACATCGCCCTTTTCACATCATCAACTTTTATTTGGCTTGTCGTCTCATCAAGAATGGTATAACAATGCTTCAGTACATTGAGTTTCATTCTTGGATCAAGCACAACTCCTATGGAAAGGATTCAACTATATGTATCCCAATACTTATCAACATTTTCTTGCATGCTTTCTATCATACTTCTTAGTAGTTCATCATTGCTCCCCCGATACTCTCTTAAAAAGACTTCGATGGGGCGCGAGCACTGAGGCGGCGGAGGATGATGAAGACGGTGGAGCCTGGAGAGAGAGGTCGGGCGATGAACAGTGAGACCGAGAGGGAGAGAGCTTAGCTGAGCAATTAGGGTTTGAGTCAAGCCATTTTTGGGCTCAGGCAGCCCGCGGGCCAAGCCTAGCTAGGCCCGAATTTTGTGGGCCGATTTTTTTCAAGCCCGAGCCTGACCCAAATGTAAACAAGCCTATAATTTTCGGCCCAAACCCGCAATTTTCGGGCCGGCTTCGGGCCGGATTTTGGACCGGACTTGAAATTGACATCCCTAATGGAAAGTGACTATTTTGAAAATTGGTTAGATGTCATGAAATAAGATTTAAAATCAATGGATTATAACAAAGTGTATGACTTAGTATTACTACAGAATAGGTCAAAGCGAGTCAGTTTGCACATGTATCTTTAAGAACAAACACGCATCGAATGATAACATAAAAACATATAAGGCTCATCATGTTACTAAAGGTTACATCCAAAAATATGACATTGACTATAAAATAACTTTCTCTTTGGTTTCTACGAAAATTATCTGATAACCGTTTTTAATTTTGTGGCTTATTACGACATAGAGTTTCACCAAATAAAAGTAAAAATGGATTTATAAATGGTGATATGTGGGAGGAAATGTAAATGGTTTAAATTTAAGGTTTATAGCCATAGAAAAATAAAGATTTTGTATGTAAGATGACAAAATCGTTATTTGAATTAAAACAAGCATCTGACATTGATATCTTAACTTTAATAATACCATTAGATCTTATGATTTTATATAAAATATTATTGATCAATGTATCTAGATGAAAGTTAGTGGGAGTAAGTATACTATTTTGATTCTAAATTTCAATGATATATTAATTATTTAAAAAAACATGAGTTGTTACATGATATTAAGAAGATTATTTTTCAGAACTTAAATTATGGGTGATGCATCATATGTGATTGAAATATAAATTTTATGAAACATAACACAAACAGGATTTTCTAGAAAAAGCAATGCCAACAAGATCTTAGAGAGATTCATGATAGTAAATTGCTCAGTAGAAAATGGGTAAATTCAGTAACATGAAATATCTAAAGAACGAGTTGGAACATAAATAAATGAAAAATATTCCATATGCATCACTAGTGAGCTAATGTATGCCTAAACTTGTACCCGACAAGATATGAATTTTCTGTTGGAATGGTAGATCGATTCCACTAGAAAGCTCCGAAGAGGTTCCGAGGTACTTGCAAGGCACCATTAAATATATCCTTACATATAAGACATCTCACAATCTAAATATATGATTCAGATTTGGGTGGATGTGTTGATACCATAAAATCAACTTTCAGACGCGCACACACACACACACATATATATATTCCTAATAGCTAAAAGGGCAATGTTGTGGAGATTTGTAATGCTTCCACTATAGAGGTTGAATTTGTAGTATGTTTTGAGGCTATAATTCATTCATTGTAATGGTAGAACTTTATCTCATGACTTGGGTTATGGACTTAATAGCGAATCCATTAAGAATTCATTGTGATAATTTTCAAAAGTAAATATTTTCTCCAAGAACATAAAATAATCTAAGGGTGCTATGCGTATGGAAAAAAAATATTTGGTCAAGTAAAAGTGAAGAAAAATACAGTGTTGTTCGAGCATATTCGGATCAATCTTGTGATAGTTGATTCATTGAATAAAGGATTTTCGACCAAGACATTTAAGGAAATTAAATTAATACTTACACTCGATACATAGTTTGAATCTAATGAAAGTAGATATAATAAATATTACTTGGGAAGAATCATGGATGATCCCTCAACACATGTTTCTAGTTTTCGTCCGAATCATCATATCATATCCATGTACAATAGTCACATCTAGTGAAACAAATATCTGTATGGTCTTTATACCAAGCATCCATCCACGCTCAATGAATATAATATACATATAGCAATCAAACAACAACTTAACCCACCCCAAATAAGTAACTAAATTCATAGACTAAGACCATACAAGAGCATTTCTCACAAAGTCCCATGGAACCCTAGCATTACCATAACGCTAGCAATGTCACACAAACCCCTTCACATGCATAAATACTCGCACAATCTTGCTGAACTCTAGCTTGACTATAATGCTTGCAACATCACTTAGACCCTACTCTCTTGTCAAAATCTCTTGCAAGATGCCGCCATGCACCAACATTTATTTGCCTTGCCGATAATGATCCCAAGGCAATATATCGATGTCTCTGACACTTTTCATGTGATTCACTCATTACACTGTTCATTAATTTAAAAATTAAAAATTTAAAATTTAAACTCAATTTTAAAAATTTAAACTCAATTTTAAAAATTTGAATTCAGATTAATCAAAGAGTCCCAAGGCCCAATGCCCAATATTTGACATTAAATATATATTAAATTTTCAAAACCCCATGCATAAATCCAATTTCAAAACCATCTTTAAGCCCATATCATTTGTTTATAAGTGTATGAAGAAAAATCATTAATATATCGTATTAATGACCCTCTAACTTTCCATGTGGAACTATTTTTTATATAGCATATTAATTGAAGCGTTATCAAAGTTAAACAAATAACCTAAACTACCCCCAAGTGCACGGCACGTGTGTAGTACTTCAAGTCTCGATGCCACAGGGACTACGCAACACAACCTAAACTCTAACTGTGAATCAAACTTGCTAACGAACGAAATATGGTTTTAAGAATGAAATACTAAAACCAAATAAACAAACTAGTTCTTAAGAATGAGACAAACGTTCCAAGAATCCAATTTCAACATAAGACTACCGAAACCAACAATCAACCTATCTATCATGCAATCCCAGTCAAGTTATCTAAGGCAGAAGATTCTAATATGATATATACCCTCTCTCGAGGCATAGACACGTGATCTAGTCAAGTTACCCCCTACTTTCATGGCTGACACCTTGAACTAAACCCATAAGACCTGTGATTCATCCGTTTTACCCTCAACCGCTGCTACCCTACTTTCGTGGCCTAACCTCGTTTGTTCTAAACCTAATCTTCTAGGACTAGAATTCTCCTTTCGGTCCTTCTCCTAATCCGTAATACATGAATCTACGTCGCCATCGAAAAAACGAGTCATTTAAGCACTCAGATAAAGAATAGATAAACGAAAACGGGAAGATGCATTCAAAGATAAATCAAAAGTGGATCTGGGATAGCCATGGGCTAATCCTTTCTCCTAGAACAAAACAAACTACTCGCTCATGCGTCTGTAAACAAACATAATCGAAGTAGAAAGTCTAAGGAACATGAAAACCAAACGAAAACCGAAGTGTGTGGTTGATCTCCAATGCTCCTTGTAAGTCTCCTTTGCAAGAACCTCCTCCTTCTCTCTACTCTCTCTTCGATCAAGAACTCTAAACTGAGTGAATGAGCTCGACCTATCACTCCTCTCCTCTTCTTTCCTTCTCCTTTTCTTTCCTTTTCTCCCTTGTTTCCCTTTCGGCCGTTCAGTTCTTCCTTATGTTCCAGCAGCCACCGATTTTTGTCTTTTCATGAGTTTCCATTCTTGAATAAGTTGGGTGACGTTTCCATTACTTTCTCGAGCAAAATATAACTTATTCATCTTCTCTAAAGTCGTTTTCCTTATTTTATAAGTCCTCAACAAAATCCCATTTGTTTTAAGTCAAATTAACTTATTTGGAGTTACAGGTGACGGACGCGACCCGCGCGGGCTGGGTAAGTGACCCGCTCGGGTGCGGCACGGATGATCGCACAAGAATGCGATGGAGAAAGAGGCAGCCCGCTCGGGCTGAGGTGATGCTCGCTCGGGCTAAGGTGATGCCCGCTCGGGCTAAGGCCGCGAGCGTGGTAATTCTTGCCCGACTCGTGCTCAATTTGCTGGACAAAATCACCGTAACAAATGCCCGCTAGGGCTAGGGAGTTACCCGCACGGGTAGTGGCTATTCCTTGCTGATTCTCGTTCCGTTTGTCCCGTGATGATCCTCGATGTTGGTACTTTGTCTCGTGCACGTCCTTTAGCTCCGAAATGAACCGAATATGCATAAAAACCTGTAAGAACATGAAAACACAAAAACACGTAAAACAGATACGGAATCATACGTAAAGCATCACATCTATATCATAAACATCTCTAAAATCGTGCAAGAAATACGTATAAAAACGAGATGATCATTAATGACCTTCATTTTCTAATAATACGTCACATTTTGTATTGAAACCATAATAATACGCAACATTAGATTAGAAAATAAAATATTTCTACAAAACAGGTGTGATATACATATGAGAATGTATCTTTTGGACTTGAACCTTTCGTAGTCAATACTTATCGGATATACTTTGTAAGATAGTGAACTCAAGTCTTGAAATATAAATAGTCATAGTAGTGTCTATTACTTCTTGAGTTTTCCTCAACTAGTTTGCCTCTTAAACCTAGACCACGAGATCTCCAATGTTGCAAAGTTAAGTTTCTGCCAAGTAATGACTCATTCTATTGGCTTTAACCCCATTCCCCTTATTGTATACAAAGCTTACTCTTTATTAAGACCTTTGGTAAATAGATTAGCTAAGTTTTTTTTAAGATTTTATATAATCAAAGGAAATAATTCAATTTTAAGCAAGTCTCGTATTATATTATGATGTCTCTTTATACGCATTGATTTTCCATTGTAGAATTGGTTTTTAGCTCTCGTAAGAGCGACCATACTATCACAATATATGCAAATGTGAGTAAAGGTTTTTTTCCATAACGTTTGATAACGTCTATTTTGTTATATTATTTTAGTTCATTTTCGTAGTTAGTTTACCGACCATTAAGCATCACTTAGTCCTCTTTCATTGGTTTCTCATGTTATTACAGGAAATGAAATATCGGGATATCAACACGAGTAAATGAAGCAAAACTAAGGAAAACACTCTCCTATCAGCTATGCACGGTCAAAATCCAAGGAATCATATACCAGAGAAGAGAAATGGAAGCAATAGCCGCTTACAAAAAAAATAGAAACAATGACCGCTTACAAAAATGGAAACTTTCGGTGGTTGGAACAAAAATGGAAAATTCCAATTGCTGGAACAAAAATAAGAAGAGGACGGTTGGAACATGAAAAAGAAACATGGTTTACATAAAATAAAGCAAGATGTTGGAATAAAATGTAAACTTCCAACCCGCCTACACAAAAGTGGAAGATTATCGCCTACACGAGAATTGGAAACTGCAATCGTCGGAGATAGAAAATGGAAATGGCTGCTGGAACAATTAATGAAATACAAGAAAAAGAAAGAATGCAGCCAAAAAAAGAGGAAAAGGAGGAAAAAAAGAAAAGAAAACCGTTGCTGCACAAGAGGAAAAGGAAACACAAGCTGCTGAAGAAAATGGAAACCGAAAAGGAATGGGCTGGACAGCTTAGATTCGGCCAAAGAGGAAAATAAGGAGAAAAAGGAAAGAAAGGAAAGAGGAAAGGGGACTTAGGGGTCGAGAGGACAAAAGAAATTCAAACACCACACACACACAACACAACACACACGTAGAGAGAAGAGAGAGGGGCAGCACGCCGGAAGGCTAAGATGGGGCGACGAACTTGGAGCGCGGAGGAGCTGTTGAAGACATCGGTAATAGAATAGGGAGCAATCTCATTCTTTATCTATATTTAATATAAATTTCTTTTTTGTTTCGTTTTCTAAGTCTATGTCCGAGTAGTTCAATAGCCACAGGTTAGAGTTTTGCCGATATGTAATGAAGTCGTATGCTTAATGCTTGGTTATAATATTTGATCGTTTTTTTATTGATTGGTTGTTCTTAATGCTTTTATTCTTGTTGGCCACTTGAATGGATAATTATAAAAGTGTGATTGCATTGGGAGATGAATTAGATTTTGGAACATAGTCATGATATGAAATCTCAATTGATTTAGAACCTTGGCCGGTCGGTTAATTGGATTTAGGAATTAGGATAGCAATCTTAATGCATCTAGTAGGTGAGATTACGCAATTGGGAGATTGTTAATACGGATGCTAGATAGTGGGTTTAGGCATCGGGAGAGTGATTCCCTAGGAAAGAGCTTGAATTCCCTGAATATATGATAATATATATAACCATGATCTTGTTAGCACTTCATAGCATTATCGTGCATCTCTTGATATTTATGGTGTTTATCTTATTGAATTTACTTCGTTTAGATTAGTTTAGTCTTTATTTCAAATTCACCTATTAGTTTGTCAACCATCCTATTCATTAGTTAACTAGCTTTATTGTTGCATCGATTCCTTTGTGTTCGACCCCGGTACTACACGATCCATATTCTTACGGAAGCATTAGTCTAGGTAATTATTACTTGAGATTAACCCCATCAAGTTTTTGGCGTCGTTGTCGGGTAGACGCATAACGTTATTCCTTCCATAAAGTTTTGAGTCATTATGCTTCTTCAACAACTTTATCTAAAGTTAAAAATTTTGTTTTAACCGTTGATCTTATTGTTATGGTTTGTTTTGACATTTCCAAGACACGATTATAGTGTATATTCATATTCACTTGTGGACTTACTATCCGTGTTATTTGAAATTCAATTTGCATCACAATATCTTTCTAACACATGAAGATATTTCATGTAGTGTAATACGTAACTCATTTTATTTTTTAGATATCTTAACACTCTTACTAGTGTCAATCAATATTCTTTTCCTGGATTATGAGAATATCTATTAAGTCGACTTATCGAATATGCCATATCTAGTCTTGTACAATTCATGATATACATCAAACTTTCTACAACTTGGATGTACTCTACTTGAGATACACTATCACCTTGATTCTTTTTAAGGTGAAATGGTGGATCATAGAGTTACTACCCATTTATCATTGAGATTGAGTCAAAATATAAACTTTCAACATCATAAAATTCGAATTCAAAGTACAAGGTTAGCAAAACCCATATATTTCATTTCAAAAGAATAGTGTAACTTTTTCTTGGTCCGATTTATCACATCTTTATTTGTTTACAAAAAATTTAAATCATCGACATAGAGACACATTGATATATGTTTTCTTATACTCTTTCATATAAACATACTTGTGAAAATCATTTATTTTGAAACCATTTGATAATAATGTGTTATCAAATTTCTCGTGCCATTGTTTTGACGCTTGTTGAAGTCACTAGAGAGACTTAATAAATTTACAAACATTTTTTATCTTTGACAATGAACCCTTCGGGTTGATCCATTACATTTCTTCATCTTATTCACCATTCAAAAATGTTGTTTTCACATCCATTTATTGGATTTCTAAATTGTGTGTCGTTGTTATCAAAATTAAACCTCTTGTTGAGGTAATTCTTAACATTGGTGAATATGTGTCAAATAATCTATTTCTTCTTTTGGTTGATAACCTTCAGCTACTAATCGAGCTGTGTATTTCTCTATAGTGCTAACCGGATTTATTTTCGTTTGATTATCCATTTGTGCCCAATGTTTTGTTACCCGGAGACAAGTCTACCGATTTCCACGTATTGTTGTGCATAATGGATTCCATTTCCCCTCGGGTAGTATCTTTCCAATATGGAGCTTCTATCGATTTAGCAGCCTTATATGTTTGAGGTTCTCCTTCTAACATAAGTCACAAAGTCATGTCTAAAATCTTTTGCATTCTGTCACGTTTATTTTTTCTAATATCTAACATTTCTTGTTGAATGTTGAAGAACTTGCAACATCTTGAAATGTACATGTATGCTTTTGAATGAGGTTTTATTATTGAGACGAAAAACTTCCTAAGGTCTTATCTTTGATATTTAATATATATTAAATATTCATAAGCTCATGCACAAACCCAATTTCAAAATCCATCTCCAAGCCTAGGGGTGGGCATTTCGGGTTACCCGGACCGATCTGGACTGATCCAACCCAAATAACCCAACCCATGAGATATATGGGTTTTATAGAAAACCCATATGGGTTCAATATCAAAAACCCAAATGGGTTCGGGTCAGTCCGGATTCGGTTCGGGATAACCCGAGGAACCCGAAAAAGAAAATCTAAACAAACCCTAACCCTAAACCGTGAGTCGTGACACAACTCTTTCTCCCTCTCACTCACACGTTTAAAACCCATTTAAAACCCGAATTACCCATTTAAAACCCTAATTACTCGTTTAAAACCCGAATTACCCGTACTTAAATAACCCAAAAAAATCCGAAGAACCTGAATTACCCGAAATATCTAAATACCCAAATTCAATTCGGGTTTATTGGGTTCAATGTTTCAAAATCCGAACTCGGACCGAAACTGGAGGAAACCGTCCCGAAAACCAAATGGTTTTTTGGGTTCAATTTTTTATAACCCGAGGAACCCGAACCCGAACCGAATCCGAGGAACCCATCCCGAAATCCGGATTGCCCGTCCCTATCCAAGCCCATACCATTTATTCATAAGTGTATGAAGATATATCATTAATATATCATGTCAATGACCCTCCAACATTTCTATGTGGGACTATATTCCTTGGTACGCCCTTCATTTTCTAACAAGTTATCTATTTGCATTTTCTTCTTCTCTTTTTTTTTCTCGTGAGTTAGCTATTACATCTACCACCTCATTCAAAGCATTTTCTTCTTCTTCTTTTTTCTCCTATGAGTTATCTATTATATATACCATCTCATTCAAACATAACAACAATTATAAGCCATTATATGCGAGTTTTGCAAGCTCTTTCAATCTAATTGTGAATTAGAAGCTATCACCCAAATACTTAAACCAAAGATTGACACGTCTCTTGATACTTCCTTAGAGTATATTTGTATATCTTCTTTATTCTGTGGAGAGAGCTAGTGTTTTCAAATTCATTAGGCAGTAATTTAGTCGTCGAGTATCTAGCATATAGACGAATTAATGGTGGTGATTATTTGACGAATAGACGTTTTATTTTTTAATTTTTTAAATTGTTAACATCAAATTTTTTATATCATTTTTAAGATTTGGATACGGAAATACAAACTTTATTTGTTTCAAATCGATTTAAATTAATATTTTCTCTAAAAAAGTGAATTTTTTTATAAAAATTGAAAATAAATAAATAAATTTCACTAATCGATATCAATCGGTAGTTGGACCACCGTCGACAGTCGACAGTCGAACGGTTAGATATGACCTAAATAAAAATAGAGAGACGCCTTTAGAACACTAGATTGAGAATACTAGTGAATGCCTTTTACATTCGGTCCTCATAATGAGACTTTCCTAAAAAACACAATAGTTTTCGAATAATATACCTAGAACAACAATGAAAAAAAATATTGTCAATTTCGCCTCAGGAATCCGTTTAAAATTTTGTCGGTTTATGGTTGTATAAACAACCTAACTAATATTAATTCTTGCAATATGTACGAGTTTATTTTATGTTAATCATGTTATTTTGCACCAATTATTATTGATTTTTTTTCACTAAACATTGGCACGCGTGTTTGTTTAAGGTGCATAATCTAATATTTAACAAAAAGCATCTCAGGCCAGAATTCCTATACATGAAGGCCTATATGATCACATGTTGATATTGTGGTTCCATTTTTAAAATAAATCTAGAATAATCTAATTAAATTTAAACCAAAATATTCTCCAGTTTATGCTTTAGTTTAGCTACGATCTTGTCATGATTACATCCTATATAATTACATGATTCATTAATTTAGGATCGATCTAGGTATAGTATGGTTTCAGAATAAAATATGATAAATAGAAAATACATAAGGGCATAATATCAAAAATAGTTTTGTAATACTACATGATTTCACGCATATCTTTGAAAATTTAATAAAAAAATATTTGAGAAAAAAACAACTTTGATCTTATTTGTTGTTTGTAAAAACACATATGTTTTGAAATTTTTGAAAGTGCCCTCAATTTCAAAGTTAAGAAATCACAAGTAGGGGAAGTCGATTTAGAAATTGAGAGCGATTTTCGAGCGATTCCAAACGATTTTCGAGCGTTTCCGACTGATTTCGAGCGTTTTCGAGCATTTTTCGAGCGAGTTTGAGCGATTTTGTCTGATTTCGAGCGGTTTTCAACCGCTTTCGATCGATTTCGAGCGATTTTCGACGATCTAAAACGATTCGGACGTTTCCGGACGATTTCGAACTTTTACGGAGGATTTACGATCGATTTCGAACGATTTCGGATCTCATAGGATCGCATGGGTCTCATAGGATCACATAGATCACAGAACCGTATAGATCTCATAGGATCACAAGAATCTCATAGGATCGTATTGATCTCACAGAATTACATGGTCTCACAAGGTTGTATAGGTCTCATAGAATCGCTTGGTTTTATACCCCTATCAAAAACTAAAAAAAAAAAGAAAATCCAAAACCATCATGTCTGCTAAAGTGCCATCACGATAACTAAAATTTCAGCAAAATGTCAATGGAATAAATTAATTTATAATTACTCGTGAATGACTATTAATAAGTACGATTCGATATTTATAAAACAGAAATATTATATTTTTAATTATATTTTCAGTAAAATAATATTTAATATATTTGATTCCTCTTACTCAATATGTATAATAAATATTTGAGATTTTAGGTATTTAATAAAACAACTCGAGTTTCTATATGGGTGATGGTGGAAGAGATTTAAAATATTTTATTGAATTTTTTCTTATATCAAAGTTCACCTTATTTTTCGGTGATTTTTTAGGTAAACTGCACAAATAACTTGTTTGCAATGAAGGTGACATCAATGACTCCGGAGACTGCACACTGATATCATAAATAGTTAAATCAAATCTTTCAACCTCATCTACCATCACACACATATAAATTGGGGATATCACATATACCTCCAATCACATACCGTGATGCCCTCAACATGCTTGGACCATTCTTTTGTCGGTAGGGATTGACAGGTAGCTCCCATGAGATCAAGAGGTTGCTCTTACATGTAGCATGTTGCTCCTATCGCGGAATCAAGAGGTGGTATCCATGCATAGCACTTTGTCTCACATAGCATCTAATCCCACATGCTCGATCGGGTTCGTTCTAATATCACCTGTAACGTCCCAACCTTCTCTTGGATTACACGTGTGGCATCTTGGAAGTTATGAAGAATTGATGACTTTCCCCGCAAAACTCACGATCTCTCTTTCGTGTGGTTTGCCCTCACATGTGTATGGGATAATTTTCAATAGGTCGCCCATCCTAAAACTATTGCACCTCAAGTACGCTTAAATGCGGAGTTTCCAATGAGAATCACCGTAAAAGTAGGTACACATAGATGCCATATGTAGCCCAACTAAATCTTTTAAGTCCCCTCTACTAACACACACACTTATATTTGTGGTGTCACACCCCCCACTTACACAGTGCGACGACTTTGTTGCACCTAAACCATTCTCAAGTCGACGTAGATCTAGAGTTGACCCTCTTAAATTTAAGATGTGGCTCCCATATGTAGTATTTTTCGTATTTCTGATGGCTAAATCTATCTGCAAACTATATAAAAATTGAATTAAAGATGTATTGTGGACGACAAACCTCCATTCGAAAGCAAGCATCTGTAATGGACATTCGTCCAGAGTTTTTCTGTACTCCACATGGATAATGCAGCCCGAAATTCGTCCGTAAATATGGATGGATAATGTCATCCATAATCCGTCTGTAATTTCAATCAATTTACGGATAAGAATGTTGTCACGAAAGTTGTTTGTAAATTCAGATGAGTAAACCGTCTAGAATGAAGAAGATTTCAGATGGATTGAAATGTCTACAAAATATGAAAACGATCACTAGTCTTGAATTTTGTGGACGCAAGTTCTGCTTGGAAATTTACGGATGGAATTATCACTCTCCAATTTTCTTTATGGACAACAAAATTTCGGAAGGTCAGTCCGTATATAACTTTTATGCAAAAAAAATGTAATTAAATTTTAAAAATAAAAAATTAAAACAAATTTTTTTACAACTATTAAATTTTTTTAAAAGTTCTTATATATACAATTATAGTTCTTACACAATCATATATAACAAAGTTGGAGGTTAAGAATTATCATCGTCGTTGTCATCTTCACCCTAATCAATTAAAGGCCTTTTTTCCCTTAAGCATTTGCATTAACCATTCAACCTTTGTGTTCTTATGCTTCGTATCGCTTGTGTTGCAGTGCATATAATTCCAGGTGCTCTCCAATTCATATCTAGTGGCCTGTAACCTTTAATGATACTACATCAATTTGTTGCACAACTCTTCATTTTTTTCTTATGTCTTTATCTTTTGAAGAGTTGCATATTGTAATGCCAATCCTCCGAAATTGAAAATTCGACCTCTATATGGCGTAAAATGCTATAAAATAAAATAAAATTACAATTAGATCATATAATTTTATAAATTAAAAAATTTTATTGATTTACCTCGATAGATCTCATTCAACTCCTCTTGGTGGAATTTGTAACTCTTGATGGCTCGACCGGTGATGATGGGATCTGCTGATAATAAGGAAACAACATATATTGTTCTAGTCATGGAGTATGAAACATGGTAATTTCATGTAATTTTATAAATTAAAAATTTTATTGATTTACCTCGATAGATCTCATTCAACTCCTCTTGGTGGAATTTGTAACTCTTGATGGCTCGACCGGTGATGATGGGATCTGCTGATAATAAGGAAACAACATATATTGTTCTAGTCATGGAGTATGAAACATGGTAAAATTCATGAAATTCAAAAATTGCAATCCGTAAACTCTTGGTTGTTGGGGAGAAAACGAGTTGTTAGCATTCTCTTCGAAATTGTGGCAAAAAAGTGATATTGAACCACCTTCTCTTTCGAATCTACATGACAATCTAAATTTAAAATTTTCATTAGGATTTGATTAACTTATCAGTATATTTTTATAAATTTGTTAACAATAAAAAAAAAGAATCAATATGAACTGTGGATCAAAGCATGACCCACAAACATCTCATTATGATAATCAGGTTATGGTACTTGAATGACAGGGGTACTTGGTGGCGGCCAAGTGATGGCAACAACAAAGACTAAAGGGTCGGTTTGAAGAAAATAAGGTTAGAGTTTTATACCTGGAATGGTAATAGTGATGGCAACAATAACATCCAAATAGTTTCTACGGTAATAAATGGCAATGATGGAAGCAACGCGGGACAGAAGGAGTAGAAATGACATTGAAACGACACAATGACCACGTATTCACGATGAATTCCACATCAAAACTCTAGACATGACAATATATCAGTCTATATTCCATCCTCCTTTACAGAAAATTCTCATAGAATGTTCGTATTTTTGGACAGACAAGTTTTTATCCATCTGCAATTCTGGAGACAAGGTTTCCGTCCGAAAATTTATGGACGAATGGGTGACTTCCATCTACAATTATGGGTGGCATAAAGACAAACTTCTGTAAGTCTTCAATTGCAGTCGAAAATTTGATGTTCATTTGAAATTTTTTGAACAAGCAACTATCCATCTATAATTCAGGACGATTTTTGACTAGTCGTATGTAATTCCAAATAGTTGTGTACTAGCAGTTAGTATTTCCGAACGGATGTCGATTAGCTATATGTAATTTCGGAAAATCATCGAGTGGATGTTCATAATTCTAGATTGGTCGTTAGTAATTTATCCGAAAACCAGAGGCATTTGGTGTAATGTCTGCTTCTCGATACACAGAATAAGATTTTTGGATGGATATACTTATTTTGTCTAGAATGTTTAACGGTTTCCGGATGTCTATACAAACTATTCGTAATTTTGAATGGAACCTATTGGTCCAGAATCCATCTACTTCTTAAAAATGTAAAAAAAATTAAAACTAAATTTACAAAACAAAAAAATTACAATTAAAAAATAAAAAGAATTAAAATTAAATGACATCATATTCAAATAACAAAAGTTGCATACAAGTTACAAATTTAATATTTAACATGTAAAGAATTAGATAATTATTTTGTTCATTATTCTATTTATGAATTAGATTCATTAAATTAATTTGTTTTCTTCCATCGTTTCAACTATGTCATTTTCATTTGTTTAATTTATTCAATTTTTAGTTTAACAAGTTATTCAATGATCAATACATCTACTAAAACAATCATGGTAGTTTTGTTTGCTTGCATCGTGAGTTATTGATCTTCAGTCTTCGATATATTTAACCATTGGAAATATCGTCATTACGACACGCCAACCAGATCATCTAGTGTGTGGATATTCTATGTGAAAATTTTGATCCGCTTGTGGCGCAAGAATAAAAGTCTCATATTTTGCATATCATCTTGTTGAGTTGACTTTATTGACACCTAACCTATTTATTCTTGCATGAAGATATGAAATTTATGAATTTTTATTCCCGATAACTTTTCTCAACGGATTAAATACACCTTTCGATGTTAGACACATAATCATCAAGAAATTTTATATCAACATTCAGCTATATAAAAATAATTTCCCTCACTCGTCAATCTGAACATCAAAACTGAAGTTTTACCATCATAAGTTATGCATAACTCAATCCGTGATCAATACTCTTTCAAATCTATGTCTGATTTAATATCTTTCATATTTCATGTGACATTCAATAATGTGTTGTGTTATCCAAAATAATTTTCTTTGAGTTTTGAGTGTTTGGCATCAAGATAATGTCGAATCTTTAGTTTTTTCCCAATATGGTAAATCCCCAATTATATTTTTCTTGTATCAATTACGACTAACTCAATATCCACTAATTCTCGGATGACTATTTCCTCTGCAGCCGACACTCCTAGAAATTCACAAAGCAAGAAGTCACTAATACAAAATCTCTTTGGCGGTCATAACTGGAGGACGAGATTTTCGCTCAACTACATTCCTCTTAAAATATTTTTTTTTGCTAACTTGTATTTCTTAGAAGCTTTAACTGTAAATCATTCGTTTCATCCATGCAACACGGGCTAGCCAATCGAACATGCGTTGTCCATCTAGATAACATACCGTAAGCTGGGAAATCACTTATTGTCCACATAAGAGCACCTCGTATGTCGTGTTTAGACATAGCACGCTTGAACCCCTCCTCTAAAACTTTTAATTCTTCAATAAATGGTTGAGAAAAACATATCAAAACTTTGTTGTAAGATGATTAGGCCCGATGATCAATATTGTTAAGAATAAAAACCTCACTTTTCATGCACATGTATGGTGGTAAATTATATGATGTCATAATAAATAGCCAAAACGAATAATTCCTCTCATATATTCCAAAAAGATTAAAACTAGATGTGCAAATGCTAAATAAATGTTTCGACTTTAAGCTGCAAATTGGTATATACCTTGTTAAAATATTTTCACGCCTCACCATATAAGGATGACACATTTCTCCTTGACATCTTGAGTGCTCAATATGTCATATCATGTCACCTGTTGTCTTCTCATATTGTTAAAATCTTTTTTATTTTATATGTAATTGATAATTACTAGGGGTGGGCGTTTCGGGTTACCCCGACCGACTTGAACCGGACCAACCCGAATAACCCAACCCATAACCTAGAAAACCCATATGAATTCAATATCCAAAATCCATTCAAGTTCGATTCGTTCGGGTTCGGGATAACCTAAGGGACCCAAACAACCCAAAAAAAGCTGATTAAACCTAAAGTTTAGGTTTTCCTTTTTCATCATCTCTTCTCGCCACAATTCCTCCGCTCTAACCCTCACCCTGCATCTCACCCTCACGCCTCCGCCGCCTCCTCTCCTCAATTTCACCTTCTCTATGCATCCTCTCCTGCATCTCAGCCTCACACCTCCGTCACCTCCTCTCCTGAATCTCACCCTCTCTGCACCTCCTCTCCTGCATCTCACTCTCATGCCTTCGCCGCCTCCTCTCCTGAGTCTCACCCTATCTATGCCTCTTGTCCTGCATCTCACCCTCACACCTCCTCCGCCTCATCCCATGCATCTCACCCTCATGCCTCCGCCTCCTCTCTTGAGTCTTACCGTCACGCCTCTGCCTTCTCTCTTGAGTCTCACCTTCATGTCTCCGCCTCCTCTCCTTAATCCAAAGCCTCCGCCTCCTCTCCTCTCTCTCCTCATACCTAAAAATTCACCCTAAACCCAAAAAACTCGTAGAATCCATTCTAAAATCCGAATTACCAGAATCTAAATAACCAAAAAACCCGAACAACCCGAAGAACCCGAAATATCCAAATAACCCAATTACAATTCAGGTTTTTTTTGTTCAATGTTTCAAAATCCAAATAACCCGGACCTAAATCGAAACCCGAGGAACCCATATCGAAAACCATATAGGTTCAATTCGGGTTCGATCTTTTATAACCCGAGGAACTCGAACCCAGACCAAATCCGTGGAACTCTTATCGAAATCTGAAACGCCCACCCCTAATAACTACCACATACAACAATATGGAACTAATTTTCATTTTTATTAGATAAACTCGATCTTTTTTGAAAAATTCACAATTACTCAAATTCGATGTCTCTTTCAAAAATCATGCAATTGTCTTGACAAACATCAATATTTTGATATGGTAATAAATCGAAGGATCTCATCATCTTCTTTTTCTCACAGTAGAACTCTACTGCATTGTGACAAATAATCTCTTAGTATTTATGATATAGAATCCATGCAATTCTCAAAAAGATTATTTTGTGCCTTCAAATTATGTAAATTCTTCAATTTTTTTTGTTTCTTTCATCGAAAATATTTTGCACTATTTCCACATAAAGGTTCATTTCTACATCATGGTGTGTTTCAATTATCTCATTATATGCAATATCCTTTCTAAAATCTTCAACAATATTAATTCTTTGTGGTGTAAAGTTCTCTTTGCGAGATAACAACATGGTGTAATTCAGAATGAAAACTCTAAAATAAATATGATTTCACACGATTCTCTCGTTAAAAAAATTTTCATTTTTGTCTTTGACGCATAGACAAACTAACATATTGTTTTCTTTATAAACTTCTTTACATTTCGCCATCTTCATACATCGTGTAATGTCTTCCATAAAATCATTCGATACACCTTGAATTTGTAGATCAATTCTTTTGTACATCCATTTTCTTGAAACGAAAAATGTTCGATCTCGGTGATGATGCCATTATAATATATGGAATACAATGTATGAAAATTTTGTATTGAAAACAGAGGAACGTGTAGTGTGGTTCATATAATCAATTTCCAAAAATTTTGGACGAACTAGAGACTAAATTTGGGGAATCACATATCCGTCAATTTTTTTAATAACTGTCCATAACAAATCCAACATTTTTAGAAGAGCTTTATATACGTCCAAAAATTGTGTATGACTACATGCGATGTTCGAAAAGTTTTCAGATGGATTCTATTGCTCGTCCATAAGTTTCGGATCGTAGATGAGTCATGCCGGAAATTTTGGATGCACATATCCACCATCCAAAAACGGTCTGCAATTACGGAAGATTTTTGGATTCTAATAGTCATTCCTTGGAATCTAGATGTTGCTCCCATTCCTAGCACTTTGTCCATCATATCACTCAGTGAACACGCTTGACTGAGTTTGCTCTGATATCACCTATAATGCCCCGACCCGCTCCTAAATTGTGGGTGTCACCTTTGAGCATATTTAAATATTTGACGATCGGATATGCAAACATGATGACTCATCTTCCATGTCTTTTGTTCTCATTTACATGCTTACAAAATATTTCTTGTTAAGTCATTCATATTGAGACTACACATTCTCAAACACGTTTAACTATAAAGTTTCACCAACAAAAACTAAAAAAAAGTGCACGTTATTGTCATAGATAATCAAGTCAAATCTTTTAAGCTTTGTCTGTCATCAAACATGATGATATATCTAAATTTAGGATATCACATTTAGGAAAATTACAAAAGATTGCAATGCATTTTTATCTCCAACTTACTTGATAAGTTTAATCTTTCAAAAAAATTGCATCCTTTTCGCTCTAAAAAAATTGAAGTATCAAAATTATTCAAACAAAAAAATCTTTTAGATTGGTGATAGCCATCATGAACGCCCTTCCATATTATCTCATAAAGTATCGAAACACACTATTTTTTTGTTTTTATTTGTTTAAATATTTTGATAAGAAGTTTATAATCATACCCTTCATTGTATTATGGTTTCTTTGATTACTGAATAAAAATATAATGCCTAATAATTACATAGTTACTAAAGGAAAAGTAATACCCTCTAAAGTAATGTCCTCTAAATAGATAGTCCGGTTCCTTATGGGTGGTATGGATGAATCATTATATTTTTAAGAGGAAGAGGTTTTGGGGGGCCTTGGTCTCGCCACAAATGTCATGGAGTACCCGTCGTCTCCTATCCTTACGCCAGGAAGCCAGCTCCTTGGTTATCTGTGTTTTAGGCAATGGTGAGAAGTGCTCCTTCTGGTGGGATAATTGGATAGGTCTTGGCTCATTGATTGATTTCATTTGTGATGATGGCCCGAGGATGCTACGGATCCCTTTGTGTGCAAGGGTTATGGAGGCGGTTTCAAAAGGTAGTTGGCGTCTTCCGGGGGCTAGAAGCAGCAAAGTTGAAGAAGCCCTTATCTGTATTTCTTCTATAGTTCCGCCGTCGGCGAACAGTGGCGAAGATGTCTTCTTATGGAAAACATCACCAACCAGCTTTGAACCTATGTTCAAGTCGTGCAGGACTTGGAACTTGATTCGGACCCCTAGCACGGTTCTTCGATAGACAGATGAAACGTGTTTCAAGCAAGCGCTCCCTAGATATTCCTTCACACATTGGATTGCTAAGTGGTCCCGTCTCCCCACGAAGGACTGTTTAGCTCGTTGGGGTGTACCTTGCGAAGAGAGATGTTTATTGTGTCAAACCGGAAATGAATCTCACCTACATTTATTTTTCTCTTGCCATATAGCAGAGATGTGCTAACTCATTTCACAGGGACTAGGTGGTCGGATCTCCCTATGGATTTTCATGGTATTAGCCATTGGTTAGCGGATTCAATGATTTCATCGGATGAGTTGGTTGTATTAATAATCTTGATACAAGCAACGACCTACTTCATTTGACAGCAGAGGAACACTAGATTATTTCACATTGGTTCGTCTTTGGTCTTAGAGGCTCGAGTTCAGGTTGATAGACTAGTGCGAGATCACATCTTTTCCTTGCAGGAGTTGATTCCGGGTCAGTCCAACATTAGTTTATCTAATTGACACTTCATTTTGGTGTAGTCATGACCTTGTTGTGGGTGAGGATATTTTCTTGTTGTCATGTATTTTGTTGATGTGGGTTAGTGGGGTTCTGATTTTTGTAACCGTGGTGAGGGTTATGTCTTCAAAACCGTTGATTGCTCACGGTTTTAGGGTGTACTAAACTTACTATTTTATGCATACATAAGGAACATTAAAAAATACATAGTTACAAAAAGAAAGGTGGTGTCCTCTAATTACCAGTGTGTGCAGTAGTTTTCCATAAGATATTCAATAGCGTACAAAGCGTCATGTCTCCAAATTTATCAATGATCATTTCCCAACAACAAAAGATGATGGTTTTGATGCATGTGTATTTTAAATTAAGTTTCGTTAACTTGCCATATAAAATGAACTATCAAAAATTACTGTCGCGTAAATTGTTTTAAAAATTATCTTAATATTTCTCAATTTATGGTTTGTCAATAAAACAATTAAACTAATCATACAAGATATAAATCAACATATAATAAATATTCATAAATTAGAAGTTGTTCTAAAGATTTTAACTCTCATAAATTAGTTTATGGATATAAAGTTTTCAACACTCATAAATTAGTGTGTGGACATATTGCTTTTGGAAAATTACATCAATTTACCGATGTTTGATAATGATTTGTTTCGAAATATAGTCATGATGTTATGATAAGTTGTCCTATATCGACTAGACATGAACTTTGGGACTTGTGTATATGGTGTTGAACAACCCTAAACTCTTGAGCTAACTTTTGAGATTAGTTAGGCCCAACCCATATTTGGCATGGTATCAGAGTCCAGTTCGTCTCGATCTGAATATATCGATGTTGGGTCCCCGATTGCGATGTCCACGCTCCAGGATCGAGCCTGGACGTGAGGGGGAGTGTTATGATAAGTTGTCCTACATCGGCTAGGACATGAACTTTGGGACTCATATATATGATGTTGGACAATCCTAAACTCTTGAGCTAGCTTTTGAGATTAGTTAGGCCCAACCCATATTTGACATGGTATCAGAGTCCGATTCGTCCCGACTTGAATATACCGATGTTGGGCCCCCGATTTCGGTGTCCACGTTCTAGGATCGAGCCTGGGCGTGAAGGGGAGTGTTATGATAAGTTGTCCTACATCGGTTAAGACATGAATTTATTTGGGACTTTTATATATGGTGTTGGATAACCCTAAACTCTTGAGCTAGTTTTTTAGATTAGTTAGGCCCAACCCATTTTCAAATCGGGGCAAACCGGGCTCTGATACCATGTCAAATATGGGTTGGGCCTAACTAATCTCAAAAGCTAACTCAAGAGTTTAGGGTTATTCAACACCATATACACAAATCTAAAAGTTCATGTTCTAACCGATGTAGGACAACTTATCATAACACATTACCTGTATAAATTTAGGTTAGGTTATATTTTTAAACGTGAATAAATAACATAAGAGACAATATGAAAGAAGTAGTAGATAACAAATTTTTCGACGTATATCTTAGCAGCCATTATTACAAGATTCTAACACAAATAGTGCTTACATAAAACAACAAGCAGATGAATATCATCGACGTCGTATCAAATATGCATGTGATGAAATAGGAACATCAACCACCTTAAATTTAAAATTGCATAATTTCAGTACTTTATTTACTTTAAAAATTATTCATGTTTTTTTAAAATTTTATATTCTTGTGTTCTTTTGTTTTTAGTAGTGACACCTAAATAGTTAAACCCACATAAAAAGATAGTCATATTAAATTGTTAAACACCATGAAAAAGCAAAAGCTACATCATCACTTGCAACTTTGGGTGCTCAGTGGAAATTCAACCATCACTCCCCTTCCCCTACTTATAAATCATGAAACCCTCTGTTTTAATCGTTAAAGCCAAGAACAGACAAACAACAAGAGCATAACAAATAAATTTAAAATGGGTTCTCCAGTGAAATCCAATTCAGAGACTTCTAGATCAAGAAATGGTGTATCTTTAATATTTCGATTCGCAGATTGGATCGATATTGTTCTAATGTTTCTTGGAACTATTGGAGCCATTGGAGATGGAATGTCTACAAATGTTTTGTTAGTGTTCGCAAGCAGGATTATGAACAGCTTGGGATATGGTCAACACAACCCTCATGAGATTAATTTCATGAAAGAGGTTGAAAAGGTTAGTATGTCATTCAAAGGTTAGCATTTCTCTCATATCATTTTCTTGGTTGGTCCAATAAAAAGAATGTAATTGAGAATAATCTTTTTTAGGATTGACAGGTTTTTTTAACTCAGATAATAACTTATCGTAATAACAAATCCCATAAATTCTTTGATTGTTATTGTTATAGTATAACTATATGGTTTCATGATCTTTTTTTATGAATTATTCGGTATTCTTTTTGGTTTTACCAGTGCAGTTTATACTTTGTATACTTGGGATTGGCGGTCTTGGTGGTGGCATTTATGGGTAATGTAAAAAAATATTAACTTTTTTTTTATATTTCTAATATTTCGATAAATTTTTTTATTGTTTTAGCTTCCCATCACAAAAATATTTTGTTCTTGGCAGGATCTTACAGTTATAAAGTTAAACTAAAAAAGACAGTTTCAAGGAAGATTTTGAAAAAAAATCGAAACCCTCGTTTCTGTATCTGGAACTGATTCATTGATACCCACAAAATCGATTGCCCTAGAAAAGACTTAATTTCAAATAAACAATTTTTTTTATATATAACATGGTTTTGTTCATAGCGACCGGAGTTACAACAATATGCAGTAAAACCAAACATAGATGTTTGCATGTTTCTACTTGTAGTTGTGGAGCAATGACTTTGATGAGACAATAACATTTTTTTCTCTCATTGCACTCTACTTTAATTGTTCATTAGTTGGTACATTAGCCGATTTCATAATGCTTCTTTAAAGAATCGTATGGAAAATATATGATAAAAGATGTTGATTTTAAATTAAGAAATACATTTGGACGTTTAAAATTTTATGGACACTATGACTTAATATTACAACCCAAAAGCCCCAATTACTCTGTGCCATAGTTGATTAACTCTAACTTACAATGCCTCAAAATTCATGAAATGCTCATTTGCAAATAATAAATTTTAATGTGTTGGGTTTCAACTGATGCAGAAGGATACTGTTGGAGCAAAACTAGCGAGAGGCAAGTGACGAAGATCCGCAGGACATATCTGGAAGCTGTTCTAAGACAAGAAGTAGCTTTTTTTGACTCACAAGAAGCTTCGATTTCGGAGATAATCAACGGCATCTCCAACGATGCTTCCCTTATCCAGCAAGTTCTAAGTGAAAAGGTACAAATCAATCTAAAACTTTGGAATATGTTGATTAGAGTCACTAAACAATATCACACGGATAATTGCAAATAGATATCAAAATATCAGAAGAGGAAACATCTAGGAACTTCTCTCAAGTAATGGGTAAACATAGAAGAGTATTTTATATTTGTCCTTCGTCACCATTTGCATATAAGATTTATTTTCGTCAAAATGGTTATTAGAAACCAATTCATCCTCTTTAATTGTCCTTTTCCGTGTAAGAAAACACAGATGATATATTCTAATGTAGTTCATTGTATCGTTGTTTTGTAAGAAGTTAAAACATTTATGCGAACAAATTATAAGACATAACATATTATTTTATAAAATTTGGAAAAACCTTTTCTATATGGTTTTTTTTTTTCTTGTGTTCTTGCAGGTGCCTATATTTTTTATGCACACATCTGTATTCTTCACTGGACTCGCTTTTTCGGCTTACTTCTCATGGAGATTGACCCTCGTTGCGATTCCAACTCTGATTCTCCTTATCATTCCTGGGATTACCTATGGAAAGTACCTTATTCACTTATCCAAGAAATCTTTCAAGGAGTATGCAAAAGCCAATTCAGTCGTGGAACAAGCTCTAAGCTCTATTAAGACCATTTATTCTTTTACGGCCGAGAAAAGGGTCATCCAGACCTACTCGGAAATGCTAGAGAAAACAAAGAAGCTTGGGATACAGCAGGGTCTGGCTAAAGGTTTGGCGGTGGGAAGCACAGGGCTTTCTTTCTCCATTTGGGCCTTTCTTGCGTGGTATGGAAGCAGATTGGTTATGTACCATGAAGCAACGGGAGGACGGGTGTACGCGGCTGGGATATCCTTCGTCTTAAGCGGACTGTGAGTGAATCTTTCCTTGTCACGATTAGGGAAGACCCACTTTTATGTGAAGTATATCTCAAGCATGTAATGATATGCATTTCACTGAACTATAATGCAGGTCTTTGGGCATGGCACTACCTGAAGTTAAGTATTTTACAGAGGCCTTAGTGGCTGTTACTCGAATATTTGAAAGAATTGATAGAAACCCTGAGATAGACGGAGACGACACAACAAAAGGGTTCATAATAAATAAGAACGTGAAAGGCAACATCGAATTTGAGCACGTAACTTTTCGGTACTCCTCTCGTCCCGAATCCATAATTCTCAGGGACTTTTGTCTCCGAATCGATGCTGGGAAAACTGTTGCTCTTGTGGGGGCCAGCGGGAGTGGTAAATCCACCACCATTGCCTTGCTGCAACGTTTCTATGACCCAATCCAAGGGTGTGTGAGAATTGATGGTTTTGATATAAAAACGCTTCAGCTGAAATGGATGCGGCACCAAATGGCACTTGTTAGCCAAGAACATGCATTGTTTGGGACATCAATACGGGAAAATATTATGTTTGGGAAACATGACGCTACCATGGATGAAGTAATTTCAGCTGCAAAAGCTGCAAATGCTCATGGCTTCATAACACAACTTCCTGAAGGATATGAAACCAAGGTACGGCTTTCTGATGCATGTATCTTGTAAATCTCAGATATTTCTTGATATGATTTGGAAATTGAACAGATAGGCGAACGAGGGGCGCTTTTGTCAGGAGGACAAAAGCAGCGGATTGCAATCGCACGAGCAATTATCAGGAATCCAGTGATTTTACTTCTAGATGAAGCGACAAGTGCTCTAGACGGCGAATCTGAAACACTGGTCCAAAATGCTCTTGATCAAGCCGCCATGGGGAGAACGACACTGGTACGTATACGTTTTCTAACTCTCAGTATATAATCCTTCTCATATATGCATACTGCATACATTCCACATTTCGAACGTCGTTACGAGTTGGATTGAAACAGGTTGTTGCGCACAAGCTGTCCACAATTCGTGGTGCTGACCTCATTGCAGTGCTAGAGGATGGTTCCATTACAGAAATGGGTACTCATGAAGATTTGATGATGCAAAACTGCAAATACGCGAAAATTGCAAGACTTCAGAGACAGTTCAGTGTCTGCGAACATCAAGACGTGGTTAGAACCCCCGATAAACAATTTTGTCTTTCTGCAAGAAACAACTTTGGCATGTCAAGTATAAGGTCCAGCCCTAGTCTGTTTGATTCTCCGTTGATCCCCGTGGAAAGCCCAAAAATAACAGTACCTGTCTCATCATCTCTTCAGCAGCCTTCTCCTTCCTTCTCTCGTCTTCTTCCATTGGTTTCACTCGAATGGAAACCTGCCCTCATTGGTTGTCTTTCAGCTGCAACCTTTGGGGCAGTTCAACCGGTTTACGCTTTAACAATTGGTGGTATGATTTCAGCTTTTTTTTGCAAGAACCCACAAGAAATGCAAGACAGGATACGTACCTACTGTTTTATTTTCTCTTCCCTCACTGTGATCTCGATTGTCCTAAATCTCCTTCAGCACTATAGCTTTGCTACTGTGGGGGAGAGACTAACACAGAGACTTCGCCCGAGAATGCTGGAGAAGATCTTAACTTTTGAGCCTGCGTGGTTTGATTCCGAAGAGAACTCAAGCGGTGCCTTGTGTTCGAGGATAAGCAATGATGCAGCAGTGGTGAAGTCATTGTTAGCAGATAGAGTCTCTCTACTTTTCCAAACCATTTCTAGCGTTATGATAGCCATGATTATAGGACTAATCGTTGCTTGGAAGCTTGCATTGGTCATGATCGCAGTCCAACCCATCACCATCCTTTGCTTCTACACCAAGAAAGTACTACTCTCCAACATTTCACACAACTTCACACGTGCACAATATCACAGCTCCCAAATTGCTTCGGAAGCCATATACAACCACAAGATCGTCACGTCTTATGGATCAACAAGGAAGATCATGCAGATATTTGACAAGGCTCAAGAAGATGTGAAAAGAAAAGGCGAGAAGGCCACGTGGCTAGCAGGTATTGGAATGGGATCGGCACAATGTTTAACCTTCATGACATGGGCATTGGATTTTTGGTTTGGAGGAGTGTTGGTTCAAAATGGGCAGATTTCGGCAGGAGATGTTTTCAAAACGTTCTTTGTTTTGGTGAGCACGGGGAAAGTTATCGCGGAGGCCGGAAGCATGACTTCTGATCTCGCCAAGGGCTCGGCTGCTGTAGCTTCCGTCTTCCGGATTCTCGATCGTCCGTCACCACAAGTAAGCAAAACCTTGAATCAATTGCTACTATATTTTTTATCTTTAGTAGTTATACTTTGGTATTTGCAATAATATTCAAATCAAAGATTTTATGCGTTTCTTGATCCAAATGTTTTTGAATAACTAAACACTAAGCATCTAAGTTTTTTTATCTAATATCTTCAAGGAATATAACGAAATCGAATAATTTGATAGATCCTAAGGTTGTCATTTGCATATCAGGAATGTGTATTCTAATAATTATTTCACCTCCAATGCTAATTATGCTATTGGTTAGATACATTTGAAATTATCTCTTTAACGGAATATAGATGCTTCGAATATTCTCAATTGCTGTGGGATGTTTAAATAATGATCAATGTATACAGTTCATGACGGATAATAACACTGTTTCTTGAAACACCCATCTAGAGTTGGTAATAATGGAATGTGAATAAATTTCTTGTAACCATTTATTAATTCTCATATGTTTCTCCAATCAATGTGCAGCTGAAAGAAGATGAAGATAGTGGAACAAAGTTAGAAACAATAACTGGAAGAATCGAATTCAGACAAGTCGATTTCTCGTACCCAACACGAACGCGAATCCCGGTTCTACGGCAGTTCTCGCTCGACGTAAAGCCAGGAATGAGCATTGGATTGGTGGGGAAATCGGGATGCGGGAAATCCACGGTGATCGGATTGATCCAACGGTTCTACGATGTGCAGAAAGGGTCAGTGAGAATAGACGGTGTGGACTTGAGAGAAATAAATATACGTTGGTACAGGAAACATACTGCAGTTGTGAGCCAAGAGCCGGTGGTATATTCAGGTAGCATCCGAGATAATATTTTAATTGGGCGACCCGATGCTGCGGAGGATGAGGTGGTGGAGGCGGCTAAAGCGGCCAATGCTCATGAGTTCATCTCGTAAGTATTCCTTGGTGCATACAAACACATATCTTTATTTACCAATTTTTTTTCTTGAAATAAACATGAAGAATTCTGTAGTGTAGTGACTACAGATTCTAGGTGAGTAATTTTGGTCGGCCCTACAATTTATTATAAGCTAAATTCAATTATTCTTATCGTTTTTTTATATAGTCTTGCTTACTCGTAGTAATACTTAGTGATCAGAATATGATATATTTATAGTATTAGGCGAGTTAATGTATTGTTAGGGAGGTTAATGTGTTGCAAGTTTGTGTGTTATAAACTCTGTTGAAAAGTTGCCTTGCTATAAACTTTTTAACAAGCTTGAGATTTAGTATGTAAACCGTCTTAGTTTAAAAAAAAAAAATTGGTGATTTTTTAGTTTCAATATATTTTATCTTACAGTTTTTGTAATAAAAGTGACTTCAGTTTCAGGCTTTTGAATTTTTTTTATCTAACTAAAACATTGGTGATAAAACAGAGCATTGCAAAAAGGGTTTGATACAGAATGTGGGGAAAGAGGTGTGCAACTATCAGGAGGGCAAAAGCAGAGAGTGGCCATTGCAAGAGCAATTCTTCGCAAACCAAAAATCCTTCTTCTGGATGAGGCCACGAGTGCTTTAGATGTTGATCAGAACGAGCTTTGGATCGGATCATGGATCATCAGTCCAACACTGTTATAGTAGTGGCTCACCGCCTAAACACCCTAAAAAATTTGGACCGCATTGCTGTAATGGCCGATGGAAAAGTGGTAGAGACTGGGAGTTATGCTAAGCTAAAAAACATAGGAGGTCAGTTCACACAACTTGTTCATGTTCAAGATGTGAAATCGTGAAAGATGTGTGTCAAATCTTGTAAATGTGTTCAGCAATGCATATGGTGGGATTGAGCAAGGTTCATGTAGTGATGAACATGTTTTATTAGTACATTTATATGTCACATACATTTAACATTAAACGAAAACACAAACCTTATTCCAAAACTCATAAATTTTTTAAGTATTTTTTAATGGACATTTGAAACCTTAAACGATAACCAAATTCACTGCGTGATCTATGAATTGATGCCTTACTTTCAGTTGGTTCACAAATTTATAATTTTTTTGGGTAACCTATAGTCAAATGTTACTTCATTATTTTTAATTATGAATTTTAATGTCATATAGTATTTTATCGTTTTTATTAGTTCATTTACTAAATGAATTTAATGCTATGTATATTCATATTATACTCTTTGCTAAATAAGAAGAGAAAAAATCATTGATAAAACTCTCTAATAGTATCCATCTTTTTTTTTGTCTAGTTTTTCTTTTAAAAAATGAACTATCCAACTCGTCTTTTAGGAAATTGGTACCAGACCAAAATTAAATTACGGAAACACAATGATAGAGTACATCTCCTTTCCACGACTCAACAGGTCAAACTATGACAACAAAGGTATTCATATTCGAGCCTTATTTGGTGCAAAAGATGCGTGAAAATGGCTATGACGAGATAGACTTCGCGTATCTCAGAATCAACCAGTTAACAACATGGAAAGATGGAAATGAAAATAAGATCATTATCTATCTCTTATTCCAAATTGTAGAAGAGTCAAGATTTGATAAGATTATTAATGCATAAATTAAAAAGAAGCATAGTATAATTTGTAAAAAAATGTTCAATGGTGTTAATCGAGTTAAATAAGAATATATTCTCTAAACTCTATGAGATGAAATAAAGGTATTAGAGAAAGAGTCGAAAGATGTATCTAAGTGCATTATTTGTATGCAAATGGTAGCAAATGAAACCAAATGAAACGGATAAACTTTCATTGATGCAAGAGTTGTAGAAAAAATACTTCAGCCATTGAGTAATAATTTAAGAATGTTGTATATGCAATCAATGAGTCAATTGGATTTGGAAGAAATTATCATCTGTGATCTCGCGATTTCTCTTAAAATCTATACATTTTGGAAGATAAAAAGCCACAAAAAAATATTGGTAAAGGCTCTACAAAAGAAATTTGACCATCAAAATGGGCGGTTGATGTCCAACACTACCAAAGGAGAAAATATGTTGCGAAGGTCATAATTATGGTTGCGAAAAACTATTCTAAGATTTTGAAATAAATGTATAAAAGTTTCAAACTTAATACAATTATTTTCTGAATATATATAACTAAAAGTAATTTATTTTGTTTTTAATATATATAATATAAAATCAAACAAATAGATAACTGAAAATTTTTACCAGATTTTATTTTGGATAATAAAAGTAATTAGTGTCATTTTAAATACTTTTATCTGAATTTACTTTATTTTGAATTATAGTTATTTTCAAAATTAAACTTTTAAAAGAGATACTTTAAAAACTAAAAATCTTTTATAATGAAATGATTGTAAGATTTTTATTATTTATAATAAATATAAAGATATTATCATAGGAAACCGAAGAAATAAAAAATAAGCATATCACGGCGATCGTAAAAGTAGCAGTGCGATTTCCTTAGGAATATCATATGCATTATTTTATCCATTGAGTGAAATTTTAGTGATTATTTTTGCTTACACAAATTTGGAAATATTTCATTTGGCTATGCAGCTTTTCTAGCGCAACAAACACTAACTACACATGTAAATTCAACTATTAGATAAATCACTATTATTATTAAGCAACTCACAAAAATTTTGATTTTAAAGTTGACATTTTCTCGCTTTTCATATTATATTTTTACAATGCATTTTATCTACATGAGTGTGTATTCTTAATTTACTAGTCTATTATATAAAAAAAAATGGGGAATGGACATTTGTTTGAAAAATTTTCGTCTCAGCAACCTTCTTTACTTAATTTTTTATGTTACCATTTTCATTTCACATTAAATGGGCAAAGTCTATTTAGAGAAGATGTTCATCACCAAAAGAAAGAGAGAACAAAACACGGAGAATAGATTCTTGTACCAAAAGAAACCTTAAATGTTTTGTGCAGCAATTTCTCACAACACCCGTTGATCATGGCAAAATCTCTATCTATCAAAAGGTGATGATATAATTGGTGCATGGATTGTGGCGAAACGGCTATAAATGGACTTGGAGAGGTTCTAGCATCATACTGCTCTCTCACTATCTTCTCAGCAGTTGTACATTTGTATTTGACTTTGGATTTTAAGTGATAGGACGAGACTCTAAACAGGACATCAAGTACGCATGGACCGAACACGAGAGATGAGGGTAAAAATATCGAGAACATTTTCCCTCGAATGGTCGAGGAAGAGCTTGCAATGGTAACACGAGCATCAAGAGGTGCCAAGACAAGCACATGTGACTTACCTACAAATAGAAGAGGCTGAGAGGAGCAAGAAGCTGAATGCGTTCGACTTGAGCAGGGAATCACTGAGCGACTTCTCGAGACCAATGTATGTTTAAAAATATTTGTAGCTCGATCCAAGTGACGATGTGCTCGGCCAGACTGAAATCATGGCTCCAAAAGAGAATTCAACGTTATGGACCACCCGGTCTGAGCACACACAGCTCAACCAAGCATTCACCCCGACTCCACCTAGTAGAGGAGTTGCTCGATCGAGTATATGTAACTAGACGAATCTTAGGGTTAGAATCTTAGCGGCACTTAACCGAGGGATTACACCACCTGATCAAGTACTTTCTCACATTTTTGCTTATTTACTTATTTTATTTAGTTTTTCTTTATGGGTTGATAAGGGGTTCTATCCAATCTAACAATAGATCTTCGGTTTGCATATCGACCTCGATAAATTCCTCGAGCTTAAGTTTTTAAGCATGTCATGAACCTTGATCCTACACAAAAGACCTTGAAACATGATCACTACACACAATTGATGAAATAAGAACTCCAAGATCTTGACGCAAATGACACGTGGAAGTTGGAATCTCTTCCACCTGGGAAAAAGACCATTGGATGCAAATGAGTATATGACATCAAATATTGTCCGAATGGGGCAGTGAAATTATACAAGGCATGATTGCTTATACAAAAATGGTCATGGTTCGAGATTTTCTTAGAATTGTCATCGCATTTCTCTTTGGTGATCTCACGGATGATAGACACATGAAACCAACTCCAGGGTTGGATATCACTATTCTAGATCTTCTTCATTCGTTTTTTATTTTTTCCTCGGTCGGGTTACATATCCATGTACTTATATATGTCGAATATCTGATCGTCACGAGAAATTCAACCGCTATGATAGTTTTTTCAATGAGTATCTCGCCTCGTGTTTTGATATGAAATATCTTGGTCATCTCGATTTTTTTTAAGATTGAAGTGGCCTATAGTATTGTAAAAGTTATGTCTCTAAGTGCAATTAATAGAAAATATGAGAATTTAAAAGTAATTAATTAAAAACTAATTAATCAAAATTTGGTCCATGAGATTAAGACATATAAATTATCTTGACTATCTACTAATTAAATTACAAGTTATAATCATAAATTCAAAAACGTTCTAAGAAAGAGACGCAAAAGAGAAAAATGGTTTACCATCGATTCCCGGCATAATCAAAGGTTGAACGATGAAAACGATCTCGATGTGGAATTACTTATGGGGACCATCACATTATCGTCGCTATATTTTGTCTGCATCATGCTATTACTTAAGGTTAGTAATCTAAACTGTCAGTTGCCTCATTTTATGAAAAAATACCAACAAAAACCAAAAAAATAAAACATACTAAATTTTTATTCTGATAGTAATTGAAATGCTTCCACTCCCAAATTATACAACCCTACACTGGTATCAAAGCATTTGGTCATCTTTAGATTAGAATTTCAGTGTTTTTAGATGAAATTCGCAACTATAGAGTTCGACGCTCGACCACGCACTATGATCGTTCTGGTTGAGGAAATTCTTGGTAGATTTGGGTTTAGTTGACCGGTGCTCGACCCAACGTTCTTCAAGAGATGCCGCACTTGACCAAGAATAATGTTAAGTCACGTGTAAATACCCGACCGAGCAAGTGGTTGCTCGGGTCGAGCGAACTCACTGTGGATAAAATTCGGATTTTGGATGAGCAATGCTCGATTGAGCATTTCATCAAAATGGGCCAAGCGGATTCGCGGGTTGGAAAAATGTTTGATCGAGCAAAGGTTGCTTAAGTAAATTGGTTTGAGATAGACAATTTCTCGAACGAGCTGTATGACTATTGGGGTCAAGCGAACCAACTGGAAGAATCACAGAATGGCAGAACGATCGAGCAAAGTGTTGTCCAAGCCGAGCAAGTTTTACTGGATGGTGCGCTCGACTGAGCAATGGTGTTGCTTGGGTCGTGCGAATCCACTAAACAAATTGTAAAGCGCTGCTTGGGCCGGGCAAAGGTTTGTTCGACCCGAGCAATATCTCAGATTATGGTTGTTCTCGGATCGAGCGTATGATCGTTCGGTCTGAGCATTTTATCTGTGACCAAGAAATTAGCTGGGCAGTATGACTACTCGACCAAGCAATCTATTACAGTGGCAAACTATCATAAGTTTTTGAGTTTTAAGGATTGAAAATGCTTTATCCAAGTGACTTCCGCGTCATATGTGGATACAGTTTTTCAGGATCTCGTTTATGTGAAATGGTCTGACTACCAGGAAACACATAAATTGAGATTCGTCACATATAGTCTACTACATTGGATGCATAGTGGGAGTCATTGATTAGATCGTACAAGCGCCTGGACTACCCGGTGATTACATATCTTGATCTTTGACAACCAAGAATGATGGTTGAACTCAAATACATCCATAGGTGCGACCTGACTACCAGAGGATTATGCGATGTAGAGTAACTACGATATTGCATATTAACCGACTTAATATGTTTGAGATGCGACCTGATTACAAGGGGGTTCATTCATATTGAAAGGGTTAAGGAAACTACGAATAAGAAATAAGATTTCTAATGCGATAGTAGCATTGATTAGTGGTTTCATTATTTAGATGAAGTCCATATTTGAATAACTTACGCATTATGAGAAATGTTATCACATATTGTGTTTTCTGTGTTTTATAGATCATCTCGACGAGTGAGGAAAAATGTCTTCTATATCATTATGATTGATATTGGAAATCCATAAGTTAGTGGGAACCATACATGAGAAACTTATCGATATAATGGATAAGCCATCTATGGTTGTACTCGTTGTTGATGACGCTGATGGGATGACTACCTTTGTAAAGCATGTAGATGATTCGATCGCTACCAAGTGCACATTTTAGCATCCATGAGTCCTTGGTTGTACTCGTTGTTGATGACGCTGATGGGATGACTACCTTTGTAAAGCATGTAGATGATTCAATCGCTACCAAGTGCACATTTTAGCATCCATGAGTCCCAACCTCTAACATAAGCATCAAGACGTGGAACCAATGGACATCATCATACATCTTAAGAATTTTTGTGGGGCCCAACAAGACGATTTAGGTTTCAGCTGTTTAAGGCTCTATTTAAGGCTAAAATGGCTCCAAACACGCCTATTGAACCTCACATTCTCAAGATAATAAATATTGTGGAACAGATTCAGAAGCTTGGGTCCACATTTGACAAAGGATTGGTCTAGGATGTGATCCTGCATTCACTCCCCAACACCTTCACTAAATTTATTTGTAGTTACAATATAAATAAGTTGGATCTCGGACCACATGAGTTTTTGAACTTATTGATATATTATGAGAATCAATCGCTTGGGTATGCCAAAGGTTATTGGGATGTGATGGTCGTTGGTCTAAGTGAAAGGAACATAAATGTAATTTTAGTTTATTAGGGTTTTCATATCTTTTGTATATTGTTATATAACTGATGTAATTATTCATTCGATCAATATACGAAAACCTTTCCACATGGTATCAGAGCTTTAGGTCTAACGACACCTTCTCCTCCCCCCTCAAACCGCCGCGGCCGCCTCTCCTCCTCCTTCGCGGTCGCCGACCCTCTTTTCTCTCCAGTCGTTCACCTTCGCGGTCGCCGACCCTCTTTTCTCTCCGGCCGTTCACCCTCCGGCCGTTCACCCTCTTTTTCCCTCCCTTGCCGTCGTACCACCACACACGAAAAGCCAAAACCCATATCTCTGGCCGTCGTCCTCTACTTGCGCTACAGTGCCCGCTTTTCTCGCATCCCGGCCCATCCCTCCCTCGTCCCACGCCGCGTTCCGTTGTTATCGCATCGCGGTCGCCTCCCTCCTATCACCGGAACCTAGATCTAACCCTAGATCTAACCTTAGATCCAAAACCCACGTTCAGCTGTTGCCAACGTCTAAACTTCAGCGGTACCCGACCGGGCACTCAATAACTACCCGATCGTCTCACGTTTTGCCCTACCCGACCGGGCACTCATAAACTACCCGATCGGGCACATTACTACCGCTCCCAATTCTCACGCACAAATATGGCTACCTCCTCCGCTGCTGATGCAACTCCGGCTTACAACGTCAATGATCCCCATGCAACACTCCTCACCGTCAACATGACAAACGTGACCAAGCTCACCTCCTCCAACTATATGATCTGGAGTATTCAGATCCGTGCACTCCTTGAAGGCCATCGGTTGGAGTGTTTTCTCCAAACCGATTCACTTGTTCCCGATGCCACTATCATTGTTAATGGCATCTCAACCCCGAATCCAGCGTTTGCGCCCTTCAAACAGCAAGATCGTCTCCTATTCTCGGCCATTCTAGGAGCGATCTCACCACCACTTCAACCGATGATTGCTAGGGTTTCATCCGTGCGAGAAGCGTGGCTTCTCCTTGCTCGCACATATGGAAAAGCATCAAGGGGGCACATCCTTCAATTGAAGGAACAACTCAAACGAAGCACCAAAGGAACTCAACCCATAGATGATTATATGCGCACCATCATCAACAAGGCGGATGAATTAGCGCTCCTCGGAAAACCCCTTGATGCGGAAGACTTGTTGCAATACATTCTCGATGGATTGCCGGAGGACTACAAACCAATTGTAGATGCTGTCAATGCTCGAGATAGCATCATTCCGATTGAGGAACTCCATGAGAAACTCCTCAATCACGAAGCAAAACTACTTCAAGCTGCCCCATTGCT
>CM071870.1:31650415-31682927 GCA_036759665.1 Gynandropsis gynandra | reverse complement strand
TTTCATGAAACTGTCTTTCCATACTCCAACTACTCCCAATATTTCACAAACAACGACTTCAACCCCAATCCGCGTGCATCCTCATGGTCGTCACCTGTTTGTGTTGTTCCATCTTATCCAATGCCACTCGTGACACCGTCTTCCTCCGTCACTCCTGTAACGGATCCTTCACCGGACATGCTCACATCGAGGGCGCCCGCGGACATGGTCTCTGTTGCAGCTAACTCCCATTTGGATGTTCCGGCTATTGCTGGTGGTGGCAACATTCACCCCATGCAAACGAGATCTAAAGCAAAATTGTTGCAGGCTACTAGCCCGACCGGGCACCAGGTACATCGCCCGATCGTGCATCACACCCGAGCGGGTGACTCTTCCACCCGAGTCGTGCAAAGTTTCGGGGATACTTCAACAACAGACACCCGATCGGGCTCTCCATCTTCACACGATCGGGCACATTATGCCCGAGCAGGTGACACTAATACCCGAGTCGTGCAAAGTTACGGGGATCATTCTACAATGGTAACCCGATCGGGCCCGTCCTCTTCACCCGATCGGGTATTTCTCTCTGACACCGAACCTACAACCGTCTGTCAAGCCCTTAAAGATCCGAGTTGGAGGAAGGCCATGAGCGAGGAATTTGATGCACTTGTTCGTAATGGAACATGGGATCTTGTACCGGCTCAACACGCATCAAATGTGGTTGGATGCAAGTGGATTTATCGTATCAAACGATTACCTGATGGTTCGGTGGATCGCTACAAGGCCAGACTTGTGGCGAAAGGTTTTACACAACGACCGGGAGTGGATTTCTTTGAAACATTCAGTCCAGTAGTTAAACCCGCTACCATTCGACTGATTCTGAGTATTGCAATTGCAAATGGCTGGAGTCTCCGTCAACTAGATGTCAACAATGCATTTCTTCAAGGGCAACTCACGGAAGAGGTATACATGACACAACCTCCAGGTTTTGTTGATCATGATCGTCCTCACCACATATGCAAACTCAACAAGGCAATTTATGGTCTCAAACAAGCTCCTCGGGCTTGGTATTCGGAACTTCGGGATTTTCTTCTCGGCCAAGGCTTTGTTAACTCCCTTGCCGACGCCTCCTTGTTCATTCTTCACAATTCCGAGGTAACTATATATGTTCTTGTCTATGTGGATGACATTGTGGTCACAGGAAGCAACTCGGGAGCAGTCCAACGCTTCATCATAGTGCTTGGAAACCGCTTCTCCATCAAAGACTTGGGCAATTTATCTTACTTTCTTGGCATTGAAGTAACACGCACAGCCTCTGGATTACTTCTCACTCAACGCAAATATGTCACGGATATCCTCAACAAAGCTCACTTCTCCGAAGCAAAATCAGTCACCACTCCTATGGCCCCTAGCGCACGTCTTACCTTGTCCTCAGGTGACAAGTTAGATGACCCAACCAATTATCGGACTATTGTTGGAAGTCTACAGTATCTCACACTTACAAGACCCGACATAAGCTACGTTGTCAACAAATTATCTCAATACATGCATGCCCCGACAACGGAACATCTACAAGCTCTCAAACGGGTCTTACGGTATTTGGTTGGAACACGAGATCGTGGTATCTTCTTCACCGCTGGTAACACTCTCTCCCTACATGCCTTCAGTGATGCAGATTGGGCGGGAGATCGTGATGAGTATACTTCTACGGGGGCATATATTGTCTACCTTGGCAGCCATCCCATCTCTTGGTCTTCCAAGAAACAGAAATTCACCGCTATTGGTGCAACATATTTGAGCGCAAATCCCGTCTTCCATTCTCGCATGAAGCATCTAGCTTTGGATTACTTCTTTGTTCGTCAACAAGTGCAAGGCAATATCCTTCGAGTTTCTCACGTCAACTCCAAGGATCAACTAGCGGATTTACTCACTAAACCGCTCGCTCGTCAGCCATTTCTTACACTTTGTCACAAGATCGGCATCACCGAAGGTGCTCCGTCTTGAGGGGGCATCTAAGTGAAAGGGACATAAATGTAATTTTAGTTTATTAGGGTTTTCATATCTTTTGTATATTGTTATATAATTGATGTAATTATTCATTCGATCAATATACGAAAACCTTTCCACAGTTGGATCTTCTTCCAAGAAAATGAAGAAAAGAAGCTGGTCCAAGAAGCCTTCCTTGACCAAGGGTGGTTTGATCAAGCTCAAGGCAAAAGATGGAAATGACAACCATGTCGATATGGAGTGTTAGTTCTATAAGAAGAAGGGGAACTTGAAGAGGAATTGTAAGGATTATCATGTATCCTTCAAGGGCAAGAAATAGGTACGACTCTCATTAATTTTTTTATGATTTTCCTTATTGCTATTGATTGCACTATGTGGGTATTAGATACCGAAAATAATTTTAACATATGCAATATTTTGCAGAGGACTAAAGATCAATATGGGGCTGTAGAGAGGAAACTTCAATCCACAAGTCAGGAACGGCGCAAGCGCTGCTAGTTGTAGGAAGTATTTGTCTTTGTAAGCCTACAGGCAAGACAGTTGTGTTAGAAGATGTTTATTATGTTCCGAAATTTGTTTCAACCATAATTTTTATTTTTATTTTAGATAGATATGGATTTAAAACGATTTTTAGAATAACATTTGATATATTTATCATATTGATGAATTATTTCGAATGGCTATTTGCAACACCGTGTTTATGTTTTATCTGACCAAAAGTTTTTTTGATTAATAGGCACAATTTTATACAAAAGAGGGAAATGGATGATCATTTGAATCAGATGTTCCTCTGGCATTGTAGGCTCGATCATATAGAGGACAAACGGATAAATTCGTTGCATCGAGATGGAAATCTTGGATATTATGATTATGAATCATACACAACTTTTGAATGTTGTCTCCAAGATAAAATGACCAAGTTACCTTTTACGGGAAAAGGAGGACAAGCCATAAAACTCGTAGGACTCTGTACATACTCATGTATGAGGAGGGTATTCCTCCTTCATCACATTCACTGACGATATATCACTATACGAATTTGTATATTTTATGAAACAAAAATCTGAGCCTTTTGAAGTGTTCAAAAGATTCCGGAGTGAAGTGGAGAAGTAAACAAGAAAGGTCATCAAAGTGTTGAGATCTAACCGTGGAAGGGAATGCCTGAGTCACAAATTCATCGATTATCTACGTCAAAATGTGATTTTATCGCAGTGAACTTCTCGTGGAACGCCATAACATAACGGTTTTCTGATCTTATGACCAGCTTTTGGAGTTACGCTTTAAAGCATTAACCTATTTATTAAATACAGGTCCCACGATACCAATTTCTAAGACTCTATATGAGATACCGAGAATATGTAAACAAAACATGAAACACATACGAGTATGGAGTTATCCGGCATTCGTCAAGAGTTTGAAGTCAGATACGCTTGAGGCGAAATCCGATAAGTGTCATTGTATAGGATATCCAAGAAAATAATGGGATATTATTCCTATCACCCCTCGGATCACAAAGTGTTTGTGGCTTGAGGCGTAACCTTTTAGAAAGAGAATTTCTTAGTGAATGAAATCACGATGATGAAATAATTATTGATGAGATTCAAGAATCCGAGAAATCGACACAAGCTTAAAAGCATGAGATGTCTCGTGAGCATTCTTTCCTGGACGTATTGAAATTGAACAAGAATATTCCGTCTTCAAGCTTTGATGTGGGAGGACCGGTTGTACAACCCATCCAAGAATATGTCCAACAAACACATCCAGATGAGATTTTACTTCAGTACAAACTCCTCTCAGCAGGTCAACACGTTCGAAAGGTTGAACCTGCTAGCACAAAAGAATGAGAGATATCATGTTGATGATGACCCGTTGACTTTTGAAGAAGCGATGCAGAATACCGTTACCTAATTGTAATCATTTATACTATTGAATTCTAGAAGAAGGAAGTACCACTTGCTCATATTTTTCTTCCCTTGAGTATAAGAATTCATGCAACAGACGATATGGATTCAATCTTATCAATAAAAATTTATTTCCTCTATATATAAGTTCAAGATATCATGATTCACAAGTTGTGTGGGCAAACCAACCCATATCTACTTTGTATGGAAAATGAAATGTACAAAACTATTTTTGTGACACTTTAATAAATCTACATAGATAGACAATGGACGTTATCATATTTATAATACAACTTTTTTATATATCTTTCTGTGCACTTATGAATTATTTAACAATAATATATGAATTAATGTACAATTTTCGTAATAATACATAATTTTTAAGAATTATTTTTAATATAATTAATTTAAAAAATTTTATATTTATATATCAATTTCATATTTACTCATTTTACCTATTTCCCCTTTCATGTTTCGCACTCATCCTATTCACCCTCATATTTTGGTCAACATCCTATTTCATCCTCATGATTAAAAATTCTATCTATAACCTCTCAGTTTAAAATTCTGTTTAATCTTCCAATTTAACTTCACAACCCTAAAAACCCATCAATTTTAATCCAATTTTTTTACCAAATTTTGACCTCATACGATCCAAAATTAATTTTGACCCATTTATTCTCAAGTTTGACCAATATATGGTGTAATTTTGACTCGATTTAGACTCAATTTTGACCGATTAAGATTCAATTTGACCAGAATTTGAACCAATTTTGAATCGGTTTAGGTTCAATTTAAACCAGAATTTAGGTAAAATTTTAACCTGGTTTATACTTATTTTGATCATAATCTCAAACCAATTTTGAACCGCTTTAGGCTCAATCTTAACCAAAATTTGGATCCAATTTTGATCTTGTTTTGATTTCACTCGATTAAAACCCAACTCAATATGAAATTTGAACCGAACTAAACTAAAATTTAAACAAAACAATCACGACTTGAATTTCGATGTAATTTTGAGTGATTAATTTTTTAGTCGAATAAAAATCAAAATCAAATCAAATATGTACCGAATTCGGGTCAACACTAACTCAAAATTGGGTCAAAATTGTACAAAATTCGAGTCGAAATTATATCAATTTCGGATTAAAAATCGAATAAACCGATAATATTGATTTTATTTAAATTTCAATTTAATATTGTTGAATTTCATATCGATTCGGGTTTTAATTAGATAAAAATAAAAAATGGGTCAAAATTGTACATAATTCGAGTCAAATTTATACCAATTATGGATTAAAAATCGAGCAAATCGATTTTTATTTAATTTCGGTTTAATTTTATTGAATTTCATATTAATCCGGGTTTTAATTTGATAAAAATCAAAATTATGTCAAAATTGTATCCAATTTGAATCAAAATTATACCAATTTTTGGTGTAAAAATCGAACAAACCGATTAAACTGAATTTTCATTTAAATTTCGGTTATTGTTTTTGAATTTTATATTGATTCGGGTTTTAATTAGATGAAAATCAAAATTGGATCAAAATTGCACCCAATTTGAATCAAAATTATACCAATTTTGGATTAAAATCGAACAAACTGATAAAAATCTATTTTTATTTAAATTTTGGTTTGATTTTGTTGAATTTCATACTGATATAGATTTTAATTATATGAAAATCAAAATTGGATCCAAATTATATTCAAAATTGAATCTGAACCGCATCAAAATTAAGTCTTATCCGAATCAGATGGATTTAAATTCTAATCAAAATTGGATCTAAACTGAATTAAAATTAGATCTAAACCGTATTAAAATTAAATCTAAATCAGATCAAAATTGAAAAATTTATCGGAGTTTAAAGAGAGAATTATAGAAAAAATTGCAAAAGATAAAAGAAAAATACAATTATGATCAAAGCATGAAAATGAAAAAGGAATAGAATAAATTCGAAACATGAGAAAAAATTAAGAAAAAAAGTAAGCAAAATAGTAAACATTAAGTGAAATAAGAGCTTGACCTAAAATTATATAACATTTTACATTTTACATTTTCGTTTCCTTCACTTAACGGTATCAATACTATTTCATGATTATTAGTAACAATAATAAACAAACAATAGAGAAATCGAATAATAAATAACGAATCTTATTAGAACTATTATTGTTACCGTTCTTCATACAATGTGATTGTTGACAAATTCATCAAAAGTGATAATATTAGAAACAATTGAGAAAGTCGAAGAATAACAATAATAATGATAATAATGAAAATATAAAGCGTAATAAATGGGAAATTCGGGAAATAGTGAGGAAAGGAGGTACACTCGAATTTGGTATTTGAGAGGTGAAAATAAAAAGCTAAGAAGAAATATCATAAAAAATAATCTGAAGAAACTTGAAAACTGGGCCATTCTAAGAGTGTTTTATAGAAATGCCCAGATCATGAGTGTTCCTCTTCCCTTTTCCCGAGCTATGGAGAAATTGGATCGATAAAATAAAAGCTTACCCGGTTTGTTCTTTGCTTCCTGAGCTTCATGAATAATAAATAAACGAATCAATCTTCAGTTTCAGCTTCACAGAATGTGAATCTTTTGGGGGTGTAAATGAACTACGTGACCATTCGGTCCAGCTGCAGGTGCTCGAGCCATGCGTCTAGTATATCGCTCTCCCGAGCATCTTTGTGAGGGTTTAAACTGGAACCCTCCTGACTCCCATGCCCTGCAGGGTTTGTGACTCGGTTGTTCCTCGATGCTGAATCTCTTAGCATGGGTTGAACCCATGAAACATCGATCTCATCACTTGAGTTGGCCAAAGAATGAGACTTTCGCAAGCGACCCAGTTCATCAGCATGAACCGACCAATCCACCTTATTGCCCTTGGACTGGTCCCATCTTGACCACGGACTTGCAGGGGAACCAATGTCATTGGATGTAAAATCACGGGAGAGATTGGACCCGAGTTCACGGGAGCTGAGGCTACGTGCATGTAGCTGCTGTCTGTCACGGAGGGAAAGACTTGCAAGGCGAGAGTTCATTGGAGATATAGGCTCCAGAGCTCGAGGCGACATCTTTCCCGGTGAGGAGACACCAAATGAAGCCTGCAAAAGAGGGTGTTCAACATTCTTCGGAGACATCAGATTTGTTTTGATCGGAGACAACTTGCTCTGCTTGTTTTGTAACTGATTTAGAAGTGCAGATTTGTGTGAAGGCGATAAAATAGAAGCCACTGCGAGTTGGTCAGAAAAACGAGGAGATGAAACCTCGGATGAGAAAACTTCATCCAGATTTGATGGCGTCAGGCTCTTTGAGCGACCACAATGATTCATAAAGCATGGGCTCGGCATATCACCAACTAGCTGCTGCTTCTGACGTTGCATTTCGAACTCTTGCAGCATACTAACGTCCTCGGATGGAATATCTCTAGCATTGAGAGAAGACCTCAAACGGCTAAGTTGGAGATTGCTTCCAGGAAGATGCAATGCCGGAATGCTCTGCTGAGGCCAACCCATCGATGAATGTGGCATGCCATTTCCAGAGGGAGACATGGGTGGGGTAAATGAATGTTGAATGGAAGATGGGGAGCCTGGTAACATGTTCAAGACGGCGGCCATGTCCATGCTAGAGGCAGAAACAGAAGAAGCCCTAGGAGACGGCAAACCAGATCCTGTGGACGCATATAAAGGGCGCAGTTCTTCGTTAGTATGAGCAAAGAAGCAAACCCGACGGTTGCAACTAGTCCCATCCTTGCACAACCGTGTCTTGTATTGTGCAGGATGCAGCCAACACTCGAACACCCCATGTGCATATTCACACATGTCACCTCTCTTACAGGTACCCTTCTTAAAATCCGGGCATGGGACACACGTATAGTGGAACTTTCTTGGATCTCTTCTCCGAGCATTTTCACCTGGGTGTGCAAATGGGCACTCAGTCCAGTCGTGTGAATATGCCCGAGAACATGGGCGGATCTTGAATGAAAACATACGAAACTCATCAGTTGAATAAATCCCACTTTTGATATCAGGTAATGATGGATCAATCGGATACTCTTTCTTCTCCGAGACAAAAGGACCATCAGTACCATTTGGTTTGGACGGCGAGGAAACTGAATCTGAAGAGAGCAAGCAAGAACCATTATCCGGTGATGATGAGAGGGACCGGAAACTCGAACCTAAGCTAGATGATGAAGCAAGCAGATCTTCAGATATAGGCTCGTCTTTTTTCAAGATCTCTTCAAGGATAGTCTTCAAACCGGGAACAAGCTGAGACACAGCGAGGACATCAACAGGACGATTCCCGTGAGCATCTGGAATACTAGGGTCTGCACCCGCACTCAAAAGCAACTTCACAACATCCAAGGAGTTCACAGAAGCACCAGCTGCAGCACAATGGAGAGCAGTACTTTTATCTGGACCACACGTCAAATTCAAATCAACCTCCGGAAATGAAAGAATAAGCTTAACAACATCCACACTTCCAAACATTGCAGCAACCATCAATGGGGTCCTGTGTTCGACAACCATTTTTCTCGAAAACCTCTGACGAACATACCAGAGACCGCTCTGGTTGACACAAGAAACATCGGAGAGATGTCCCTTAAAGCCCTCGACATCATTGTCAGCAGCAAGTTCAAGTAGGGACGAGAACGAGCAGTCAGACTCCACGGTACCGTTCATGGTTTTAGCCTGAGATTCACTCTTCTGTTCCGAGGATGATGTTAGGTTATCGCCAGATTTCAACTTCTCAGAAACACCGCACATGCTTCACCAAACTGAACCAAATCTGAAATGCCAAAACAATGGAGAAAAAACGTCACTTGCACGAACCGAAATTTCCCGTAAATACAACAAAGAACGAAGATTTTAATAAGTACTAAAAATAATGGACAAAACATGAATCATTGGGGAGAAGATAAATAAGGATCAACCAGAATCAACAAATAAAGGATACTACTGACACAACTACAAGAGATTCACACAAAAAAAAAGGGAAAAAATCTCCTGACGTAAATAATTGACATGACAAACGGGTAAAGTCTGAAGATTTACAATCTAAAGACCAAAATCAAACCCTTCTCTAACGGATCTGAACTAGCGGGAACCCTAATTGTAAATCCTAGAAATTCTCTGTAGAAAATCCGATTTCTCAGCGACGAGCCATCTGATAATAGATTCTGACTCTAACCAAAAAAGCAAACCCACAAACCACCGGAATCTGAAGAGTTCAACCGAACATTTCCATTTAACAGATGAGAAAACATGTTCTCGTAAAACTTTACCGTCAACCAAAACAGATAAACAACTTGAAGAACACCGAACCAATTAAGTAAAATTTGGGGCAAAAAAGAAGTGAAGGAAAAGTCAATGAAGAGTCAATCACAATCGCAATCTTAAAACTCCACAAAACATAACCATTTTGACTTAAAATTCAAGCCCCCAACAATAAACTTCACAAAACAAGCTAAAAGTTCAGATTAAAAACATCCCAAACGAAAACACGACAAAGATAACAAAAGGTTTCAAAAAATTGAAAATCTAGAAAATTATCGAGCAATACAACCCCTCCATTACTATCCTAGCTTCACACACAAAGAAAAAAGCATAAACACCATAAAAGGCTCACCTGTTACGGAGATCACAACACAAATAGCTCGATCCGAAACACCACCATGCACATGAATCTGAACAATAACGACGAAACAAAAAAATCACATTTCCCGCTCCAAAAACCCCCCACAAAGCTAGAAACGGTCGACCAAATCAGAGACGTAGCAGAAAGGCAGAACGATAAGAAGGAGATGAAGAAGATCGATCGGCGAGGCTGGGGGAGAGACTTTTTCTGAAACTAAAACGAAAAGGATGAGAGAGAAGAGTGGGTTACCGGAAGAGAAGGTGAGAGAGAGTGGAGTGGGTGAGAGAGAGCACTAAAGTGTAGGTCACCGGATAAAGCGGTGAACAGTAACGGGCGTGTGAGGAATATTTAACCAAAATGGAATATAGGGTTTCGAGTCCGCGCTACAAGAATCTGATTCCGAAATGTGAACCGTTGGATTCTGAGGAGCGGACTCGCAGCGGATATTTGGACGGTGGTCAATTTGCGGGTCTTTGAGTTTTTTTTTTTAATTTTATTTATAAATATTTTTTAAGTCAGAAAAAAATAAACCTGTTTAATTCATGTGTGGGTTTGGTTCGGTTGAAGATATTTATGTGGGTCTAATTTAACAGATTAATTTATTATTTTTCATGAAAAGATAATTTATTAGTTTTGTTAAAGAAACAATAATATTTATTTTTTTAATTACATTATATATGTTACAGTTTATTATTAGGTAAAATATCAGTTTTAAATATAACTGGAAAAGTTTAACGGATACTAAACATCTTTTTACATAAAATATTGTTGTTTGTTTGACTTGATACAATGGATTTTTTGACAAAATTTGGAATTAAATTTTCTTTTGATATTAAATTTTAATTTATATATTATTTAGAAAATGTAATAATTAAATTGTTTGGCAACAAATCGGAAATACTTAAAAAATCGCATTAATGGCAATAAGCAATTTTAATTTACTCCAATCAATTTAAAAATTTTCACACTAAGAAAATCGTTTAAACTATATAATCACTCCGTTAAAATATTTTTTGGGTCTCATTACTAATTTAAATCTTTTCATAAATTTGTTAAATAATAATTGAAAGACAAACAAACTTTTTTTGCATAACCTTTCAAATTATTAAAGTAATAACCGATTCGGTTTGAATAATAAAATTATAAAATCTACAAATTTGATTTTTTATTTTTATAAAAAATATTAAAAGAATATATGTGGATATCTGAATATAAATATATATATAATACAATTTATGAAAATATTTTAAATTTTATATAAGAATTAGGAGGATATGATTAGTCAATTTTGGTATCGATCAGGTATCCAAAAATTATTGGATATCCCACAAATTCGAATTTGAACCAATATATATGTTTTAATATTAAAATGTACTCGAGTATTCAGATTTTAAAAAATACTATTTATTAGGATTGAAGTTTGAATACAATAAGATTTTCGAATACCCGACTCATATACACCTCTAATATGAATAAATCTAAAAAATAAATAAAAGAATAATTTGTGTATGGAATTATTTTAATCATCGACTTGTTTATTTTAACAGAACTATACACATATTTTTGTTGATATTATAATTCATGTATTTGTCAAATACTTCACAATAGTACACAAATTTGCCTATAGATTTCCAAATTGATATGTTCTTATTAACATTGTAACACCCCCATCCCGAAACTATTTCGGGACTAGAAGTCTCCACCATCACATCCAAGAGGTGGCTACACGTATCGTCGCTCAACGCATTTATAAAACAAATGTAACACCCCCATCCCGGAACTACTTCGGGACTAGAAGTCTCCACCATCACATCCAAGAGGTGGCTACACGTATCGTCGCTCAACGCATTTATAAAACAAATATATGATTTACTCCAAAATAAGAAGGGTCTAGACCAAGCAACAAAACAAATACGCAAATATCATAGTCACGATAAATGAATAAAATAAATACGAAATGCAAAATAAAACTCATCGAGAACTCGTGCACGCCTCTCCCATCAGTTCGCTATGAACTTTCATGTTGCTGCTCAACCTCGTTGCTCTTTTTCCTTGTCATACCCTGTCCATCCACGACAGCCCACAAATAGGGTGAGTACGAAATACGCACTCAGTGAGATCAATACGTGTACGTACTCTGTGCCACGTATTTTCTCGCTTGAACTGAATATCATAAAATAACGATATATCTAAAGTCTAAACTAAAGATATACAGACAACTCTACCCAACCCGACTGAGTATCCCAAGTCTAAGACTAGTACCACACTGAATCATAACACACAAAGTTCACACGACTCTAGCTCGGGCATCCGTACAATACCGCGCTCCGTCGCTTGAAAGGTTACTACAACCCCAACACGGTACGACGCTGGCAGATCCATTGACCTGACTAACTTGACGCTCCGTCGCTCGCAAGGTTACCACAACCCCAGCACGGTATGACGCCGGCCAAGATCCAAGTGTCGCAATACTAACGTCATCAACCCGATACTCCTTACGTGACAACTCTCACCAACCGCTCGCACATGCCTTCTTCCGAAGGTTCGAGTGTGAAATCACCAGATCGAGCACACTAACAAGATATTCACTCGGCTTAAACAACGAACCCAAATATTGACATTCTCCGACCCCAACACTTGGTCGCACGTCAATTCTCTAGATCATCTCTAGTCAGTTATACAACTCATATACTTAACATCAATTCTCATACGACAATTCTAAAGTTTAATCCAATTCACTTGTTGCATCTTACTTTTTCTATTATGATCCTATAAATCCTATTGTGATCATGCCTCGTTTTAAAATTATAATTGCTTACATAAATCAATCACAAATTCGAAATTACGATGGAGAAAATCATCATATTAGCTTCCCGACGATTTGACGATTCTGGATAATATTGCTAGCAACAACACCGACCAATTTTTCCTATTGTAGATCCATTCAATTCCGTAAATTTCTATAATATATATCTTCGAATTAAGCGAATGATCACAATAAATTGTTTAGAGATTTACCTCAATCTCGATTAGAATTCAACCACGACAAATGTGTTGAAAATCTTCTCCAATTTCATCGTCCTCCCTTTTTTTTCTCTTCTTCTCTCTTCTTCCATTTTTTTCCCCTCGCCGCACTCTTAAACCCTAATCATTAACATGTAATATATATATATATATATCGGTGTATCACCGACTTACTCGTTTTTAATTTTAAAACAAATGGGCCTCACAATTCTCCCCCACTACAAAGGAATTCGTCCTCGAATTCTGTATCTCTAATCCTTATGGCAGCATCTGTATTCAATGAATGGAAGAACCATATAACTCATTTCCAAACAACTCGGGATACTCATGTCTCATATCCTCCTCCATTTCCCATGTTGCTCCTTCTACGCCATGATGTTCCCACACAACCTTTATCATCGGAATTTGCTTACGCCTCAACTGTTTCACTTGGTGATCCACAATACGTATTGGAAATTCTTTATACGTAAAGTCTTTCCTCAAGGTTTTTGGTGGCTCTACAAGTATCTTCTCTGGTACTGATAAACACTTACACAACAACAATACATGAAACACATCATGTATTCCCTCTAAAGATGAGGGAAGCTCCAATCGATAGGCCACTTCTCCAATTCGCTCAATCACTTTAAACAGCCCCGTGAACCGTGGTGATAGCTTGTTCACTCGGCTCCCACCTGATCTCCCTCGCCTCGCTTGAATCCGCAAATACACCATATCTCAAATGTTAAACTCAACATCCTTCCTTTTTAGATCAGCATAACTCTTCTGACGATCTTGAGTCGTCTTCATTTTCATCTTAACAATTCTTATTTTTTCCATGGTCTCTTCGACAATCTCTGCTCCGAAGATAGATCTCTCCCCCACTTCCGTCCAGCATAAGGGTGTACGACAAGGTCACCTGTATAATGCTTCATATGGTGGCATCCCAATACTAGCATGATAACTATTATTGTATGTGAACTCAACAAGTTGTAAATGATTTTCCCAACTTCAAAGCCACTCCAACACACATGCTCGTAATAGATCCTCAAGCGTCCTTATAGTTCTCTCTGATTGTCCGTCTGTATGTGGATGATATGCGGTGCTCATGCGCAATTTGGTTCCTAACTCTTTTTGAAACACCTGCCAAAGACATGACGTGAATCTCCCATCTCGATCTGAAACAATGCTTGATAGAAACCCATGCAACTTCACAATTTATGCAATATATATCCTTGCTAGCTGATTCACATCAAAAGTCTTCTTTATTGAAATGAAATGAGCCGATTTAGTTAGTCGATCCACGACCACCCAAATAGTATCTTTGCCACTTTGCATCCTCGGAAGACCCGTCACGAAATCCATGGTAATATGGTCCCACTTCCATTCGGGGATTGGTAGACTTTGTAATTTCCCGCTTGGTACTTGTTGCTCTGCTTTGATTAATTGACACGTTCGACATTTCGCTACCCATCGAGCGATGTCCTTCTTCATTCCTGACCATTGATAAAGCTGACGAACATCACGATGCATCTTCGTCGATCCTGTATGAATCAAAAAATTGGATTGGTGAGCTTGGCTTAGAATCTTTTCGCTGATCCCTAGATCCTTCGGTACACAAACTCGACCACTAATCATCATTATACCATCTTCCCTGATCTGATACAACTTGTACCTAAGGCTTTGCTGATTATTACGAATCTTCTGTAACCTCTCATCGGATAATTGTGATGTACGAATTCTACCCAATAGACCAACCTGATTTACGGCTTGCAACCCGACACTCTCGGACTCAGTCTACACTGCCTCTAGTCTCAAAGCACTTATCTGGCTAATCAAATCACTGAATTCTTGCATAGCCGAAACCTCAACTCTTTTCCGGCTCAACGCATCTACAACAACTTTTGCCTTCCCCGTATGGTATGCGATGTCCACCTCGTAGTCTACGACAAACGCCATCCACCTTCTCTAACGCAGATTCAACTCTGGCTGCGTATATATGTACTTTAGACTTTTGTGGTCCGTAAAAATCTGTACCTTCTCCCCATAAAGATATGCCCTCCAAATCTTTAATGCGAAGACCACAGCTGCCATCTCTAAATCATGACTCGGATAATTCTCTTCATGCTTACGTAACTGCCTTGAAGCATAAGCAATCACGTGATCTCCCTACATAAGTACACATCCTAATCCCGTCTTTGACGCATCCGCGTAGACGATGTATGGAATCCTTGTTTGTGGTAAGGCTAACACCAAGGTTCTCGTTAGCTTCTCTTTTAGCTCCTTGAAGGACTTCTCACAATCTTCATTCCAAACAAAAGGTACATGTTTTCCAGTAAGTCTCGTCATTAACTTTGCTAGACTAGCAAAGTTCATAACAAAACGTCAATAGTACCCTGCTAATCCTAAAAAGCTCCTTGTCTCTGTTGCATTTTTCGGTTGTTTCCAACTTATAATCGCTGACACCTTCTCAGGATCGACAAAAACTCCTTCCTCCGATACGACATATCTCAAAAATCCAACACATCTCTTCTAGAAACTACACTTTTTCAGCTTTGCAAACAATCGTTGTTCTCTGAGACGCGCTAACACTAAGCGCAAATGTTCCTCGTGTTCCTCTGGGCTCTTGGAGTAAACCAAAATGTCATCTATAAGTACAATAACGAAACGATCCAAGTAGTCTTGAAACACATTTTTCATTAGCTTCATGAACGCAGCAGGGGCATTAGTCAAACCAAATGGCATGACCGCAAATTCATAATGCCCATATCGTGTTCGAAATGCAGTCTTCCTAATGTCACCTTCTGCAATTGGAATCTGATGATATCCTGATGCTAAATCTATCTTTGAGAACCAAGTCGCACCTCTTAATTGATCTAATAACTCAGCGATCCTTGGTAGTGGGTAACGATTTTTTATAGTGACTTTATTTGGAACCCTATAATCAATACACAGTCTGAAAGTCCCATCTTTATTCTTTAGAAATAGGACTGGTGCACCCCATCGTGATGTACTCGGTCGTACAAAATCTTTCTTAAGTAGCTCATCTAATTACTTCTTCAACTCTGCCATTTCCACTGGTGCCATTCGATATGGAGACTTTGATATTGGAGCAGTACCCGGTTCTAGCTCAATCTCAAATGGATCCCCTCGCGTTGGTGGTAAGCCCTGTAGTTCTCTAAAACCATCTGCAAACTCTCGCGCTACAGGGATCTCCTCGACTTGCACAGATGGACCCACTTCTTCTACTTATATGGTATCGAGATATAGGTCACACCCTTGATCTAGTAATCGCTCCATACGCAACGCTGAGATTATGTGAATCCCTTGACTCGAGCGAATTCCTTGATACTTAAGCTCCTTACCGCTTTTCTGGCAACGTACTTGACCGCGACGACAATCCATCACAGCTCGATGTCTTGACAACCATTCCATTCCAAGGATCACATCATAGCATTCCATCGGAATGATGATAAGCTCTGCAGCTAGATCTTCTCCTTCTATCACCACGGGTACCTCCTTGACAACCCCTTGAGATTCTAAAATCTGACCTCCAGGAGTATGCCCTTGAACAATACTCGTTCGATCCTCAGGTTGAACCACTAATTTATTAGCCATCGATGGACTCACAAAACTATGTGTCGCACATGTGTCAAATAACACATGAGTAGACATGCCTCCCACGATTACCGATCCTACATAATACGAATATTTTAAAGAATCTACTTCTTAATTCTCTCACGGAACTCACCTCGACATAGGCAATCATTATATGTAAGGCATATACACATAATATAAAAAATATGACATATCAATGATAGGTTGAGCGTTTCCTTCTTATCCCTCACGCTCATTATCATAACCTCCAATGGCATATACCCGTGGTTGTACAGCCCTACGTTTCGATGCATGCTCTTCAGGCTTCCTAGTACTAACCTATGGTGATAGATCCCCTGGTGGTGGTGGTGGTGGTGGTGGCCTCGGACAATCCTTTAGAAAATGATCCATACTACTACAACGGAAACATCCATCGAATTGTCCTCGCCTCATAGTTCCTCCCACTTGCTGGAGGCAATCACAAAACTGATGCTCTAAACTTCCACATCGGAAACATCCTACTCGCTAATCAAATCTTTGGCATGCTTCTACATGCTCACGTTCACAACGATGACATGGGTACCTCGATGTTGATACGACAGGACGTGTCAAAACTGCTTTCCTCTGATCTGATCTTCCCCGAATCTGTTGAACAACCGGTTTCCCCTGGCATCCGAAGACTTCAAGATGCCCTCCTCGATGAGTCCCTTATCTACCAACTGAGCATTCTGAACTAGTTCAGACAATGCTCCATGCTTGATTATCTCAATCCTATGTCTAATCTCTGGTCGTAGTCCTTGCAAAAATTTGTTGAACTTGAGAACTTTTGAGGTTACTGATTTGGCCCCAAATCGTGATAACTCCAAATAAGTCTCATAATACTGAGAAACAGTACGATCACCTTGTGTGAGCTGTAGAAATGCCAATTCCATCTCTTCACGAGCAGCGTGTGGTATATATTTCAACTCAAAAAGCTGTTTGAACTCATCCCAAGAAAACATATGATTTGGACGTTCCCTCTGAATCTCTTCCCACCAAAACACCGCTTCTCTCTCCAAATAGTGGAGCGCAATATCCATCTTAAACTCTAATGGACATCTAGATGATTGAAAGTTCTGCTTTAATCGGAACATCCAGTCCTCCGCCTTCATGGGAGGTATCGCACCGCCACAAAATGACTTTGTACCCCATTTAGCCATGTGATCCATGAAATAGAAATACTCTAACGTCTCCACATACCTCTGATTAAACACTGGAGGTGGCATTAGTGGTGATGGCAACGGTACTTGTGGCAGAGTAGGTGGCTGTACTGGTGGTGGTATCAGTGCTTGCACCAGTATTTGTGGCGTCGCGGAACTCTCCTCTTGATCAGTTGTCGACTTTCTACTAATAGCTCTCTCAACATTTCTCTCATGGCATCTCTATCTATTCCACTTCGCGATCTTCGTCCAGATGATTGAGACTGCGTTCGGCTAGTGGAACGAGAGCCTCCACTCATTTCGCGACGAAGAGCTCTAGTAATCATCCTCCTCGGTAGTGTCTCCTACACAGAATTAACTACTATTAGTTTTCACATCTCTAAACCCCACTAGACAATTCAGAACATGTGTGTTACGGTCTCGTGGCTTTATTTAAACATTTCACAAAACATTTGAAATCCAGTGAAAACGATAAATACGAACATGACAACGAGAGTTCTGATACCAATTTGTAACACCCCCATCCCGAAACAACCTCGGGACTAGGAGTGTCCACCATCACCTCCAAGAGGTGACTACACGTATTGTCGCTCAACACATTTATAAAACAAATATATGATTTATTCCAAAATAAAAATGGTCCGGACCAAATAGCAAAACAAATACGCAAATATCATAGTCATGATAAATGAATAAAATAAATAGGAAATGCAAAATAAAACTCGTCGAGACCTCGCGCAAGCCTCTCCTATCAGTCCGTTGTGAACTTTCATGTTGCTTCTCAACCTCGTTGCTCTTTTTCCTTGCCATACCCTGTCCATCCATGACAGCCTACGAAATACGCACTCAGTGAGATCAATATGTGTACGTACTCTATACCACGTATTCTCCCGCTCGAACTAAATATAATAAAATAACGATATATCCAAAGTCTAGACTAAAGATATACAGACAACTCTACCCAACCCGACTGAGTAACCCCAAATCTAAGACTAGTACCACACTGGATCATAACACAAAGTCCACACGACCCTAGCTGGGGCATACGTTTGCAAAGTCCAAAGGACCCCAGCATAGTGAAAATCTCGAAAGGTCACAACGGACCCTAGCTATCAGTACAATACAGCGTTCCGTCGCTCGAAAGGTTACCACAACCCAACACGGTACGACGTTGGCAGATCCACTGATCTGACTAATTCGACGCTCCGTCGCTCGAAGGGTTACCACAACCCAACACGGTACGACGCCGACAGATCCACTGACCTGACTAACTCGACGATCAGTCGCTCGCAAGGTTACCACAACCCCAGCACGGTATGACGCCGACCCCGATCCAAGTGTCGCAATACTAACGTCATCGACCTGATACTCCTCACGTGACAACTCTCACCAACACGCTCGCACACGCCTTCTTCCAAAGGTTCGAGTGTGAAATCACCAGATCGAGCACACTAACAAGATATTCACTCGGCTTAAACACCAAACCCAGATATCGACGTTCTCTGACCCCAACACTTGGTCGCACGTCAATTCTCTAGATCATCTCTAGTCACTTATACAACTCATATACTTACCATCAATTCTTATACGACAATTCTAGAGTTTAATCCAATTCACTTGTAGCATCTCACTTTTTCCATTATGATCCTATAAATCCTATTGTGATTATGCCTCGTTTTAAAAGTATAATTGCTTACATAAATCAATCACAAATCCAAAATTACGATGGAGAAAATCATCACCTTAGCTTCCCGATGATTTGACGATTCTAGATAATATTGCTAGCAACAACACATACCAATTTTTCCTATTATAGATCCATTCAATTCCGTAAATTTCCATAATATAAATCTTCAAATTAAGCGAATGATCACAATAAATTGTTTAGAGATTTACCACAATCTCGATTAGAATTCACCCACGAGGAATTTATTGAAAATCTTCTCCAATTTCCTCTTCCTCCCTTTTTTCTCTTATTCTCTCTTTTTCCCTTTTTTCTTCCCCTCGCCGCGCTGTTACGTTTCTCTCTTCTGTTTTTTAATTCTTAAACCCTAATCATTAACATGTAATATATATATATATATGTCGGTGTATCACCGACTTACTCGTTTTTAATTTTAAAACAAATAGGCCTCACAAACATCGTGAAATGGGATCGATTTTCCGTTAACCATTGATAACGTGGTTTCCATTGTACTATCCACGTCAACATCCACATCATTGAAAAAAATTGACTTGAAAAAAAAATTATCGCTAAAAATAAAAAAAGTCAACTTTTTAAAATTTCTCCTTCCACCAAAATCCATCTTTTGATTCTACTTCTTCTTCTTCAACCTACTTCTCTTCACCATCAAATCCGGTGTAAACTCAACCACAAAAGACGAGTCTACAAAGTGGCGGGTACAATGGATCATAGTGGAGAAGAGCTTGACAAACTCCGCCAATCCATCGTCTCCAAAGGCGATGAGGTTAGCAACAATAGTAATTCATTACCTTCTTTCTCATCTTCTATGTTTCGATACTATTTTTCCTCACCTTATGTCTTCCACACTAGGACGCTCAAAAAACATATGCCATTTTTAACACGCATATTTGTTAGAATTGCCATTTTTTGTTGAAATTGATAAATTTTAACGACAACGTATTCTCAACCATGAATGTCATCATTCGTCGAAAAATTAGCGACGAACTCCAAAGAAATTATCCATTGAAAGGTATCAATGATTGTCCACGACTAATTTTGCTAGAAATGCTAACCGATATCCGTTGAAATTTTTAACGGGCATACGTTGATATTGATGGATGGAGATCAATGGGTATCCACTGAAAATTGTAATGGGCATTCAGTCATATTGTTAAATTGTTATCAATAGGCATCCATCGAAACATTCTCGTGAAATTTGAAATTATCAAAGGCATCCATTGGTATGTTTTGTGGAAAATTTAAACATATAAACGAACGCTCATTGATATTATGGTAACCTAATCAACAGATGCTCGTTGATATTATGACGATTTTTTAAAAATAAAATAAAAATTAATAAATGTAAAATTATTAAAATAAAATACATTATTTTTATGGTGATTTATTCAACTGATGCTCATTAATACAATATTTAAAGTAATACAAATATAAATACTAAATCCTAAAAATCATCTAAACCGCCACCATCTTCATTTTCTGCACTCCTTTGACTTCTCGAGAAGGGTTCATGTCTGAATCAAATGTCGTTTTTTGCCTCGGGATTGTCTCATCCACAAATAGTGGTGGCGATGGTGGCTGATATGTTACTAAACCATTAGAAGTACCGTCCTATAACATCTTTTTGTAGATAACTCTTACTGTACAACCGCCTTTATACGACCAAACAGACTGCATGTGTAAAACAATTCAACGTTAGCAAACCAACTTATTTGTAATTATTATTTAGGGTAAAACAATAAAATTGTACTTGTAAAAATATCTTATCTTTTTGTAAGGGATTAAGTTCATCCGGAGATGAAATGATAGGTTGTGATTGCTGTGTGATCTTTTTCGTCATAGTTTTCACCATTTTTCTGATCGAGGATTAACTAACCGAGGTTTTTCGGCATCTTCCTCGGTGATAGAATATTTTTGGCACGTGTCTCGATCACCGGCTCAAGAAGCGCTCGTTCTCTTCCCATCTTCTGTATCTGCAATATAAAATTTTATATTAATTAGATGTACGTCAAAAATATGATCATATATAATTTATAATTAAAAAAATTCTTATCAATTTTTTTTGTTTTTTTATACGATTTTGCTACCAAGGTATGGCGATATGGGCCATCTTAGGAGCCTTCTCATCGTATTGACATTTTTTAGTCTTTTTCGCTCTTCGCCTTGAAGTCTTTCGACTCCCAATGTTGGACGAATTGGTTGAATACCTCGTATGTGGTCCATGTCGGTTTGGCATTATTGTTGTTGTGATTCCTCTTGGTGTTGTTCATCATTAATTTGAGGTGCAATTGCATATCCAAGATAGTTAAGATAAGGCTTAGTTACCAAGATATAAGGATCGTGTGCAATTTTTTTCTATCCAAGATTTGATCTTTTTTGTACAAAGCCCAAAGTTTACTCTTTGTCTCCTTCAAGTTTACCTACTACTATACCCACGTGAATATGATCTCCACCAGATAGACGTAAAGCTTTAGCTAGTACAAGGAAGTGCATACCATGATACAGTCAACTTTCTCATATCATATAATCATTTTCTTGGTTAAGGACGAACATTATATATAAGAAATATAAATCTAAACATATTGATATTGCGTCCAATAGGATTTGAACCTATACCAAAGGTATGGGCCATAGGCAAATCCGATAACAACAGTCTTTGCTTTTTAAGAAGAAAAGGAAGGGGCAGAGAGAAGAAGTCCTAGCCCCAAAAAGTAGTTTTGCAAGTCCAGGGACGGGCTCATAGGCAGTTTCCGCTAAAGCTTTGCATGCATTAGTTATCTGTTGGTTAAACGTATTCTGAAACATGGAAAAAAATCTGAAAAACGCATATATGGCAAAATAGTAACTTATTCTTTTTTATTTTGGGATTTGTATTTTTTGACCTTTTCGTTATGTTTATTTTCCTTTTGCACATAGAATATAGTGATCATATGTAAAGGTAAAATGATGGGTAATGGGTCTAACACTTACACGTGATAATTGCTGCTACCCTCGAGCAAGATGCTTGGCGCTCTTGTTCGAGTTAAGTGTAGTAATGTGTCTGTGCACATGTTTGTGCTAAAAAGTATTTTTCCGGTGTTCCATCTCATATTCCATCATTTCAGTTCATCATAATTATAAAGGAAAACAATTTGGAGTACCACATAGTGAAAGAGATAGATTGATGATGATGATGATGATGATGATGAGATCTAGTATCCACCACAAGTCGCACAAATACACCACAAGTCGCACAAATACAAACAATAAGGGGCAATGCAAAGGAGCTTTGGGATGTTTTCGCTCAATTTGACATGAAAGGATGGAAAATGACCCCACGAGGACAAGAAAATAAAACACTAAAAAAAGACTACAAGAGATTCTTACAAGGGGATGAGAAAAAAACTGGAGGATCAAAAAATGTCTTAGGGTTAAGGCTTACGCGATGCTCGATCAAGCGATTCGACCGCTCGACTATACAACTTAACCTAGTTTTTATTAGTTAATTTATTTTATTCAATTTCCATTATTTTTTTATCCTTATAAATAGGAGATCATTTTATGACATTTAAAACCAATTATAGATTGTATTTTTTGTGCTAAATCCTGAGATTTAGCTAATGAACTCTGGAGTTATTTTGAGTGTTCACCAATTTATCAACACTAGATCACAAGAATTATGGTATTGTTTGCTTTGTAATAGGGGTAACCAACATTATGGTATCGTTTGCTTTGGTTTAGATTGGTCATTTTAGAAATGAAACACAAAAAAAAAGGAAAAGTAACAATAAAAGAAAGAAAAGAGAAAATGTAGAAAAAAAGGAAAGAGAAGATCATGAATAAGCAACATTATGGTATCGTTTGCTTTGGTTTAGATTGGTCATTTTAGAAATGAAACACAAAAAAAAGGAAAAGTAACAATAAAAGAAAGAAAAGAGAAAATGTAGAAAAAAAGGAAAGAGAAGATCATGAATAAGAAAAAAAAAGAAAAAAAAAAGTAAAAGGAACAAATATGAAGAAGAGAAAAGGGAAAAGAACAAAAGACAAAAATGAAATAGATCAAATAGAAAAAAGGTCTTGAAAGAAAATAGAAGTGCCTAAGAACAAGATTAGGAAAGTTAGACATATTGATGATGTTCTACACTTGCAGAATCAAGATTTAGTTTAAATTCGTTGGGAATTAACTTTGTGTTTGTTCCTGAGTTATAAACAAGTGAAAATCGAGTGAAATACTTATCATTAGTTTTGTTCAGCTCCCCCCGCGATGAACCATTGCAAGATGAGGGAGCCAATCTATTGTAAACACAATTTCAATTGATAATAGGAATCGGTCCTTTATTGTGACAACATTGAGTGTGTGGCATTCTATATAGAAATATCATGAACCATCTATCTTTTTTACAAGTTACATTAGAGATGAGAATGGGTTCGAGCTCTGTCATATGAACCCTGATTTTAACATCCATTAGACTTATCTTTCGATTTCATCACGTGTAAGTTTGGATGTCTAAAGGATATGTTCGTTCATTAAGTACAATGAAGTGTTCAACCTTGCATTTGAGATGTATCCATGTCGATTCTGCAAAGATATATTTGAACTCGTGAATGATCCCCTTAATCTCCTAATAAATTTAAGTGTGTGATTGCTGATTGTTATTGATGAACATTGTTTATAGAGTATGACCATGATGCACATATTTTGAGATCTGATTTGGGTGAACTCCGATTATGGTGTCTTGCTCCAGTCCACCGATTGTATGCTTGTGTCTCCTATTTTGAATGTCATTGGTCATAAGTCTCTTAGCTATTGGATTCCCACAACGATACCAATATTGACCCAAAAATGATAAGGCATAGAATGTTACTCAGAAAGTGATTCCTTGCAGCAATAATGAGACCTCATCATAGTGACCTCGTCATGATCCTCCAATCGCGTGATAGCATAATCCCATCATCTACCAATGTGCATTCCATGACTATGCTATCGAAGAAGAACGTTACCAAGCAGCTTCACTGGTTTTGCTATAACACCTTTAGTGTTTTGCTGGAAATTGAACCTTCAACAGCCACAGAGGCACTAAAACATCCACAACAACACTTGGCACAAAAAAGGCTCACAACATTGTTAGATGCAAATGGGTATTTCACATTAAGTGGAATCCTTTATCATCTGTTGATTGATTCAAGGCTCGCTTAGTTGGCAAAGGTTTTCATCAACGTTCAGGAGTGGATTTTCATGAGACATTCAGTCTTGTTTTAAAAGTTACCATCATTCGACTAGTTCACAGTTTTGCTATATCTTATGGTTTATGCAACAGAGGGATGCCAATAACTCCATAAAAGGAGATCTCACTCAAGAAGTCTTCATGTCACAACAACCGAGCTTTAAAGACAAAGAGAATCCTCGTATGGTTTAGAGACTCAAGAAAGCAATATATGGTCTTAAATAGGCACCACATGCATGATATTCTCAGCTACAATAAGTTTTTGGGACTCAAGGTTTTTTCAACTTTCTAACCGATGAGTCACTATTTCTTCTTCGATCAAGAGGTTCTCGGTTGTTTATTCTTTTCTATGTTGGTGATATTATTTCACCTGAAACTTTACCACAAAATTTTGAGATTTCATCAACACGATTGTAATACGGTTTTCTCTGAAAGATCCTGTTGATCTTCCTTTTTTGGGCATTGAGGCAACATAGATTTCCAAAGTTCTTCTCCTCATGCAACATAAGTACATTAAAGATCTTCTACATCGTCTAAATAGGCATACTCGAAATCATTCTCCATACCTATGGCCTCATCTGCATGACTTAGACTATCTTCCGATGAGCCTTTTGAGGATTCTACTGTAACACTCCCATCTCGAAATAATCTTAGGACTAGGAGTGTCCACCATCACCTCCAAGAGGTGACCACATGTATCATGCTCAAATACATTTTCAAAACAAAAAAAAATGATTTTATTTGAAATAAAATTGATATGAACCATATAGCGAAATACAATACATAAAATTATAGTCACGATAAATAAAAGATAAGTATGAAATGCAAAATAAAACTTATTGAGACCTCTTGCACGCCTCTCCCCTCAGTTCGCAGTGAACTCTGTTGCTGCTGCTCAACCTCATTATTCTTTTTTCCTCGCCATAACCTATCCATCCATGATAACTCACAAATAGGATGAGTATGAAAGACACACACAGTGAGACCAATACATGTATGCACATTGTGTCATGTATTCTCATACTCTTAACTTAGTTACACAAAATAATGATCTATCATCCACTTAAGACACATGGAAAATTCTACCTAACCTGATTGAATATATTAAGTCTAAGACTAGTATCACACGGATTATAACTCACCGAGTCCACAATACTCTAGCTCGGATATACGCTGTCGCAAGGTCACGACGTACCCCAACCATCAGTACAATACAACGCTCCATCGCTCGAAAGGTTACCATAACTCCAACACAGTACAACGTTGGCAGATTCACTGATCTGACTAACTATAACATTCCATCATTCGAAAGGTTACCATAATTTATTTTTTTGCGAGAAATCCTTCATTGGCAAAACAATTGTTTGGCTATGCTTTGATCTGACCGAAGTTATTGCATTGTTTGCCCTAATGATGGCCTTTTTGTCTTTTTGAGTGGAAGCAGCCTAGTCCCCGAAAATGCCCGAAACGTAGGTTTCTTTTTCGACGGGTTTAAAAATCTTACTTTTTAAGTTAGAAAACGAGCGGGGGAGCATTTATTATTTTCATAACCTGCATTGGTGCGGTAGAGTGGCACCTCATATTCTCGATCCATAGAGAAAGAGGGAATACCAAAGCACTACTAAATGGGTGTCAAAGAGGAATGAAATGGGATGACTGATTGATGGATACGTGGTAATTTTCCCCTCATCGATACGCTCGTACACACCTTCTTTCAAAGGTTTGAGTGTGAAACCACTCAATCGAGCACACTATACAAGATCTCACTCAGCTCTAGCATCGAACCCTAAATATCAACGTTCTCCTGCCTGACACTTGTTTAAGCGTTAATTCTCCAGATCATCTCTAATCACTTAATGTTCACCAAAAACTATCTCATATACATGTCATCAATCCTTATACGAGAAGTTTAAGGTTTAATCCAATCTTCACTTATAACGTCTGAAATTTCTCTTTATTAATTTTCTCTTGCGAACAAATAGACATGGAGATGGAAACCGTAATCATAACTGTATGGAAACCGAGAGGAAAACACGCAGCGGAAACATAGAGTTTTTCTCGGTTTCCCCTTTGGTGAGATCTGATTCAGAGACAAATCTGATTAGTGTTTCTTAGCACATGCCTTGGTGTGTGCTAAAGCTCGGATCTGTGAGTCATGAGTAGTAGAGAATGGCTCCTGCCTCTGTCGATATCCACACGGACGAAGGAGAACTGGACAAAGTCGAAAAACCTAGTTGCTAGACTAGGATTTCGGCCTCTAGATTATATTGGACGAAGTGTCTTTGCCTTTTTTTGATGTTTTCTGTCTCCTTGAGAACATAGCTTAAGCACTATATTTATAGGGAAAAATTGGTTTAATCCTAATTTAAAACCTTAATTAGGGTTTTGCTCAATTAATCCTAATGGGCCGAATTAGACCCAATTAAATTGAATTCACAATTCAATTAGAATTGAACCTAATAACTCGAATTATTCTCAATCCTATTCGTAATAGGATTGACCCGAATACATGTCCACCTCCATTCGTCGTTGTGTGCGACCCAATAGGTTCTCATTCCGTTGATCACAAATAACGAGCGGTGTCTAGCAACACATCATTAGTTTCTCTGATGAATTAACCATCCACTATGATATTGCTAACTACGATACGAATCGATTTTCCTTAACATAGATTGATCGAATAATTAATATCTATTACATAAATCTTCAAATTGATAGAATAGTGACAAAGAGAAATCTATATTTTACCTAAATCACGATAAAAATTGATCAAACGGATAGAACACGACAAAAAATTAACGATTCTTCTTCCAATTTCTCTTCTCTTCTGTTCTCTTCTTCCTTTCCTTTTTTCCCTTCTCTTGGCCGTACAGTAGGTGTTTTGTTTTTCATTTTTATTTTGTTTACTATAATTAATCTAAACTTACGTTAATAAAGTTATTATTAATTGGGCCTATTGGGCCTTACACCTTACAGATTACCATACTATAATTGGGAGTATGTAGTATTAGTTTTGTAGTCAAGTATCTATATTTATTCATGCATGCACCCATATCTGGGCATTGGTTCATAGCGACGTAGGTTCTGAGATACCTAGTTGGGACTCGTGACAAAGGCATTTTCCTCTCTACTACCAATCACGTTACATATATATTGTATATCTTGGATCCATCCCATTTTCTAGTCATCTAAGAAGTAGAAGGACCTTCAAGTGCATTCTTCTTAAGAGGTTGAATATTGTTCCATTGCTGCCACATATGCAGAAGTTAGTTGGGTTTGCAAATTTCTTTCGAAACTTTGGGAAGCGTTTGACTCAACACCAGTAATCTACTACAACAACACTGGGGTTATAGACCCATCTGCCAATCATATCTATCACTCGCGTATCATGTCAGTAACGTGCTTCTGGTGATCAACTTGCATATTTTCTTACGAAGTCACACACATTGATCCATCTTAGGAGGACTAATTGTAATGTATGAAAGTATAAATTAGGGTTAATCGTAGCCCTTCATTCTGTGTAAATATGCTACCTAATCATTATAATGTAATAGCTTTTTCACGATCTCTAATAATATATATTCTTCTTACTTTTTCTCTAATCTAAATGAGATGTTACAAGATCATCCATTTCATGAAAAAGTTAAATATTAATCATACATAGCGAGAACCACAATATCTTTAACTTTTTGAATTAGAGCTTCCCCAAAAAGGCATATTGTATGCATGTTATTATCTCAACTTTAAGAAATTGTACTCGCAGTCCATTGGATACCAAAAAAACTTATAAGTGATATCATTCCATAATTTTTCAGCAATCTCTGTATGTGAAATATTTGATCGAAGGCTAGGATCAATCGTATTACGAATCCAAGATACAATAAGTGACTTATCGGTCCACCAATCTTCTAAATCATTGGAACCATCGGGAGGTCTTTGAATAGATCCATCTATGAATCCAACTTTTTGTGAGATCTAAAAGCTGTTTGAAGATCTCTCATCAATATGCATAATTATGCTCAATAAGTACCATGCGCTCTAGTTAGTATAGAATGTTAACTCATTGGTTACATGAGTGATCTTAAATTATCACTTGTTGTTAAATCGTATAGGAAATATTGTGACGTTGCACCATTATTGAGTTCATAAAAGGTGTTCAACTTGCGGCATAATTACCAACTCACATGTTTGCAAGTAGGCTTTCAAACATGTTGTCTAAAGATTAAGAGACAAAGAGAATACTAGTAAGAAGAGATTCAAAGAAGAAGATTATTTTTTATATGAAACAATGAGGGATGGTTACATATTTATACATGGTTTGATCAAAGATAAAATAATTAGAGTAATTGCATAACAAATACCAAGGTAAAGACTAAGGGAAAAACTAGGTGGGGAGAAGACCAAGAAGATAAACATAATGGTCCTCTTGACCATTGACCATGCATCAATAACATTCCCCCTCAAGCTTGATCGGGAAGCAAAGGCATGAGGGATGCCTCGTTAAAAACCTCGTTGGAAAAACCCAATAGGGACAAAACCCAACTAGGAAAAGAGTACATCAACTCATGCGCACCGATCAAGCTTGATCACTTCACCAGGTTTGAAGATGTCTACAAGACCGATTCGGTGATGGAGATTCTTGCAGATCTTTTCACTAGTTGCCTTGGTGAAAGTGTCGGCAAGTTGATCTGAACTCTTCGTGAATGTGAATGAGATGATCCCATCTTCCAACTTTTCTCTTATGAAGTGGCAGTCCACTTCTATATCCTTAATCCTTTCGTGAAAGATGGGATTCGTAGCAATATGGATGGCTGCTTGGTTGTCACTGTGGAGAATTGTAGCTTCCACAGATTCGATCCCAAGATCCTTTAGGACGGCCCTGATCCATATTAACTCGCAGGTGGTATTTGCCATGGCTCGGTACTCAGCTTCGGCACTCGAACGAGCCACCACATTTGTTTCTTGCTGCGCCAAGTGACGAGATTTCCCCCTACGAATGTGCAAAAACCAGTCGTGGACTTCCTATCTTCACGATCACCTGCCCAGTCGGCATCACAGTAGCCGACAACGCTTGTGTTGTTGTTGCATTGCATTAAGATGCCTTTTCCAGGAGCCCCCTTTATGTACCGAAGGATTCTCTCGACCATCCTCCAATGATGTGTCTTGGGGTTGTGCATGTGTTGACTTACCTAGTTCACAGCATAATACAAGTCAGGTCGAGTAATGGTTAAATAAATTAACTTACCTATTATGCGTCGATATTGATCGATATTCAGAATTGGTTCCCCGTCATCGCGATCCTTGAAATTTTCTTCAATCGGAGTTTTGGCGGGTTTAGCTCCGAGTTTTCCTGAATTTTTCTTGAGAATGAACATCGAATGATCAGAGGTACTTCGTTTGAACCCGTGTTCACGAAGAGCTTCATAGAATTTGGTGTACCATGCACGTGGGGATTGTTTTAGACCATATAGGGCACCTTTAAGTTTGCTGACATTCCCAGGTTTGACTTGAAGTCCCGGAGGTGGTCTCATGTAGATTTCCTCATTGATTTCTCCATGAAGGAACGCGTTTTTGACATCCATCTGCCAAAGGTCCCAAATTAGAGTAGTAGCCATAGAAAAATTATTCTTACCGAGTGTAGTTTCGCTACAGGAGCGAATGTTTCAGTGTAGTCCTCCCCGTATTTCTGAGTGAAACCTTAAGCCACAAGTCTAGCTTTGTATCTTTCTATATCTCCATTGCTTGAGTACTTGATTTTGTACACCCATTTACTTCCTATCGCCTTTTTATCTTTAGGAAGGGGGACAAGATCCCATGTGTTGCTTTTCTCCAAGGCAGCAAGTTCGTCTGCCATGGCCTTCTCCCATTCTTGTTTCCCTGTGGCTTCTCCAAAGCTTTTAGGCTCCTGTTCTTTGTCAAGCTTACTATGAAACACTTGATATTCAGTTGATAAGTGAGAAATAGCACAAAAATTTTGAATAGGGTGAGTACTGGCAAGACCGACAAAGTAGTCATTCATCCATTTTGTGATTGGACGTCTTACTCTTGTGCTACGACGAGGAACAATTTCATCCTGAATTCTTCCTTCTATTTCATCCTCTTCACTAGATTCCCTTTGTTGTTCTGAGCTTGGGCTTTCAGATGATTGTTCCCTCGTGTCATTTCGCTCCTTTTCTTGTGCGTTACAAAACTCAGGGTTCTCATTGGAGTGAGATTCTGATGTGTAACGTCTTTCTTTATTCTGAACTGTAATCGGAGGAGTAGCAGATCCTGCATTGGATTTGTTAGAAAGTTGAATAGATTCTACGAGAGTGCATAGAGACAAACCCATGTCGCAAGGGATTGCGATGTCTTTGATTTCTTCCCAAGTTCCTTTTTCATAAAATCCCCTATCCTCAATAAACTTAACATCATGTGAGACCATAACTTTACGAGAATTCGGGTCAACACTACTAGAAAATTTAAGATTAGGGACGGAATTTGGGGACCGACATTTCCCTCCCTAAATTTAGAAACGGATTATACACGGATGAGGGACGAAAAATGAAATTCGTCACTAATCCGTCCCCAAATTTGGGTACAAAAGAGTCGTGCCTAATCTGTTTCTAAATGCGGACCAATTAGACACAGCAGGTCATCCGTCTCCAAATTTGGAGACGGGCATGTCATCCATCTCCAAATTTGGAGACGGGCATGTCATCCGTCTCCAAATTTGGAGACGGCAGGTCGTCCGTCTCAAAATTTAGAGACGGATTTGGGACCGTCCCTAAATTTAGGACTTCAAAAACCGTTTTAGGAACGGTTTCGGGATGATTTTTCGGAAAATTAATCTCTTAGTCCCTAATCCGTTCCTAATTTGTGTATAAATAATTTATTTAACCCCTCAACCATTGATCCGTTTTTCATAAGCAACTCTCATATTTTTCACCCCATATCTTCTATAGTGTTTGCGATATAATGGCATCTTCATCAAGATCGAACATTTTCAATTCTAGACAATGGATGTACAGAAGAATTGATCTAGAATCTCAAAGCGTATCGAAAGAGTTTATAGAAGGCGTCACACAGTTTATGACAATGGCGACGAATCAACAAGTTTACAAAGAAACGGGTACGTTGGTTTGTCCATGTGTCAAATGCAAGAATGAAAAATTTGTTAATGAGAGAAATGTTTGGAAGCATCTTTATTTAAGAGGATTTACCCCGAATTATATCATGTGTTCATGTCATGGAGAAAAATTTGCACCACGACCTAGTAATGTTGTGGAAAACTTTAGTAGGGGCACTATACATCATGATGAATTTGAGTCTTCTCAAGATGTAGAAATGAACCCTTATGTGGAAATGGTGCAAAATGTATTCCGTGAAAGAAACGAAAATATTGAAGAAGATACGAATGAAGAAGCAAAAAGTTTTTTTGAAATGCTAGAAAGTGCTAGGAATCCACTTTATGATGGTTGTAGGAGTGGTTTATCACAGTTATCTCTGTCTGCACGTTTGATGAATTTGAAGACTGAAAATAATTTGTCTGAGAATTGCATGGATTCGATATTGCAATTAGTAAGAGATTACTAGTTCCGTCCCCAATCCGTTCCTAATTAGGGACGGAAATTTCAGTCTCCAATCCGTCCCTAATTAGGGACCGAAAAACTAGTCCCCAATCAGTCCCTGGATTAGGGACGGTTGGTTTCGGTATCTAAAATTTGGAGCTTAACGAGACATAATCTCAATGGGGCTTAGTGGTCGACGAAGCAAAAATCTTATGCAACAACGAGGCATAATCTAGACTCATTTTCTAAAAATATAGCATACATCTTATGCAACAACGAGGCATAATCTAGGCATAATCTAGACTCATTTTCGCTAATGCTTCCTCATTGAAGTCCAATATCATAAATTAATCCTTAATAATGTTAATATAATTGTCAAATTTTCATGTGATAACAACAAGATCACTACATTTGACAAATCTAACTCGATGAACATTTTCCACTACATTTGACAAATCAAACACCACAAGCAAATATTCAAACACCACAACCAAATTTTCAAACACCACAAGCAAACACCACAAGCAAATCTAAACTAGAAACCGTTCTGATTATCAAACACCACAAGCAAAAAATGATATCAAATTTCTACCTCGACGGGAGGAGAACGCGGAGAGGGACGACGGGAGGAGAACGTGGCGGCGGCGAGACGCGACGGGAGGGGAACGCGGAGAGTGGCGATAGGAGGGGAACGCGGCGGCGGCGGCGAGAGGCGACGGGAGGGGAACGCGG
>CM071870.1:31614837-31636650 GCA_036759665.1 Gynandropsis gynandra | reverse complement strand
TGCGGGTTACCGGGGGAGGTGCGCCGCCCCCTGCCGTCGACCGTCGACACTCGTGCGGCCGGCTAGGGTTACGGCCGCCGCCCACTCCGACGCGTGAGAGAGGGCTTCACGCGCGCGCACGATTTTTACATTTTTTCGATTCGTTTTTCACAAAAATTAGAAAAAACTAATCCTAAACATACGACCAGACGCTCTAATACCACTGTTGGGTTGATTTGGGTGCGGAAGCGTGTTTTTTATCAACCCGAATTTTTGATCTAGTCATGTTCGGATTAGTTTTTCGGGGTTCAACGAGGAACAAATACAGAAACGATTTCGAATATACCTGTTAACGATGAACCTGTAACAATCGGATGATAGACTTGATAGTACAAGTCCTCTACGTGTATCCACGCCGAGATCGGATTCTGCCTTCAACGTTTGGTGCGGAATTCTCGATGAACGAAAACTATTTCGTTCTTCGTGATTTTTCTTTTGACGGCTACTAGGGTTTTGTGATTCTGTAATCTTATATGTCGAAAACCTAGTTTTCGTTTCTTAAATAGAATTATTAACTTTTAATAATTACACTTTTAACCCGAGACTATCCAAATATTACATAACATGCATATAACTTTCAACAGGTTGCTGAATTATGACAGTTTGTTGATGATTCTACTGGCGTATGGAGAAGATATGGGTATGTGGAATCACCCATCAAGAGATTATATAACTTTCGTGGTCCTACAAGGTGTAATGGACCATTGATGGGTCGTGGTAAGGGATTGTGGATCAAGTATTACCACCTCCGCGTGGACCGGATGTGAAAAGTGGTCGTGAAATATCAAGTGTTAGTCTACTTTTTTCATTAATTTATTAGACAACTCTTTATGTAGTGTTGAGTTTTGGTATCGGTTGTGTACGTACCCTCTCAAACTAATGGACATCGGTGAACCGAACCCCAATTTGACTCGAAGGAAGCTGAATTGTGACCGAAGATGTGTTGTGAAGATGTCACCTACTTGTTACTTGAATTTTTTCCAGCTTGAGTTTTGGTATCGGTTGTGTACGTACCCTCTCAAACTAATGGACATCGGTGAACCGAACCCTAATTTGACTCGAAGGAAGCTGAATTGTGACCGAAGATGTGTTGTGAAGATGTCACCTACTTGTTACTTGAATTTTTTCCAGTAGCATATCATCGGTTTGAATTTTTTTCCAGCAGCATATCATCGGTATAAATTACCTTCACAATTTGTATATATAAATGAAGTGTTTAAATTTTGTGCCCAAATGCAATGATGTTATATTCGATAATAAAACAAAAAGCTATTGTCATTTTTTATTACTCCATATATTAGGAATTCAAGAAAAAGTTTAGGGATAAAAACAAACCACATAAAAAAAACCTTGTGAGAAGAAAAAATTACAGAGAAATTTTTTGAATATTTTAAATTCTCTAACATCACTTTTGGATCCCACAAGGTTTGGCAATGAATCTTGATCTTGGTGTAAAGAAAAAAACTTGGACTAAACTCTAATAGACAAAGAAGAATTGAATGCGCCCTATTCCATATCTGTACAAATAGAATAGCCTATTTAGACAGAAGGGTAAAGGGGCCTCATCAATCATAGAAAAAAATAGAAAAATGAAGGGATATTTTCACTTTATCTATCTATTCAACAAATAAGTCGAAGTTGCATTTTTCAATTCTTGTCGAGTGTTTAGAAGAGGAGAACCCAGTGTTTCCCACGCCTTAGAGGGGATAATCGCTAAGACCGAGCAATCACTTGGTTAGAGCACTTGACCTAGTGCATGCGACATCTCAAACCGAACAATCTTTCGACTAGAGCGCTTGAACGAGTGTGTGACCATTTGGAGCGAGCAATGTCTCAGCGTTAACGCTCGATCAAGTGTGTCTCAGCAATAAGACTGAGCATTCTCTTGACTTTTGCGCTCTACTAGGTAGGGAAATAAGGCAAAAAAGAACTCAAAAGCGGTGGTTTCTTGCTGGATTTATGTTTTGTAAAATGCAAACAATCTCTTCTAGGTAAGTTAAGTTTGTTCAATCTTTAACAACTTCATTTTGCAATTCTCATATCTGGTGTACTCGATGTCACTACATCAGAACCGATTTCAATTTTAATTTCAAGCACTTATCTTGGACGAAAGAACACATCAAGGAGCTCATCTACAACAAATCCGTAAAATTCAATCCGGATCACTACTATCATTTCATACAAGGAAAGCTCAATTCAATGTACTATTTCTTGGATAGTTGGGGGAGCATACTCCTATAGCTGGCACTGTAGACTATCTCTTCTCCTTGGGACCTCTTGGTGAATTATTACTTTTGACTTCTATTTGTATTTACGAGACAATCTTTATCTAAGCTCCAATTCAACCTGGAAAGAGTTTAGAACTTGCACATTGTACTACTCATTTTGTTTGATACTAGTTGTTAGGTGATGGATAATACTCCATTATGTTTTTCTCGTGTTTTTTTTCACCTATAGATAGGTTATAAGTTTATCTATCGCAAGCTCTCACCATTAGACTCCAATGTTATAAATGTATGTATGTCTAGATTTTTCATCAATACTTCCTATGTTTTAAGTTTCCTAAAATGCTCGAGAGATGTTTATGATATTTCACAACGGATGTGATGAGCTCTTGGTCACAACTTTAGTTTCACTATAGATGTAAACCTCTAATTTCTCGGCTAGCTAACTGTCTGAGCATTGTCTGATCCTCTTGTTTCTTTCTTCCCTCGGTCTCCTTTATTTATAGGGACCTTTTGTAGTCTTTTTTAAATTTTCCTTGACATCCTTGGAAGGTTGTTATCCATTCTTTCATGTCCAACTATGCGAACATTGCTCAAAGCTCATTTGCCTTGCTCCTCATTTTTATCCTTGTTGTTCATCCAAATCTTGTTTCGTTGATTAAAAAATGATAGAAATAGATGGAAGTCATTCTGCAACCCTCCAAACACTAGTGACAACCAATGACTTGTCTCACATCGTGAGGACATCAAAGACCACCGATGACCTTGGAAAGAACACCTCGAAACCCGATGATGCCACAATCACGTGTGGTTATGTGATTGATAAGTCAGAATGAATCCAAAGCCCTGAATCCCTAAGACAAGAATTAGAACTCGGGATAAAAACAAGAAATGAACCCTCTCAATTTACTTAATAAAAAGTTATGCCTTTATTCAGTGAAATGCTTGCTTATTTATAGGCTAAAAGTGCTCGGAATTCAAAAGGACTATCTTTAATGAACACAAACCCTATGTAGTCAAATGTCAGATTTTGATGTGAGCTGGAAAGCACTCTCTTGACTTTGACCATTGACTCGAGAATTGAACCAAAATTAAGATTTGTTTGACTGAATCGACTCTTTGGCGCTTATAAATGTCACGATCACCTTTTCTTTCGGCATCATGTCTTCGCAGACACTTGTTTTCTTCACCGCGGCACGAACCATGGTTGAAAAGGCGTTATTCAATCTCTAATCTCCAGCTCTAGTAATCGTTCCTCTTATTTGAAGATCTTCACTCCTTTTACTCGGATCCACGCGTGCTCGTGGCCCGTTGATGTCCTTATCAGTCCTCATGTGAACACTTCTCGAAGCTCCTTTGACTTGCCCCTCTTTGTTTATCCTTGTGCAACTTGTCCTCATGCGAAAACTTCTACAATCTCCTTTGCCTTGCCCTCGTTTTTTGTCATCATCCTTATCATTCACTTATTCTTTAAAAGCATTCATCCTCAAATCCAATTCTTCAACTACATAAAAACGAGCCAAGTCAGTAAACTAGAAAATCAAATCTCACAGTGCAACGGATTTCCGTTGACAATGGCAATGAATACCCGTTGAAATTGTTATTTTCGAGGTTACTTTTAGAATATTTCAACTTAAATTTTCAACGGGCATCTGTTGAGGGTTCTAACAGATGTCCATTGAAAAAACACTATTTAATGATCAAAATCAAGGCTTCTACCATCAAGCTATCAACAACAAATATAGTTTCAAAAAAATATCGTCTTCTTTAAATAGAGATATATAGATCGAGAGAGTGGATGTATAGAAGAAAAGATCCCGTAACCAAAGAAGTTACTCAAGAATTCTTACACAGATTGGAGAAGTTCATGAGTTTTGTGTCGATGCAACCTTTGTGTCAAGAACGTGGGAAAATGTTATGCCCTGCAAAAGATGCAAAAATATGAAGTAACAAAGTCAAAAAATTGTTTGCAAACATCTTTATAAGGTGGTTTTCATAGACAATTACGAAATTTTGTTATTTCACGGTGAAAATTATGGTGTTAGAGATATTGTGCAAGAAGTGTACAAAATAGAAAGAAATGAAAAAGTTATTTATGAATGCTTTTCTTGGAGCTATTTAAGAACCGCATGAAAAGATGCGAACATCGAGGCACGTCGATTTTTCAACCTATTGGATTCGACGAAACAACCTATATATGAAGGTTGTCGTGAAGGTCAGTCTCGTTTATCTTTGTCATCAAGATTGATGAGTATAAAATAGACTACAATGTTGCTGAAATTATATGGATTCATTTTACAAAACCATGCGTGAATATTTATTGGAAAATAATCAAGCTCCCGAGACATACTTCAAATCAAATAATTTTTTAAAAGTTTTGGGAATGCCAAATGAGAAAATTGATGTTTGTTGAAATAGTTGCATGTTGTTTTGGGAAAATATTCTCTCTAGCTGGTGACTTTGTCTCCTTATAATTTGCATCCCGATATGTATTTGCATCCATTGATTCATGAATTAAGATATTTATGGAATGATGGAATTCTTGCTTATGATGTGAGTACAAAGCAAAATTTCACATTGAAAGCGGTCTTGTTGTGGACAATTAGCGATTTCCTACCTATGGAATGTTATCTGGATGGAGTACGCATGAGGGATTGGCATGTCCATATTGTACGGAGGATACAGATTCATTTTGACTAGTACATGGGAAGAAACCATGTTGGTTTGATTGGCATAGAAGATTTATTCGCCGTGGACAAGCTTTCAGAAAAGATAAAAAAAAACATATTCAAAAGAACGTGGTACAAAAAGAAGAGGCACTGTGCATACAAAAGGGAACAAAAATCTTTTATGAACGATTAAACACAATGGGAGATTTATAAGAATTGATAGAATACGGTGGAGATCATGGGTATCGAAAAATAAAAGGCCAAGGTGAATGGCATAATCGGTATAAACATAGTATCTTTTAGGAACTACCATATTGGAAATAACTGATATTACGTCATAAGTTAGTTGTTATGCAAATCGAAAAGAAATTTTTTGATAACATCATCAATATTGTTTTAAGTGTGACGGGGAAAACTAAGGATAATATACAATCAAGAAAAGATTTGAAGACAATATGTCGAATACCTGAGTTGGGATTATGAGATGGAAGGTGACCTATCCCAAAATTCAGATTGTCTGAACCAACGATAACCGCATTATTAAGGTGGTTAAAAGAAGACGTTACATTTCCAGATGGATATGCATCGAACATTGCTCGGTGTGTAGATATTGTTGGTTCAAGGTTGATCGGGTTGAAAAGCCACGATTGTCACATTTTCATGCAGCGACTCATTCCAATTGCATTTGCTAAGCTCTTACCACGAAACATTCATGATGTGCTATGTAGAATTATTATATTTTTTAGAGATATATGTTTAAAAAATTGAGAAAAGGATGACTTGGAATTAATGAAAAACAATATCTCTAAAGTATTACGCTCATTGGAAAAAGTTTTTCAGCCTTCCTTCTTCGATGTCATGGAACATTTGCCAATACATTTACCAGATGGGTCAATACTCGGTGGGCCAGTTCAATTCAGATGGATGTATTCTTTCAAAAGGTTTTTCTTTAATCTAAAAAAGAAAAAAAACAAAGCAGCGATTGAAGGATCTACTATTAAATAATATTTGTTTAACATATTTCAGCATATTTTATTTCGAGTCGCATATTTCGACAAAAAAAAGATGCTCAGCGGAAGATCACACAAACTATCTATATCAATATAATCCGCAATTTGACATAATTCCTGAGATATTTACACTGATTGGACGTACATGAGGTAAATACGAAGAATATTGGCTAACACTAGAGGAGTATAATGACATTGACACATATATATTACTAAATTATCAAGAGCTATTACATTTCGAAAGGTCCAGAATAATGAGAGATCTTTTAAACACAAATATATATATATTGGTTAACGTACTCTCATTAAGGGATATTTGATGAAGAAGTAATGGGTTCATATCCTTATCTAAATGCAGATTAACTCACGAAAATGAAAGTTCAACATAATGGCTCGTGGTTGAGAGATTGCGTAAGTAAACATATATTCGTACATTTTATATATATAAATATAAAATGTTATGTTATAAAGTATTCATTTGTTTTCGATGTTTTATAGGTCAAATCTTCTGATGAGAGACATCCTATATGGTTAAAAGATTTGGCTAATGGTCTTGCATGAAATGTTATGTGTTGGCCAATTTTATTTACTTGTGGATACACATTCCACACGTACGAACACAAAAAAAAAATAAAAGCACATACGATTACGGCGTATAATATCTCGATCTCGTTGGATTGAAAGTAATGTTTTTTAAATGTAAGTGGTTTGACCCAACCATAGGACATGGTACACGAAAAAATCGATGGGAGGAATTGATATCAATTCGGCACGACAATATGGTAAGTATGATCTGTTTATCACAATAGATCAAGTCGATCAAGTATGTTACATGCAATATTCAACAATATTGAAACGTCGAAGACATGAATGGTGGGCCATAGTAAAGATCAAGCCATAAGGAGTTATAAGCACAGATGAAAAAATGATCTGTTACAAACCAATCACCAAGAGCCGATATGATTAATTGATATAGACAATCAGGAGGAGATTCCCGCAAGAACTAACATAGATGGAGAATGCATACGAGAGTATGAAGACGTTGAACTGAAAGATGCAGAAGATGAAAACGACGATGAATTCAATGAACAATTGAAGGAAGACTCGCCAATCGAAGAATCTACTGAAGAAGAAATGTGAATTATGTAATTGTAATACATAAATTTTTCTAACTTGTTAATTTTTTAAAATTTATATATTCACATTTCAACGGCCATCCGTTGCCAATGGCAATAGAAACCCGTTAAAACTTTAAATTCTGATTGACACTTAAAAAATTTTCAAGGTTTATAACATGTCAACGAGCATCCGTTGGAAACTCCAATGGATGTCTGTTGCGATGCTTTAGGTCGCCAACGAATGCCCGTTGTGACTATATAAGCTGCCAAAGGATGGCAGTTGGTTGATGCCAACTGATACCTATTGCTAATTTGCAACAGATGCCCGTTGAAATGCGTCCAAGGGGTATCCATTGCAAGTTGCAATTAGGGGTGGGCGTTTCGGGTTTCGGGACGGGTTCCTCGGGTTCGGGTCGGGTTCGGGTTCCTCGGGTTCTAAAAAATTGAACCCATAAAAACCCATTTGGTTCTTGGGACGGGTTCCTCGGGTTTCGGGTTGGGTTCGGGTTCTGAAATATTGAACCCATAAAAACCCGAATTGTATTCGGGTTCGTTCGGGTTCTTCGGGTTCCTCGGGTTCTTTGGATTCGTTCGGGTTCGTTCGATCGAATTCGAAAACATAATTTACAGAACAATTTACAGAAACCCCAATCGATCGAATTCGAAACCCTAATTTACAGAACAATTTACCCAACCCCAATCAAAACAGATTTACAGAAACCCCAATCGATCGAATTCGAAACCCTAATTTACAGAACAATTTACCCAACCCCAATCAAAACAGATTTACAGAAACCCCAATCGATCGAATTCGAAACCCTAATTTACAGAACAATTTACAGAACATAGATTACCTCCGTTCTGATTGTGCGCCGATGAAGGGGCGACGACGAGACGGGAGGAGGGGCGAGAGATTGGGATAGAAGAGAAGTCGCTGGCGTAGTCTCAGGCGACGACGAAACGGGTTCCTCTCGGGCGACGACGAAACGGGTTCCTCTCGGGCGATGGATGTTCGTTGAACAGTGTCATCATGACTAACCTACACCCGCAACATCAATTTTGGTTCTCAACGGGCATCCATTGGACCGGGCAACGGATGCCCGTTGCAAAGGAAGACGTAGCATCATTTCCGCGTCCATTGCCTCGGGAACAAGCATTCACAACGGGCATCCGTTGGAAAATTCTGTATATCATTCGTTGGACAGTTCATTCTTCAACACAATCTCAAAACAAAAATCCGCTCAAATACAAAATCTCTCAAAGACTTAAACACTTAAACACAATACACAATGAGAGCTCGATGATTCATCGGTTACGGTGGCGGGTTCGGCAAGAGCCCCGTCACTGCCTCCACCGCTACCATATCGACCTCCTTCACCTATATCGGCACCGCCGATATTTGATGAAGAATATGATATGGTGGACATAGACACTTTGTTCGATAGTTTCGACGAGCGTCCTTCCGTCCCGATTATTGATTCTGAAAATCTTGATAGGACGTTATGATACGAATTTAATTACATATTTATATTGTATTTAATTATAAATTATCTAATAATTTTATTTTCACGTGCATATTTGATGTGGATGATATTCTGAAACATGCGAAGAACAACATCATCCAAGGATCGCTATAGGATTGAATGTACTATTCTAGGCACGTGATACCAGAAGTCATACGCCGTCGATGATGGTGTACATTCATTGTAAGTATAAATTTAATATAAAATTTAACTTTTAAATTATTATTTATTTTTAACGATAAACTTATTTATTCCAATTTAATTTTTTATCACGCACATAGATGGTGGAAGAAGGATACGTCGTGTGTCTACACAGCTTGAATGCACGACATGCAAGCCTGATCGCGCTTGATGATGAACAACGCCAAACGCAACTATTACAAGAAGAATGCCAAACCGAATTGGGAAATTGACGAGATATTCAACTAACTCGTCTAACATTGGGAGTCCAAGGACTTCAAGACCAAGCACGAGAAGACCAACAAATGTCGGTACAACGAGAAGGTTCCCGGAGATGGTCCGTGCACCATACTTTGCGATAAAAATCATTCTCGAAACGAAATAAAGAATTGGTAAAATTTATTTTATGCATTACTTAAATTTTATTGTTATATAAAATTGTTATCTGATTATATTACTATAATGTTACAGATGCAGATGGGAAGAGAACCGACTCTTCTTAAGCAGGTTGTAGAAACCAACACTTAGAAGAAGTCCATCTTCGGGGAAGAGAAAGACAAACCCAAACTCGTCGACCCTCGGGTAGAACGGACCATGAAAGGTATGACGGAAAAGATCACACAACAATCACAAGCCTGTGGTTCACCTCCCGACGATCTTAGTCCTTTATTAAAGGATAAAATTTATTTAGAGGTAAATAATAAGATTATTGTTTATAATTCTTTACTTTAATAAGATATTTTCTAACGATGTTAACTTTAACGTGTTTTATTTTGTAGTCTATTAGATCATATAAGAGGCGTCTATACGGTCTCGGTTTGCTCCAAAAGGATATCGTTGAGGACGTTATGACGGCACCCTAGTGGTTCAAGAAAGTTACACGCAATAATGGTGTATCGAGCATCTGGAAACCACACTTCGGACAACACAAGATGCTCTTCATGGAACGCAAGAAGCTCTTCAGGTAACGCAATCGGAGCTTTGGGAAACTCGAGCAAAGATGCTCACATGGAGAGAATTATCGAATTGCTAACCGGTCGAGCGTATCAACCACTAGAACTGACAGGGGAAACAACATCGAGACAAGATCTGATAATCGAATTTGATGCAACTCCTTCAGGAGGTGTTGGCGATCACGAGGATAAAGATGGCGCTACTAACTTAGATGATTTGTAGTTTTTGTTTTTAATTTATATAAAATTATTAATTAATTCAGTTTTAAATTTTTTTAAAAAAAATTTTTCGTCACGTTTTCAATGGATTCCCGTGGATATTTTTTAAAAATGTCAACGGGAATCCATTGAACATGAAAAATTCTCCCCTTTTTTATCCATTATGATTTCCCGCCATGTTGCCAACAGGAATCCGTTGAAAACGTTTAATTCCCATCATTTTTTTTTCAACGGACTGACACTAGATATCCATTACAAATTACCAATGGAGATCCATTGGAAGATTATAACGGCCATCCATTGACAGATTGTAATGGCCATCCGTTGACAAATTGTAATGGTCATTCGTTGCCAATTCCTAACAAAATTATCTGTTACAGGCCTGTTGACAAATCTCAACGGATTTATTTCGTTGCAAACCGCAACGGATACGAAGTTTTAACGATCGATTCTCAACGACTCAATGTCTGTTGACATCCATTGGGAATGGCAATTCCCAATGGAAAAGTGGTCATTTCCAACAGATATATCCGTTGAAAATGGTTTTTTATTGCAGTGTCTACAATTTACTTACTGGTAAGGTATATGTATTTTCGGATTCGAAAAGGTCCATCTCCTTGCATCAGAAGCTGCAATTGTTTCTCTGTATGAGCCTTCCTATGTGCATATGCACTCATACCTCATCTCTTGAGTGGAAGACTATACACACCACATATTAGCCCCTTGTCTTTATCCAGTGGCTATTTCTTCCAAAAATCATCTCGAAAGTCCTGTGATGAATTAAAAACAAAACTAGACACGAGATGAATTGATTGGTTAGAAAATGACACCTCTTTGTGCACAAGCATATTCATCGGTTGAGATAAAAAGGTTGTTGTTTCTATCACACTCAAAGAAAGAAATATCATCCTCACATGTGTGCTCTCACAAGCTTTTATCTGGGTTTCTCTAAAAACCTAATTATTTTGTGGTAGTCTACCTCATGGTCCCTCTCTCATTCTCACACCTTTCGTTCCTCAGTACTTTCTCTTTTGTGTTGTGTAATTCCAAGTTTTTCGCACTATAGGCGATTCACCCTTTGTTGCCTTATGTTTATCACAATTTTCATCTGTGTTGTGAAGCCCATGGCCATCCCCTTGTGCCACATCATTTTCTAGTTCTATCACATGTTCGCCATCCGCACCTGCCAACATTAACCATTGGTTTGGACAAATCTTTGGTGTAGGACCTCAACCCTGAAATTGAGACATATAATATAACAATTATGTATAGAGGTTTTTTTGATACCTTGTGCTTTTGGTATGCATGTCTCTTTGTAGGAGTTCTTTATGCTTTGACTACCTTGCACCAATCGTTGTTGATATTGATTGATCTCTCTATGATAATGATTAGGTACAAATTGATTTTTCATCACTACACGCATTTTAACCTACATCACTATGGGTTTCTCTCCACATCACCTATGTGAATGAGTGAGCTGATTCCACCATGTAAGCACGTAAGTATGCTTCACATCAGTTCGTCTAATGAACATAGATTCCACTATACTAATGTCATCATTGATTTGATCACTTGTGCGATGGTTGCACCTCATGGGACGATCATACTCCTTGTCTAGAACCCCCAGCATACTCGTCCTCATCCAAGTCTAGAGAGTATGGATTACATGCTCCATATGGTCTCCTCCATTGTAGTTTCCTGCGTGCTAGTGCTTCCATCTGACCAAGTCGTTGGTTAACAATAGTAAATTCTTCCCTAATGCATACGAATTCACCATCAACATCTACACAGCTTCTTCACCGTACACTAGATGCATGAAGCTCACAATCTCTTAGAAAAGGTGATTTGCTCAATTTTTCTCACCACTCTCTTGTCTTTTCCTCGACTTCTCCTCTTCAATTTAGCTTAGAATTCAAGAATGATTTGAAGTGAATTGCCGAAAAATCAAACTAAAATCTGAAGCTACAAGTATATAATGTCGACATAATTAAGTTTTCTAATCTAAGTTTTCTTTTTTTATGAAATGTGATGCGGTAAATCTCAAGTAATAAATACCTAGACTAATGTTTCCACAAGAATACGGATCGTGTAGTACCAGGGTCGAACACTAGAGAATAAATGCAACTATAAAGCTAGTAAACTAATGAATAGGACAATTAAAAAATTAATGAATGAATTTGAAGTAAAGGCTAACTAATCTAAACGGTTATAAATTCAATAAACTAAAAACTACAAGTTTCGAGAGGTTCACGATAATGCAATGAAGTGCTAACAAAGATCATGGTTATAGATATCATCACGTATTCGTGGAATTCAAGCTCTTTCCTAGGGAATGACACTTCGGATGCCTAATCCCACCATCTAGCATGCGTACTACAATGTTCCAATCGTGTAATCTCACACACTAAATCCATTAAGACCGCTATCCTAATTCATGAGTTCAATCGACCGACCGATCAAGGTTCTAAATCGATTAAGACTCCAAATCATGGCTATGCTCCAAAATCTAATTAATTTTCCAATTCAATAAGACTTTATAATCATTCATTCAGGCAGCCAACAAGAACAAAAGCATTAAGAACAACCAATCAATCCATAAACGATCAAATATCATGACCAAGCATTAAGCATAAGACTTTATTTCATATCCGCAAATTTTTAACCCGTAGCTACTATACACGAACATGGGTTCCGAAAACAAAACACAAAAGAAAATTATTTTAAACATAGATAAATAATGAGATCCCTCCCTATCCTAATATCGTAGTCTTCAACAGCTCCTCCTCGTTCCGAGTTCTTCCCTCCGTCTCCAGCCTTCCAGTATGTTGTTCTCTCTTGCTCTCTCTGTGCATGTGTTGTGTGTCAATTGTCTGTTCTATCCAAAATTCTTCTTGTCCTCTTGATCCCTTCGTCCTTCTTTCCTCTTCTCTGCTTTTCTTTTTCTCCTTCTTTCCTCTTTGGTCGTGCACTTCCCATTCTACTCCGACGGCTGTAGTTCCCTTTTTTGTTTAGGTTGGCATGGAGTTTACTTTTTCTTCTTTGCGGTTGGAATTTCCTTTCTTTTTTGCTGCTGGAGTTTCCATTTACTTGTAGTGGCTGGTTCCTTTTGTTGTGTGCAGCGGTTGCCTCTTCTACTCCAGCAAGTTTCTGTCCTTCCAAACATTGCTCCAGCAATTTTCCATTTTTGTGTCTAGCGGCCCACATGTTTCCATTTTTGTCCAGCCGTGTGTCCATGTGTATAACAGTCGGTTGGCTTCCATTTCTCTTCCCCGATTTATGATTCTTGGATGCTAACATTTGCTTTTGTTATTATCCGATATCTACATTTCCTACAAATACACGAGAAAATGCTCGAAGAGGACTAAACGATACTTAATACTCAATAAAATCTAAACGAATGATTAAAATAACTATGAAAATGGACGAAAATACTATAACAAAATAGACATTATCAAACTCCCCCAGACTTGAACTTTTTCTCGTCCTCGAACAAAATTAGAACTAAGCATGATGAGGAGTTAGACAACAACCATATATTAGCATAAGCCATTCGAAAAAATCAGCCATCATGCACAACAATGTGTCACACGAACATTGACTTAAGCATGCCTAGTTCAGACCTCTATCCACCGAAAGCCACTAGCTGTACAATCTTACACATATCCTAAGTTTATTTTACTAACTTCTAGACGAGATTGAAGCAATCTCCATACCTATTCTAATATGCTCCAGTGAGATAACATTCTTAAGACAATCATTTTTTCTTTTTTGATTCTCTTTATCTTCTTTTCAATTTTCCACATAATTTTTTTTTCCTTTGAAAATTTGCGCTCGATTTCTAAGACGTCGGAGTTGAAGAGGGTTGCCTTCTACTTAGACCCACGTTTTCGATTGGCACACTCATAAGGTCTTGTAACCTTACAGAGTGAAGAGGTTGCGTCATTGCAGATTTGTTCTTTTGATTAAACTATTGTGAGTACGCATCGACTCTAACCTTAGGACGTAGAAAAACAGCCTCGACCCACCATTTAGACCCGAACCATTAACAACGATGCACTCATATCATTGTAAGGCTGAAATAGTTAAAGAATTTATTCTATTGAAAACGGAGTGTAAGCGCGTGGGAATATAACGATCGAAGAAAATCAAAGAATGAACGGTATATTCGGAGATATAAGTACTTGGGATTGAAACCTAGGCGACAAAATACAACTATAAGATATGGATTCATGCACAACTACTAGACTAATAGATATCTAAAGGAATTTTTCAGCAAGCCTAGACTTTTGTTCCCGATTCAACAAAGTTCCATAAAGATGGCTAAAGTTCACAATTTTCGTACTAGATATTCGTCCATCTAATCCGAAAGAGATGGTACGATACATCGAGGTTCTAGTGAAGTGCATGCGTGTGAAAGGAATGAGTTGAATTCTGAAAAACAATAAAACGAAAAAAGTAAAAGGATAAGGGGTTCGGATTGCATTTTGAGAAGCGCTTGTTTAAGGTCACAAGCCTGACCAAGATGCTCTACACATGAGCTGGTTCCGAAAGAGCGAAAGCAGTACGCTCGTTACCCGTGTTGTTCGTGTTGTAGAGATTTAATCGTTGGGCATTCACCTTGAATGTATGGTTGATTCCTATAAGCTCAATAACACCATTTCATGAGACGCTTTTGATTGTGAACGACCTGGACCAACGTGACATGAGTTTTCATGGAAAAAATTTCAAGCGTGAATTGAAAACAAGTACTTGGTCACCTTCTTTGAAACTCCGCTAGACTATGTGTCTATCATGCAACTTCTTCATGTGCTCCTTGTTGATCTTTACGTTCTCATATGAGTGGAGGCGCATCTCCTCTAGATGGTGGAGCTGTAGCAGTCTTTTTTAGCAGACGTCTTGTAGTCGTAGTGATCGCCCAAAATGCTCGATATTTTAACTCGACGGGTAAGTGACATGCCTTACCGTACATTAGCTGGAACAGAGTCATTCCGATTGGCGTTTTGAAGGGTGCTCGATAGACCCATAGTGCATCATCGAGTTTCAATGCCCAATTCTTCCTAGACTTAGAAACCGTCTTCTCCAAGATTGATTTGTTCTCTCAGTTGGACACTTCAACTTGGTCGCTGGTTTGAGGATGGTATGGTTTTGCTATTCGATGTTGGATACCGTATTTTTTCAATAGTCCTTCTATGATACTATTCACGAAGTGCTTTCCTCCGTCGCTGATCACTACTCTTGGAACTCAACAACATGGGAATATGACATGTTTGAACATCTTGGTTACTGGTTTGGATTCGTTGGTTGGACTTTCCAAGGCTTCTACCATTTCGTCACGTAATCCACGGCGGCCATTATGTAGAGTTTCCCGCATGAAGACGGGAAAAGGCCCATGAAGTCTATCCCCCACATATCGAACGGTTCGACCTCTAGAATTTAGTGTTGCAGCATCTTATGGTGTCAAAAAATATTTCCCGTTCTTTGGCAATTTTTGTATGGCGCAACGTAGTTGTGGACGTCCTTGAAGAAGTGTACCTTTTGTACAGATAAAATTGTGTTTCTAGGTTTTGTTGTAAGTGCAGATGGCGTCACGATTGACGAAGAAAAGGTTAAAGCCATTCGGGAATGGCCAAGTCCAAAGACCGTTGGGGAAGTTCGAAGCTTCCATGGACTCGCGGGTTTATATCATTTCTTTGTAAAGGATGTTAGCACTTTGGCCGCCCCTCTCACCGAAGTCATCAAGAAAAATGTTGGATTCATGTGGGGAGAAACACAAGAGGCAGCATTTCAAACGCTAAAAGAGAAGCTTACTCAAGCCCTTTTACTAATTTTACCGAATTTCCTTAAAACTTTCGAAATCGAATGTGATGTGTCCGGTGTAGGAATTGGTGCAGTTTGATGCAGGAACGGAAGCCAATTACCTATTTCAGCGAGAAACTCGGAGGTTCAACCTTCAACTATGCCACCTATGTTAAGGAGCTTTACACGCTTGTGAGAGCATCACAAACGACAGCATTACCTATGGCGTTTTTGAGCTGGGAAGCGAATGATTTTCAAACCCGGCGATCAAGAATGGACCCATTTGCGAAATAAGCGATTCCCAAATAAGAGAAAACCAAAATTGACGCCTCGGATTAGCAGACCCTTCACAGTAACCAAAAGAATCAGCAACAATGCCTACCAACTCGACTTGCAAGGTAAGTATAATGTGAGTCTAATGTTACTGAATTGGTGCCTTTTGTTGTAGATAAAATAGATATTAGGACAAATCCTTTTGAAGTGGGAGGGCATGATATGATTATGGAAAACGTCGAGGACGTAACCCGAGCCGTGGCCAATGAAGAGGACGTGACTTGTGTTGAGGAGGATGCGACCCGTGATGAGGAGGATACGACCCGTGCTGAGGAAGACATGGCCCGTGCTGAGGAGGACGCAACCTGCATTGCCAAGGACGCGACCTGTTTGCCGAAGATGTGACCCGCGTCACAAAGGACGCGGCCCGTGCTGCAGAAGAAGCGAACCTCACTGAACCGAAGGGACTGAAGGTGGACACGACCCGAAAGAATGAAGTTGGTCCCGTGACACGTGCTAGGGCTAGAGAGGAGGAAGCCTTGATCCTACCAGCAGGTCTCGTTCCTCAAGCTAAAGCTAAGAAGGTCAAGGAGGCAATCATTGGGATTCTCACGGCCTTTCAAGTTCAAGACGAATACTCGATTCCTTAAGAAAATTCCAACATTTGCATTATACTTCAAGTCAAAGCATAACTCGCAACGATCAACAATTAGGGTAAGTGTTTCGTGTGTGCTCTTTACCCGCTGTTGGTTTTGTCCCACGTGGTTTTCCAACGGCGGGTTTTTAACGAGGTCACAACTCACTTCCGTTTCCTAATTGTTGATCCGAGACTTCATAAGTTAATCGTATCGAAGTAACCTATCTTACGATTATATTTTTATTTTGAATTTGTATATTTTTTATGTCATTTAATTTGAGCCTTGCATGGCTTCTAAGCATTTAATGTTCATTAAAGTCTTGCATGGCTTTCTTTGACTACTTATTGCCTGCCATGGAGGTGTAGAAGAATAACTTTGAATTTTGAATTTAATCTTTGAATTTCTCTTTGAAAATTCTCCTTGTTGGTGTGTAATATCCATAAAGTGTTGGTGTGTAATATCCAACAAATCGTTCGTTCTTCGTAGGTGCGTGATATCCTCGAAGACGAGCCGATAAATCGAGAGCTTTTCCGCAACTCTCGTGTGATCATTCACCCCACACGCCTTCTGTAGGGAGTCTTCTGACTCGGCTGCAGTAAGGACTATCGTTCCTACCTTCGTTTAGAGTGTCGTTCCAGCGAGGATCGCGTCATGTACTTTTTACAAGTTGAACCCACATCCTTTTGCAGTTGCGGATTCCACATACAGGTAAGCCTTTTATTTTGTTGATCATGTTTTACGAATAATGCGTTACAAAAATTTACAAGTTTCACTGTCATCAAGATTATAAAATCCATGAAAAGCATAAAGAGGGAGTGAGTCAAGCAATTTTGGTGAGTGAAGAAAGTGATGGTGGAAAAACAAAAACACTTAGATGCTAATGAGGTATCGTTCATACATGGGTGGAAGAGATTCAAGTGATTAACGATCTGTGGAGCAACAAGTTTTAGAAATTGATAGGCTCTTACTGCAAATATTTTTGTGTATGTTTTAGCTGATGATAGATTCCTCTATATGGGTACATTCTTTATTTCACACCTCTTTTAACACTTTCATGTTTTTCAGATAAATCCATTTTTTGAAACTTTTGTTAATGCGAAAATTTTGAAGAAAAATAATTCAAGGTGTTCATATGTCTCTTTTAATGTTTATGTATCTTTTTATCATGTCGAATCCAAATTTATCAAAGTTAAGTAAAAATTGTGTTGCAAAAATTTTGGTAATTTCTTGGAGATTCAATTCGATAATATGTGAAGGATCTCTTGAACCTTCCACATAACCGAATAATCTAAAAACCTAGTTCCTAATCAATGACAAATCCATTTTTGTCCTCGCATTTGTGTGTGTTGTCATAAGTCGACATCCATAACAAGTAACTTTATAAAATTATATATCTTATAAATGGATCTCTTTTATTTTTTCTCATCTTTGTGAAGATTTTAATGAAACACCATGAAAGTTGTCTATTAAGATCTATGCCATATGGAGTTGGTATTTGTTGTTTGGTAAATAAAAGTTACTTTGATAGTAAAAATTATTTTTGAAGGAAAATAAATAAAATTCTAAAAATATTTCGTCGAATAAAAATCAATAAAGAATAGATAAATTTTTAACAAGAATACATATAATATATAAATTACATTTTTTATCATGATACAATGGATTTAATCGTGAAATTAACTTTTTTTGGATAATTTATTTAAACCATAATGAGAGCATTAAAAAATGTTCAAATAAAAAATCAAATATAAGTTCTGATAAAATGTGATGATCCTATTGTATTTATAGATTTGAAATATTTTTATACGTTTACATATTATTTTAGATTATAATTTCCTTTCTCACAATTATATTAATTGTTGTATTAGATTCATCCAGAGGTTAAATTTGAAAGATCATCAAAAGTAATTATTATATATTCTATAATCTAAATTTTGATAAATTATTTTAAACCAAAAAATAATGTCAATTTTTTTTAATATACACATGTTATGTTTATAAAATTATTAGAGATATTTTAAGTCATATTAAAAGAATTTTAAAAAATCATACATTCCAGAATCAAATGACAATAATATGTCTTCAAGTTATACTTTTCACTTTTTTTTTTATATTTATGTTTGACCATTTTCATCTAAAATACAATTGTTGTAACTCATCTAAATGTAGATATTTTTTTTCTGGAACACAAATTTTATCAAGTTTAGTTGTGAATTTGAAATTATTCATAATATCTCTTTTAAATATTTAGTTCAAAATTTTAGTTGAGATTGAGTAACAATAAATATCAAATACATTTACAAAAATTTATATCCTAACAAGTTTAAACCAAATCAAATATTCAAATCATACAAAGAATTTTTGTAATAATAGATTGAAAAGTTAATATAGATTTGAGAATATATATTTGATATGATTGTTGAATTCTATACAACTTGTTAGATATGTGCAATAACATCGTCATATCAAAATTAATTGTTTCTAACTAATATATTACTAAGTATAATGGTGAAGAGCAACAAAGTCAAAATCATGACTTATGCAATTTAAAAAATTTAAACTTTACTTCTTCTAAATTGTTACTTAAATACCTTTAAATTTACAAATTTTTTAAAAAAATTCTTTTTTTTTTATTTTAAGAAAGAAAAATTTTGTTTACATATTAAAATCTATAGATAAGGAAAGAAAGAGGGAATTTATGATAGATATGTAGGGTTGATTTCAATTGCGGAAACGTGTTTTAATCAACCCGAATAACGATCTAGTCATGTTCGGATTAGTTTTTCAGGGATATTCAACGATAAACAATTTACAGAAAAAAATTTCGTAATACCTGTCGTTGAACGTGTTATTGTCGGATGCGAGGCTTGATGGTACAAGCCCCTCTACGCGTATCCACACCGAGATCGGGATCTGCCTTCAACCTTTGGTGCGGAATTTCCGATGAACGAAACTGTTTCGTTCTTCGTTTTTCTGTTTGACGGCTACTAGGGTTTTTGTTTTGTGATTGTGTATTATATTAACGAAAACCTAATTTTCGTTTCTTATATAATTATTAACTTTTAATAATTACAATTTTAACCCGAGACTATTCAAATATTACATAATAGGCATATTACTTTCAATCTCCCACTTGCCTTTGGCATATGACTTTCAATCTCCCACTTGCCTTTACGTAATATTTCAAATAGTCGAAATACATGTATCTCCATACACATATTTGCCTGTACATCTTATGTACTAACCCAAAAGAAAAATCAAATACAATTATATTCTTCGGTGCTAGCGGATGAATATAACTGTATCCCACACTGATTGTCTAACAATCATAAGCAGATACCGAGACACTCGTATGCGTGTGACCTCGTAGGTTCATCACTAAGCTGGTAGTCAATTAGTCTCACTAATTAATTAATCGAGGTTGGCGTCTAGCAACACTCCTCAACGGCCAGATAGTGTGAAGTAACATCCTTACTCTGTAGAACCATGGTAGAAGGATAATTATTATTTTCCTTCATCTTTACAGCTCCGGATAATCCTAGGACATGGTCTGACTGTCAAGTCCTAATAGATTATCAACTATGTTTCATGCCTAACATAACTGACTGGTGAATGATCGCAAGAAACTCTTTTCTTCTCTCATTCAAATGCCCTGGCCAAGGTCTTTTCAGTCATTATGTTGCTGACAACATAGAGCTCAAACTCTTTACCTAGAGTTGACGGATTCCATCTTGATCAATCACTAACTGCACAAGCATCTAATCATTCCCAATATCCTTTCAACTTACATCCCAAGGCATAAGGTGTCCAGAATCAAAGAATGGTAGATAACTTGCCAGTTACCATGTTGATCTCAGGTCTAAGGAAATTTTAATATTCCAATCCTTCTAGAGAAATTCCTATTGATAGTTCAATGGTAATGTAACCATTAGGGATTCTCCCTTTGGGTCTGTTCAATGATCACATCTCTATGTGCATCATCCATACATGTGATTTAGTAAAAGAGATCTACTAATTTCTATCAAATAGAAACCATCACATCCATATTGATCTATCCGGATTACTAACGCCCAATTAGTTATCCTATGATCAAGAACGACTTAGATTAAGTTTTACCAAAACTTGACTCTCTTTATCATGATCTCTATCATGATGACAAGTTTCTAAACTTAATCATGGACTCTATCATACTAGCTATGAAAATATATACATATATATATTATGCAAAAATCATCAAAATGATAAAGAATACCATTTTTTATTCACAAGTGTTCAAAAATTATATGACATAACATTAGCTCTTAAATAGTTACAACAATTGTACTATTCCTAGAACTAATTCCAGCATGTCATGTTCTTCAATCCAATCATCAACTTGTGCTTGTCAAACTCATTTGAACCAAGCGCCTTTGTGAGTGGATCTGCTGCATTTTCTTTTCCCTATGCCTTCTGGATTTGAACGTCCCCACGCTTAACGATTTCCCTTATTAGATGGTACTTCCGCAGAACATGCTTTGATCTTTTATGAGATCTTGGTTCCTTTATCGAAGGTATCACACCAAGTTCATTTATGAACTTTCTCATCTAGACCGCTTCCTTAGCAACTTCACAAGCCGCTATGTATTCTGCTTCAGTAACCGAATCAGCTACAGTAGCTTGTTTGGAACTTTTCCAACACACTGCACCCCATTGAGGCAAAAGACATACCCCGATGTCGATCTGCTATCATCCTTATCAGATATAAAGCTGGCATCCGTGAACCCTTCTAACTCCAAGTTAGAATCTCCATAAACGAGGAATTGGACTCTAGTCCTTCTCAAGTACTTGAGAATGGTTTTCACCAATTTTCAATGTTCCTCACCGGGATCTGCCTGATACCGACTCGCTACACTTAGCGTGAAGGCTACATCATGCCTCATACATGTCATGGAATACATGATGGCTCCCACTGTGCTAGCATATGGGATCCTAGTCATGCGTTCTCTCTCTTCTTGTGTCTGAGGACAGTCCTCTTTGGAGAGAGTAATTCCAGTGCCTATCGGTAGATAGTCTCTCTTGGAATTTTCCATGTTATACCTCTTCATGATGGTATCAATGTACTGGGACTGCGATAGTCCAAGCAACCTCCTTGATCTATCTCTATAGATCTTTATTCCCAGAATATAGGTTG